>OY735210.1:8069595-8129595 GCA_963457665.1 Thysanoteuthis rhombus
AGAGCTCAATTATAGGAAAGCTATAATTTGTTTCGTTACTGATATCGTGATCACCAAACCTAAACAAAATTATACAGGGTATATCATCATTTGAAGATTGTAAGAAAATGGGCCTTACCTTGATGAGATATTTATCGTCTGTTTGTTGTTTATGTCAACCTCCATTTTAGTATTAAAAATGATATTTCATTTGCTACAATTTCAAATATATTAGATTGGGCTCAAAATGAATTCTTACTGGCCGACATCAAAATTCAGTTAATTAATTCAGTAAATCGGAAATAGTAATAAATATGAGACTTGAAACTAAAAATAAATCATCATTCGGGCAAATATAATGAGGAAACAAGTTTGAACTAATTCCACTTAAAAACTCTACTTGTATGACTACTTGAGCTCATTACTTATCTTTTCAATTTGCTCGCAGTACATTTCGATTTGCTTACTGCATTTTAAAAAAATTGATTGCCTTATTTTTTGAAATTTTCTTTGGTGTTCCAGTATCGAGATTACATCAGAAGAAGGGGAAGCATCAGACAGAAGAGAGAAAAAAACCTAATAAAGATCCCGGATAATAGAAAAAGATAATATTGAGTGAGACCTATGAAGTCAAATTGATGACTCAATTTAGGGACCAAGAATACATATCTAGTCATCTTGAACAAAGAAAGTTCTCAAGATATTTAATATCTCCGTTTCAGTATAACACGGCATAGAATTGAAAGAAATGTACAAGCTAACCGCTGTCAGAAAACTGAAAAAAGAGGTACTTGAAGATGACCGAAGTGACCATCATTATTGGTGAACTTGGAACAGTCCTGAGGAGTTTTGTGATGGGGGTGGGATAATTCAAGTGAGAATTGAAGTGACTAAATTAACAACATTACTAAAATCAGCATACCAAAGAGAGTGCCAGAATATTAAGAAAATCTTAATTTTCGGTGAAAGCATCAATATACTATGGTGAGGGGTGAATCGTTATGAATAATTAATGACTTGTCATTGCAGTCAATAATTGAACAACTGTAGCGTCTAAATTTGAGGTCACGTAAAAAGTTCCATCGATGAGTAAATATGGTCAGAATAAATTTTATTTGTGACATCACTGGCGTTTTCCACTGGAAAATATCCAAAATAGAGCAAAGAACCGTATAAAAAATGTAGGTTCTGGAAAATCTAGATGTTATTAATAAACCTGTCAAAATGAGACCCTAAAAAAGCATTTTTTTGCCAGAAAATCCAAATCATTATTAAAAGGAACCCAGCTGAGTGCTGATGCCAATTTTCAAATCTGTTGGCGAAAAAGTATGAGCAGGAACGCTGGTACATGCAAGAAAAAACATGTGCACCTATAAAAAAACAACCTTTCACCCCTCTGGTGGCTACGGTCGTTCAACTTTTCTCGTAGACAAGGAAGAGGTAACTCTGTCGAGCATAAAATAGGCTTCCTTCACCTGAAACTGAAAGTGCTGACAATAGATAAAAAATAAGACCTGACTCAAGGGGTTTAGAAAAGTGCAGGATATAATAGTGACAGCCCTGCCCATAATCAGCGGAGCACTGTTAACACACCAAAGAAACTGGCGAAGAAAATGGAACATTTAGATCAGACAGTTTGATGTGGGTGTCAATACTTTGGAGATCTCTGAAGATGAAGAGAGACTTCCTATGATACTCAACTCCCGAGTGATTCCCACTAGATTTCTCAGGAGTGAAGATACAACTACAATTACTTGTAACATAACATATCATGTGGCAATACACGCACACGTACTTGCATACATACACACATACTTACATACGTGCATACGCACAATTAAGGGCATTAGAGATTCAATGAAGTATAGAAACTGTCTTCATCATAAGAGTGTTGGGGTCTATGAGGATTCGTTTGGGATTTGAGGACACTTGCTGTCACTCAATCCCCAGCTTTAACCACCAGACATGCGTGAAAAATACGAATACATAGCGTGAACATGCAAATGAATGAAATAATAATAATAATAATTGGTTTAAGAAACTTCAAAGTTACCCAAATTAAAGCGTGGTCCCATAATTGATGACAAGAGGCAAATTAACTGCCATACAAAGGGCACTGAAAAAAGGGCATCAGGCAAGCAACTACAGACTAATCATGTGTCTACAACTACTATAGAACACTTTGAAATGAACACTATTGGTAATGTATGGGAGAAGCTTATGGTCGTGGAATAAATAGAATTATCGGACAACAAAACTATCAGATAATTAATCACAGGAGACTGATATAAATACCTGGGTATATGATTCTATAAAAAAAAAAGAAATAAAAGAAAAAAGATTGGAATTCGAAATTAAGCTAAATAGCAGAAATTTGATAAAAAAAGGTTGAACACATCAGTAGTAGGGTGATACGATACGCAGGATCCTTTTCTGAATGCACAGAGGATAAATTCTGATCCATAGACCGGTGAACTAGGGGAACTTATGATAATGCACAAGGTCCTATGCCCCAGAGACGACAAAGACAGATTTGTGTCTGAGAGGAAAAGAAGACTGCAAAGAAGACTGCATCGTAATGGCAAAAACAGGATTGGAAGAGCACGTGAATACATGTATCGATGATATCATAAAAAGTGATTTAAGCAGTTTAACAAACAATTAAAAAAAAAGGGTAGCAAATGGGAAGCAATGAAAACAATGAGAAAAATAGAAGCAAAAAAGACTCAATGGAGAATTCAAAAGACAGAAAATATTGCAGACGAACGTTCACGGACACAGCCTCATCGTGGCAACCAAAAACATGAGCACACGGACAAACTTTGTCAAAGCTAAGATCGACAGAACCCAGAAAACAACAAATGTTGCCTATGCAGAAAAAAGAAGAGGCGATGAACCATATAATCAACGAATGTTGCCAACTAGATCAGAAGGAGTACAAGATAGCTCGATTGGCAAGATGCAAACGACTGGGATTCGAGCTTGTAAACAAATAGTGCCTGCCCAAACCAGATACTCTCCTGGAAAGATAGAGCAATATCTTGATCTTAACTGACCATCCCATCCAAGCAAGAAGACCAGATCTTTAGGTTATTGACTAAGAGAACCTGTAGGTCACAGTGTGACTTCGAAAGCGAGTGGAAAATCGAAATAGTACCAGGACTTGGCCCGTTAGAAAGTAAAAACCTCAGCACTGTTGTGTACTGGGGTAATGCTGATTGGAGGACCGGGGACTTGAGGAGACTTGCTGTCACTCAGTCTTCAGCGATGACCACCAGACATCTGGTGTGAGCAATAATGATAATAATAATGATAATAATATTAATGATGATAATAACAAAACAAGGTAAAATGTGAACTAGAAGAAGAGGCGGTACAGACCAGGGCGTTGCAGGGGTCTGTATGGATACTGCGGAAGGTGTTGGAGATTTGATTAGTCATAGACTTATGGTAAATAATTTAGTTGTCGTGACGTTTAGCCACAGTAGATCCCCCAACAGAGTTAAGCTCAGATATCTACAGGTTTACAAACAGACCTAAAATGAATACAAAAAGAGACCAAATTGACTGACCATACTAGAAACTTGGGGAGACTTGGTGTCACTTGATTATCCAGAGAAAGTCACCGGACACTGCTGCTGCGTAATTCATTCATGCAATACCATTATTACTAATAATATTTCTACCGTGCAAAACGATTTAAAAATTGAAAATCCGAGGAAGAAACGAAACCATCTAGAAAAAAGCAATACTAAAAATCAGCATGAATGCTCAATAGAGTGTCAAGGTATTGAAAAAGCTTGCTGTCACTTGATATCAACTGAAAACCACCAAAAACTACTCGTGAAAAATCCGTGTCAAAAGAACAAATTATCATTAATATCATGGATATTCTCAAGATAAGGGAGTAGGGAAGAGAACGAGAGAAGAGATTCATGATAAGGGCAAGAAATGTGATAAGTACAATGATAAAATGGTGACAGTGATATTAATAATCAATAGTAATTCATAGCTAATCAGTATATTAACGACTGTAACGATTACAACAGCAGTGATAATAATAATAATGTTATATGGTTTTGACGATACTGTCTACATTAATTTGAAATATTACAAGGCGAAAGAAAACGCACCTATTTAAGCAGAAATATTCTCGAGTCTGCAAATAAAATAAACTTTCACTCCCAAAGCAAGAAATGAAATCTGTTAAGGTCATTAGGGAAAGGGCTCAAATGATGTGTAATTCGAAATTAAAATGCTAATTTTGAACATCGATCTATGTATCTATTAGTAATGATCTTTCTACTTCGATCTGTTCCTAACTATGTTAATTTGCCCATGTCTTTCTCTCAATCAGTTTATATCTGTGTGTCTTTTACAATCTATTCATATCTATATATCTATTTATGCATCAATCTCAATATATTTCACTACTATCTATTTTTCTATCCGTCTATCTATCTCTATATACATTTCAAGTTGTTCATATCTATCAATCTTTTTATATCTATCTCAATCTCTTCATATCTATCAATCTATCTCTTTATTCCAGTGTGTTAATATCTATGTGTATGAATGAAATTTAAATGAATGTTTCAAATCTCACAAATTTAACGATCTATCAAAATACATATACATATCTTTATCATTTTAAATCTCTCTCTCTCTTTACAAACACACATATATATTCAAATGTGAGCGTAATTTGAATGAAAAATGCTGATCCCATGAAGCCATCTATCTATCTATCAATCTATGATCTGAATGAAAACTCCAGTCCCCATAAATCTAGTTAGCAAACTGGATACGTAGATAAAAAGAATCAGTATAAAATAAATTAGAAACAAACGCCCTGGCTTTTTAAAAATATAACAATAATGATAGTATTGGCAATATTATGTCCTGAGTGATGGTTGAAATGAATTGAGAACATTCAATGCAATGAACGGAACTTGGGAAAATAGTAGTGTTCGTACAAATAATAATAATGATAATCCTGATGATTATAGTGTAGTTGAATCAGTTTTAATCGCACTAATCCTGCCCTTCTAGATTCCTCCCCATGAAGATTTTCTATTTATACTCACTCATACAGACAGGAATATTGGCACTTATCTCCTTTCCTTCGCCTGTCTGCTTGCTTATTTTACACGCTCTTGTTAGCTTAAATATCCGTTTGTCCATTCCAGAACTCGTCCTGTTCTCCATCGGTTCATTATTCTGTCCGTCATACATTCCGTCCGACCGTTCGCCAGTCCGTCCGTTCGTCCATATATAACGTTTCTCCAAGACCGTTTCGTTCTATTTCGTTTCGTCCGACCGTTCCACTTTTTCCCCCTTCCCTGCATGTTCTTACTCCATTTTTCTTGGCCGGACATACACTGCATGTGCGGCAATGAACGTATATCTTGGTTTTCTCCCAGAAATGTCCACTCACATATCTTCACGCTGTGTTTGGTAGTCGCCTGAGACTTGCCACTAAACATTGACTGCTGAAACGCAACCGTCTTCTTTTCTTTTCTTTTTCTCTCTCTTTATTGCTTCTCTCTATCTTGTTTTTGAATCCTGATTTATTCTTTTCATCTTTCTCTTCTTATTAACTTACTCCATTTAAGTCTTCGTTCTCGAATCCTTCTTTTCCACTCTTCTAGTCGTTGGCGCCCACCGTCCAAATATTCTATTCTTTGCTGATTATTATGCAAATAAGCAGCTTTGAACAAACCGGCTGCTCATTCATTCGCTTGTATTTATACTTTCACTTTCGTTTTTGCCGGGGCAGTGTCAATATCTACTTTCGTTTTCACTTCCTATGTTCATCTCTCTTTTTTTTTTCTTCTTTTTTTTCTGCATTTTTTTCAAAAAAATCAGCCCTAGTCTCTCATTCACTAATTTAGCCCTCGCTCTCACCTTCTTCCTTTTTTCTCCGATTTTCTCAAATTCCTTTTCTCCCCCACCCCTGTTTTTTTTCAACATTCTTCCTTTTGGTTATATTTCTTCCTATTACCCCCAGCTCTCTCTCTGTCTCTGTCTCTCTCTTTCTCTCTCTCACCCAGCTTTATTTCTCTTCCCTGTCTGAAATTATCATTCTCTCATCTACACAATCTTCCTTTATATAACTTTTTTCGATTCTCTTTCTCTTTTGAATTGCTATCTTCTCTCTATTCTTTATTGCTGTCTTCTCCCTTCTTCCGTCTTTCTTTCTATCGATTCCCAGATTCTATTTCTCTCTTAAATTATTTGATTTCTCCGTTTTCTCTCCTACAGAGGAAGTCGTTCAGTTTTATCACAGATAATGTTATGAAACGATCATTGTAATCAAAATCCGATGATCCAATTCCTTGAAATGAATTCGAAATTATTAGTAAATGCATCATTATCATTAATTTGTTTGAAGTTAAATCGTTTGTAGCATCATATTTAATGTTTAATATCATATCGTGAATTTACAACAATGAAGGTAAATCGATCCGATTCTTTGAATTTTTTTCCCTAATGTTATTAGCCGGTTATTGTAATCTAAAATACACTGTACTGAGTGATCACAATAAGCGGCTTCCTCTATGTTAGCCTGTCCTTGCTTGCAATATTTCTAATATTTCTCCCTCTTGAATTCCAGTAATCTCTCTCTCTTTCCTAAAAGATATTAACATCTGTCTTTTTGGTATCTCCCAATCTTTCTCTCTTTTCCTAAACATTCTAATAATTCTCCTTTTATTCAATCTTAATCCACTCTCATTTCTTATCTATGCTTATCTGATTCACCATACGTTCTGTTTATCTTTTTACCTCTCTTTTTTTTGCTTTTACATTCCAGTTTCTTCTTCTTTTTCTCTTCTTTCTCTCCCGCCACTCCCGTGTATATCTTACTCACTTTTTTCCGTTCTCCCTAACGGATTTGTCTACCCTTCTATTTCTTACTCGCTCTTTCTGTTCTCGTTATCAAATATACACCACTCTCTTTTATTCCTTACTCCTTTGCTACATTTCTTATCTTTCTCCCTCTTGTTTCACCCCCCCTCTCTCTATTTTTCCTTATTTTCTCTTTCAGAGTAACATACAATGCTAGTGGTCGGAGTTCGAATCCACCTAAAGGGTTAGGATTTCGAATGTTGATTTTCAGGGCAGACAGGCGTTCCTCTCTCCGAAGATTGTGGAGACACCAGTTATGCCCCATTAAATATCTACAGTTTCAAATCTAATCTCCGATTCAATCGACTGAATCTGAGCATAAGTGAAAAATAAGATGCCGAATAGGTGAGGCTAGTTATCACGCAGTTTAAAGGAAATATAAAACTAAGACAATTAACTTTATTGAATGTTCTTTTACTTTATGTTCTACAACTTTCAACGTAGTTCGGGGAGGTATATGCATTCACTCTTGTCTGTCTTCTTGTCGGTCTACCTGTATCAGTCTATCCGAACAATATCTCTGAAGGTTCTCCAAGACATTTAGAGGAATCATGATCCTAAGGCTTAGGAATAAGTGATTATCCTACGGGGAGGATCCAATAATTCTTTTGCTCTTACCTCCCCTGAATCGTAGCAACGTATGTACTGATTTTTCATTCATTTTTTAGTGACCATGGCAATGGATGATGTATGCGCTCTCTAATTTGATTATATTACACTGCTGTTATACAGTATCGACCGCTTTCCATGAAAATTGAAATAAAAATAAATCTCCAATTCTTATTTCATTGATCTATGAATATTTATCTCTGAGCAATAGGGCCTCTTGTTAAAAAATATTGCAATTTTTGCCTCTCTAAAATGTCCTTTTGATTCAATCTCCTTATTGATTCTTTACAACCCAAACATAATGATATTGTTCTCAAACACACCTCCTCTTCCCATCATACCTCTAACACCTCAACCATCCCCTGATTCTTGCATTCACCTAAATCTTTTTTCATTCTTACCTAATTTTCATTCAGGAGATTATTCATTCGTTCCTTTCCTTTCATTGATAATTAATTCCTTCTTTCCCTCTCTTTCTTTCTTTCTCTCTCTCTCCTTTTTTTAATCTTTCTTTTTAGTTCTGCCCATAGTCTTTCGATGTTTCTCCCATTATTCTTCCTTTACTTTTTAAATAAATCTCTCGCGGTCGAGTGGGTTCTCTAAAGAAAACATAATTACGATAATCCCCTGCTTGCATTCTCCTAGGGATAGAGAAGGCCGGAAGTTTCAGCAAAAAGAATGGACAGGGTGAGGCTGGTTAATACCACACATAGATGCAAACTCAGAAATTCTCGGACAGGCACGAGTACCAACAGTGGTGCACAGATGAACAGGAATAAATAATAAGAAGGAAAATACGTCAATACATAAATACATTAGCATTTGAAAGTGTACTGACATATCTCTCTGTATGGTCTACTCACATCTATTTATATGAGCCGCCAATTCATATTTATCTCTATATGTTCACGTATCTATCTTTAAATGCCTATTCATATCTAGCAATCTCTATTCATATCTATCAATTCATATCTATCTAACAGTCTTTACAAGTCTATTGCACTCTTTTTATATCTCTCTTACTCGGTCTTTTCATATATATCAGTCTATTTGTATCAATTCATCCATCTATCTATTTAAAATATATATAGTGATTTTAAAATAATCTATGATCAACTCGATATATGTAAACATTTTTTAAACTTTATATTTCTCAAAATATTACTGCTATCTCTCAGTTTTATTATTAATTCTAACATGATTGAAAGCATTATTAGCATTTTTCTGAGTATATATATTTGCATACATACATATGAATATATATATATACATACATATATATATGAGTGTGTGTGTGAGAGTGTGTGTGTGTGTGTGTATGTGTGTGTGTGTGCTAAACAGCCCGTTGATAAGGCAAAGGCCGAATAGCTGCTTTCAACCCGAATTCGCATCTCGCTTTTCTCGGTCTTTTTTCGTCTCTTTCAATGCAATAGTATGTATTTAAAAAGACCAAGAATAGACGAGCAGTGAATTTAGACTGAAAGAATACACACACATACATACACACACACATGCACACACACACACACACACACATATATATATATATATATATACTCATATATGAGAATATGTGTGTGTGCGTGTGTGTGAGTGTGCTTATGCATATGTATAAATATAATTGCACTGAGTATTTTGAACATTGAAGTAAGGCATATATGTATGTGTTCGTGTTTGAGTGAATTTAGTGGTTTCTGTGTGTGTGTGTGTGTGTATGTGTGTGTTTGTGTGAGTGAGTGTGTGAGAGAGAGAGAGAGTGAGAGTGAGGGAGAAATAGCTCGCGTGGGAATTGAGACCCAATCTATTTCGGGCGTAATTAACTTTGCAAAACGAGACGCAGTAATGAAAGTGTCGATATCTTTGCCAAACTTGAGCTATATTTAGAGAATAGCCATTAGGTGCAAAAAGGCTGAAAAACTGAAAATTACTCCCTTCATTACCCTTTCTTTCTTTTTCACAATCAGTTCTTATCTACCTATCTATCTATCTATCTACCTATCTCCTGCCTGATGACAAAGATATTTCATTTGTTTTCCAATTTTTCCCTTGGTTAGTGCAAAAATCCAAGATTCCGAATGCCGATTTTCGAAACAAGCGGACCCCTTTTCATTTTGAAAACTGGCACAGCACGATTTCTCTAACTCTAGATCAGTAAGCACAAGGGAGCTTGTTAGTTCGATTGTCATTAATCAGTCTATGTCATTTTCATCTCTCATCCATCAATGTGTTTATCTGATTACTTATCATAAGGTACCGTATAGAGATATGATTCAGTGTTGCCCTGGCAGACAATTCTATTTCACTTGGTAGTCTGGATATTTGGCCCCTGTGTGTAACAGCCAAGATGACTAGATATCTATCAAATCGGCAACTCTATCTGCATAGATTTAGTCACCTATCAAGTTATTATGATAACTCTCTACACTCCTAAGATATTGATCAACTTATGTTCATACCTGAGTCTATTTGTATCCATTTATACGCCTCTCCCTCTGGATATATACACACACACATATATATATATATATATATATATATATATAGAGAGAGAGAGAGAGAGAGAGAGAGAGAATGGTGTCAGCTTCATGGGGTACACAACGATTACAAAGAAGAGGACATTTTCTTGGGACTATTGGTCTATCTATCGATCTATTTCCAATACGTTCATATCTGTCCACCAATCTATCTGCTACCAACTTAACGGGTAGAATATTTTGCTATTTAATGGATCAGATTGGAGAGAGAGAAAAATAAGGAATATTGAGCGGGGTTGAGAATTCAAGAGAATAAACGAGAGAAGAATGATCAGTGTTAGAAGATGTGACGTGGGTGTCGAGGGACAATTAAAGAGTTCAGATTATGATTAAAGAAGAGACTGAACGGAGGAAAATGGAATCGCGGAAGAACGGCAATATAAGATAGTGAACGAGATAAAGAGAGAGAAGGTGGAGAGAGGGAGAGATTGGAATAGGAATAGAGCCAATAGACATATATATATATATATATATATATATATATATATATATATATATAGATAGATAGATATAGATAGATAGATAGATAGATAGGTTTAGACACCCTGGAGAAATAATATAGATATGCGGAGATAGATAGATAGATAGAGAAAGAGAGAGAGAGAGGGAGCGAGAGACAGATGGAGAGATGGAAAAATTCGGACATTGTAAGATAGAGAGGAAGCAGAAATTAGGACAAGGCGAGGAAGACGTAGTTACATAGCTAGTTAGTTAGCCAGATAGATAGCTGGGAACACTCTGAGAATGACGGTTATGAACAAGTTTAGATATAAAGATAGATGTGCTTGCTTCAAGTGGAAACTTTGAGCTCTTACAAGAGAAAACGGATAGTGCAATAACTGTCAAAATATTGCTTGAATAAACGAAATAGGATAGAATCTGCCGAATATCAAGACTGTCCTTTTTGTATGGGTAGCAGTACCAATAAACAATCAATAATAATCAGAAAGCCATTACGATTGAATGGGGGAAAAAAAAGAAAATACTTGGTTCCAGATGATCCGATGAGAGGAATAAGAAAAGACGAATACATTTACACATATATATAAATACATACACACATACATATATTATGAGACAGTTTTTTAGAGATTCAAGTATCATAAAAATAGTATCATAAATTCTCAAGACAGCTCTCTTGGTATTATTATTATTAGTAGTAATTATAATAATTGTAATTGTACATCTATAATAGGCCTCTTATCTGAGTAACAATTGTTTCAATTCATGACTACTGACAATTCAATTCTTTGGGAATCTAAATGCATTTCCATAGAAGAATCATTAGCATTTCATTTACGTATGACATAATATCCCTACTCTGTCAGTAATGCTTACATTGATTCCTGATCATTGACAATCCCTTTCTTTTTGATCTTCAGCACACAATGTAGGGATTCGTGTTGAAATTTATTGAAATGAATTTCAGATGGAAAATGGCAAAATTTTATTTCTGATCAGCAATTTATTTCTCTTTTGGCATTTAGTTTGTCGGTGCAGACACTGACTTCAGCATTTCCTAAGTGTTTTTAGACGGGATAAACCTGACGGAATCCCTACCTCAGAAATATTTTATGTACAGCTAACGACACATCAGAGCGTTTCCCCCAAATTACATCTATTATAATATAAAATGCCACTAGTATTCTACAGCATACAAGAAAATGGTTATCTACATATTTGTTTAATTTGCTGAGAAAAACGATAACTACTATTTTTTTCTCAGATTTTTTCAAATTCTGTTGCTTCTAGAATCAAAAGACCGAAACCGCTACTCGTTATATAAAAAATACCTCAAATGAATCTACAGTCATGCATTTTTCAACGCAATTATAGAAAAAATTCTGTGGAACCCATAACAACTTCCCACAGAGCCCTAAGGTTCCGCTGAAACCCGTGAGAGGAAGGCTTGATTACAGTAGAGCGGCGGAGTAACAATAAAGTCTGTGGGCATAAATAAAATTGAAAAAAAATGATGACGTATAGCAGGTTCAAATGCAGTCGACGCTGAAATACGGTGATTATCGTTTCACCATTCCACTACCACAAGATTTGGCTTTGAGAAAATATGAGTTCTGACGTATTTGTTTGATAAATCTTACCCATAATATCACAGGGTACAAAAACAGCTGGTATACATATATAAATATATATAACAAATGAAAAAGAAAAAGCAAGAAGAAGAAAAAAGAAATATGGGATCGAACCCTGGTTCGGACATATTGATATACCTGGCATTTTCCATTCTATGATTATATTCCAGTTTATGTCTTTAAAAAATCCTCTCTCCTTTTTTTTCTTGTTCTCCACGATTCGATCTCTTGATCACGACTGGAGCGAATTGTTCCGATCTTATTCTGGTTTCTTTTTCTTTCTCTTTTTTTTAAGCTTCCAGTGTCAGCTTAGAATCATCCATATGCTGGTCTTAAACAGTAGTGTAATCGACCATGGAATGTAGCAACAGAAAATAAGAGTTTGTTTAAAAATAAGACAGAAAAAAAGAAAATTGTAGAAATAATCCCTAGACAGATTGTCGTCAACAAGCGAATGTAATCTACCGTGACTTGAACAGCAGCATTCAATTACATATACATATATCTTGGTTCTTCTGTTTTCTTCGGATATTCTGTAAATTCGTTCAGATCTTTTATTCCCTCTTTGAATCGCCAAGCGATCGGCTGCATTTAACTTGTTTCACTCCCCACTGTCAGTCAATCTGTCCAGCTTTATATTGCTAACTTTCTTTCGCCGGAACCTTCCATTTGTGCGCCTCGTTGTAGTTGAGCAAGATCGGCTCGCTGATCACTACTGCGGAGTTGCGAGTTCGATCCTTACTGGATGCCCCATGCTTGTGGCCTTGTGCCAAATCTAAGCTAAGATTAGTAAATAGTAACTTTTCCCGTTCTTTTCTTGAGGAACTATTTTTTCTTTTTCGATATTCATTTTTTCCCCATCTTTCTTTCTCCATTTCTCTTTTGGTTTTCTCAAAGTTGAATCCATTCCAAAGTGTCTTTGCTTCTTTGATAAATTGTAGTGTCTCACTGAATTATTCGCTGCTTGTTCTTTCTTTTCTTTTCTTTTTTTTTTGTTTTAGAAAACCAATTTTATCTTCTTAGCGGAGAGCAAAGTTATCATCGGTTGTCCTCCTTGCTCTCCCTTGTTCCAAGCAGCACCACAGACGATCTCCTCTGCTCTTCTCGGCTCTCTTCCATTTGCGACTTGTACCTCGTGCACAGTTGAGCAGTCTGTTATGTTATCGACCTGCTTCTATCCGCTGTGTGGAACGCCCACTGACACAGCTTCGATGACGTTTATAGCCAAACCCCAACCCCCTTTGCCGCCCCTCCCTTCAACCTCTATCACTCACTGACTCACTCAGTCTTTTCCCCTCCTTTCACTCATCCATCCCTTAATATATATATATATATATATATATATCTTCCACTCTGTCACCCTCCCTTTCTTCCGAACCTCCTTCCTCCTCCCACTGCTTCTTCTCCTTCTCATTTTTCTCTTTCTCGCGCACATTCCTTCCTCACGCTTCCACTCCTGTTCCATCTCTCTGTACCTCTTTACTATCTTCCCTCCCTGCTCTGGGCACTATCCTTCTCTCCTGTCCACCCTCTTTTGAAACTTCAACTCTTTTTCTCACTCTCTCGCTCATTCGCTCCTTCTCCCCGCTACTCATTAGCAAGTTCTCCTCTCACTTCACCTCTCCCCCCACTCTCTCACTCTCTGTTTACCATTACCTCCTTTTCACTCGTCTCCCTCTTTTTCATCGGCGTAATTATTTAATCGATTCCTCAACTTTCACAGCCAGTACTCATTATCTTCCTCCGTTTCAATCAACGAACCTTGCTGGATTCCTTTCTGTTTCTCTCTTCGCCTTCCTCCCTCCCTCATCTGTTTTTTCTTCCAATTTTTAACTCCCCCCTCTCTCCCTCTCTCTCATTCTCCCTCTCTCTCATTCTCCCTCTCTCTCTCATTCTCCCTTTCTCTCTCATTCTCCCTCTCTCTCTCATTCTCCCTCTCTCTCTCTCACTCTCCCTCTCTCTGCATCCCACAAATTCATCCCCTTCTCCCTGTCAATCTTCATTAGCTCTATTTTAATCTACACCATCTCACTTACTTACAGATTCACTCACTCATTCACTCACTTTATCTATCTCTCTACCAACCTAAATGTGTTCATATCTGGCTATACATACATACATATATATATATATATATATATATATATATATATATATATATATATATATATATATATATATATATATATATGCGTGTGTGTGTGTCTGTTCATATCTATCTTGCTATCTATCACAGTTTGTTCATTTGTATCCATCTACTCTTTCTGCTTTTCTTTTCACTTTTCCATATAGTAAACTGTGGCTCGAACGTCCATCCTTTTCACTTTTTTTGCGATTAACCCCTTGGAGTTCTTAGCATTTCTATTCTTCGTTCAGCTATTTTAAGAAACTCTCTTTCTCTAGTGCGCACCTCAGTATCTCATACTCGCGTCAGAATTCAGTCTTCGATTTTCAGCGTTTTGAACAGGTTCTCCCCCTCCTTTCTCTCTTCACCCTCTCTCTCTCTCTCTTTCATTCTTTCCATTCACTGCCTTGACGTGAAATCTGTGTTGTTGCTGCTGCCACTGCTTCTACTGCTATTATTACAACTACTCTTACTACAACTGCCGCTCTGACCGCAACTTTTTTTCTATATCTAACAGTAAACTACTCTCGCTTTATCGACTACTAATTTCCTTCGATCATTTATTCTTTCAATCATTCTGCTCTTCTCCCTCTTCTCCCTTTCCCTTTCTTTCTTTCTTTCTTTCTTTCATTCTTTCTTTTGTTCTTTCTTTCTTTGTTAACTTTTTGTTCTTGTCTTTTTTTACTTTCTTTCTTAAATTTTCCCATTTCATCATTTTTTCTCCCTTTCTCTTTTAGTTCGTTCCGTATCATTTCTTCCTTCCTTTTTTTCACCATTTGTATATACGCCTGTCCGTTCGTTTGTTACCTTCTTTCTCTCTAATTTTTACTTTCCTTCCTTCTTTCTTTCTTTCTTTTTTCCATCTCTTCTTTTCTCCCCTTTTTTCCTGATCCTTTTTTTCCTTTTCATCTGCTCTATCTCTTACTCTCTACTATTCCATCAATTTCTTCATTTATTTCTCCTCTTTCTTCTTTTTTTCCCCTCTCTTTCGCACTCACCAAAATCAATTCAACTCTCACAACACCTAACAGTATCTCATTCCCAACTTCCTATTCCTGTCTCTTCTTTATCAATCCAATTTCTTTCTTCTTCGCCTTCTTCTTCCACCCCCTTTAATGCTCTTATATCTAAGGACCATCGCCTTTCTCTTTCTGTTAACTTTATCATACTGATCTCTACATCTCCGTGCTTACGCCTGTTCTCTCCTCACACTCGCCTCTTCCGCTTCTCCCTTCATCGTAAAATGTTCAGTTCGGGCCATCACCCACTATTCCTCAAGTATTGTTCAGGCTTCTCCTCTTCCTATTCCCAATTTCATTCCTCCTCATGGTTTCCAAATTCTTCATATTCTGAACTGTTTTTCTCCCTTCATCCTGACAGAGAAAGCTACGCAGAGATTCAATAGTCTTTTTTCTACGTTTATCGGGGTTGGATTTTATATCTTACAATTATTTGCTTAATAATATACTCAATATCTGTCAGAAATCTTATTAAATAATGATAAATAGGAGTCGCTGAGAAAATTTACAATCAATTAAAAGCCACTAGAAACAACCTTCTGAAACCCCAGTATTAATGATAATAACGATGAGTTTCATTTTCCACACCCTATATATATATATATATATATATATATATATATATATATATATATATATATATATATATTCATGTGTGTGTGTGTGTGTACGCTCGTAAATTCCTACAAAAATAGACACATACATAGATATATAGAAATGCTGCTGCTAATACTGCAACTACTACTACTATGAATATACGTATATATGCGCGTGCGAGTGTGCGCATGTAGATATATGCATATATATATATACATTTTAACACCAAGATACATTTATCGTTTAATATATACATATGAGGCCAAACATATTTAACACACACACACACATGATTTTATATATACATATATATATATATATATACACACACGCACGCACATATATATATATATATATATATATATATATATATATATATATACATAAGTGTGTGTGTGTGTGTGTATATATATATATATATATATATATATATATATATATATATCCCATCAGTGTTGATCATATATATATATATATATATATATATGATCAACACTGATGGGATGTCATGTTAATACAACTGTTTTGTTTTTAAAATTCCCGAAAGGGTTTCATGTTAAACAACTGATGATCCCAACGAGAGGAAAATTTACACACAGTAACATAATAACAAAGTATATCTGAAAAAAAAAAAAAACTCTGAAGAAAATAACATTGAATTGCATTAACAGATATTGGAGAAATAAGTGACTTGAGTGACAGAGGAAAAAATTTTGAAAAAGTTTTTTTTTTTACTGTGTTTAGGGTCTAAAGCTGTAAAGCTTCATATGTATATATATATATATATATATATATATATATATATATATATATATATATGCAAACAATATACTATATCCATCTATTGTTATCCCCTTTTCTTATTGCTTGCAAAACTGACGCGAAATAATGAGATTTTTTTTAGCTAATTTGACATTTTTCATGTAATGGCTATCTCATAATCAATTATCCTTCAAAGAACATACACAATAAAACTTCCATATACATACAAACATACATACACACACACCATTATATATAGTGTGTATCCTTACGTGTACGTATATACATATATATGCGTGTGTGTGTGTGTGTGTGCATGTGAGTGTATATCTATGCATGATAACTTGCATACATTCAAAGTCATACGCGTGTTCTAATATATTGCATTTGTACATGTGTGCATACATGTAGATGAAGAGTGCGTATTCACTTGCAGATATCGACATATACTATCCCTCTCACACACTCTCTCTCTTTCTATATATATATATATATATTAATGTATAAATTACAAACGTACATATTCAGATATATCCTTATGTGTGCGTATTTACAAACATATGTATAAGTGTATGCGATCATATATATACTTATATATATCTCATATATATATATATATATATATATATATATATATATATATATATATATATATATATATATATATCCAATCATATGTTATCAGAACACGTAGACATAGTATCTCTCCCTCTCTTTATCTCACTTGATACATACATATATTCCAGACTGGCAGATCACAATAAGAAGAAGATAATAAAAACAAACATCTATCCATTTCTCAATCTTTTATTTATTTATCTATCTATCTATCTATCTATCTATCTGTGTGTACAATTATATATATATTTATATGTATACACACATACACATACACAGACACCCACATATATATATGCCAAATATTTGCGAACCAATATATGTATATTGACAGATCTATCTAAAAATAACTCTCTATGTGCATATCTCTCGCTTTGAATATATATATATATATATATATATATATATATATATATATATATATATATATATATATATATATATATAGAGAGAGAGAGAGAGAGAGAGAGAGAGAGAGATAGAGGGGTAAATGGATATTACAATCTACATAATTATCCACAGAAATTCATGCACAAACATTCTCATTGCAGACTATGAGAGAGAGAGAGAGAGATTGATAGTATATAATTAAGCATATACACACTCAATTCTATGTCCAACTAAACGGTAATAAAAGAAACTCACGCACATAGATATGAATAGACTGATATAGACAGACAGATTGATAGATATTTACTGTTAGCTTGAAATGACACGGAGTAAAATTGTATGAATGTAGATAGGAAGATTTTGTTGCGCCAAGTAAGGAGAGCCTCCAAGCCTAACCTTGGAAATCACAATTGGGAATCTATCGCTTCATCTGGGCTCGAACCACCCATTCAATCATACATGATACAAATTTACTTACCATTTGTCCATTTCGAAATTAAGTAATCTTTTGGGATAATTTTCAGTGATATTTTTTTTCTTCCATCCTTTTCGAAATCCTTCCATTTTTTATTTTTTTTTTTTTCGGTACATTTTCCTGGCTCAGCCACCGCGGCCCATTTTGCAATGCTCTCCGAGAAAGACTCCCAACTGGACCTCCCTTCACCAAAATCCGACCGAACTGTCATTTGCTTTTCTCTCACACCCTCCCTCTCTCTTTCTCTCTCTCTTTCTTTCTCTTTCTCTCTCTCTTCTAACAATTCTTTGCGTACTCCCCTTCCCCCAGACCCTCCTTCCATCTACACCTCCACCCACTCTTATCTTCCCCCCCTTTTTTTTGTTGATTTGCTAATTCGTCATTCTTCTGATCGGTATTATCATCCTCACGCTGCAAACCATCACCTCCTCCTTCTCCCTTTTCTTCTTCGTCGGAAACGAATAACGTTCATTTTTTTCCCCAGCAGTGCATTCGTCATCTTTTTCATCTTTGTTGCGAAGCTGCTGCTACTGCTGCTGCTGCTGCAATTATTATTATTATTATTATTATTATTATTATTATTATTATTATTATTATTATTATTATTATTATTATTATTCATGCGTCTGCATGTTCATACCAGATGTCTGATGGTCATCACTGGAGACCGAGTGATAAGTCTCCGAGTGTGGCCAGCTCCCCTATTGGTATTCCTGCAGCCCACGGCGTCCCCACATATCACAGCAGCGCCGTGGTTTGTAACGGTCACAACATTCCCCCACTTCCTTAATACTTCTGGGATTCATTTAAACTGTCTGGCCATTGTTGTGACAACTGGAGGTCGTTAACCTCGTATTTCCAGTCCCTCTTCAGTATTCTTGCAGACACTAGTAGTCCAGTGGCCTGCATAGTCCCAATCCTTCCTCGTCTCCAAACTCCTCCGATCATGACTTTGACGTTTCTGGCACTTTTTCTCTAAGTTCTTTCAATTTTCGCCTTGACCTGGTTTGTCCTGACGCACTTGTTTTGGCCTGCTTTGATGAGGGATTCTCTCCCCCATCTCTCTATCTCTTTAGTCTTTCGACTTTGTCTGCCATATTTTCAATCCGTCTTGAATTTTCTGTGGAGTCTTTTTGTTCCCAAATTTTCTTTTTTTTGTCTTTGTTTCCGATAATATCTCGTTTGTATATTGTTATTGATTGTTGCACTGCTTCTATGATATTTTAATTATATCTCCACTGAATGCTTGTACATGCTTCATGCTCCACCCATTTTCCAGCTCCCAGGCCAAGTCTTTTGATTGTGTTTAAACCATTTGTTCACATTTTCGAGCCCGAGTTGTTTGCTCTATCCCTAGTGTATCATTCTTCCTACTTTGTCTTGCCAGCTTTTGTTTCCCTTTCGAGCCCGTTTTATTATTTTCTTGCTCGTTCAGTTTTAACATCATCAGTGATTGGTGACTATCACTTGAGATCAAGAGACATTGAATCTTCTCAATGCGGCCTACACTGTCCTCGGTATTCTAGCTGACTTCAGTATTGACGTCGCCTGGATAGTTTTTTGGCTCTTCCTTAAATTCCTAGTTGTCCCAAATTCTTTGATAATTTCTTCAGGACGGTCCCCAGGGCTCCAGCAACTTCAGGTTCCATATTTTTCAGTTTTCTAGCTCCATATTCATTTGTATTTTCACTTTCTTACAGCTTCACCCTTTGATCTGCTGGAACCGCAGATTCCATGATCTGGCACGTGCTTCTCTTCGTAATTAGTTTCTGTGTTCTTGATTGGGCGCGGTGATTAGTTTTTAATTTAAAGTCAATGAGAATTTTATGTTATTTTTTTCTATTATCAAGGACACTCTCTGTTTCGTGCTGATACCATTTGTCTACACGACTGAACGCAAGTCGTTTACAAAATTCACTGTGTGAGACTGTCGGTACTTGGTCGTGTCTATTTCTGTACCCTTCCTTAGCGAGTGTGTTTATAATTCATCATCATCATCATCATCTGTCTTTTAACATCCGTCGTTGAACATAGACCTTCCCCAAGATCCGCCATACTTCTCTATCATGGGCGTTGTGGAGCTAGTATTTTCTGAATTTGTTTAGTTCATCTCTCAACTTGTCTTTTGTCAGCCTCAGTTTCGCATGTGATCTCTGGGGATCCATGCTGTGAATCGTGAAGTCCATCGGTTTTCTTTCATTCTTGCAACATGACCAGCCCATTGCCATTTGAGTTTTCTGATGGGTTTATGATTTCTCTTACTCCCGTTTTCTTTCGTGATAATTACTGAGGCAAAAACTGGAATTAGTGAATCGGTAATGTTATGGTTACACGATCTCCAAATTGCTGTAACACGAGCAAAACAGGATGGAATCGAAGATGTGGGCTTTGAATTCTAATCTTACTAAGAGATTACTACCAAGATTACAGGCTCCAGGCTTGAATCTTACGGACAAAGATGGCAAAATTTGAATGCAAAAGCGCGGCTTCAAAAAAGTATTTCTATGTTATTCATTATCAGAGTGCAATTAGAATTTTAAAGTACAGTCTAACCCCATTTTTAGCAACTAGAAAATAATCAAAACCCTTGTTTTAGAAAAATGGTGTCGCTGACCAATTTAATTTCATTGAAGGATATGGCTTGCTCAATGATTACGGGAGCCGCAATACTGGCACTGTAAAATAGAACTAAAACCTTGGGCACCCACTTATTATTTGAAATCAGTTTTCACACCAAAAGCTACCAGTGGCTCACATTGGAGCTCAAGTGGTTATAGGTCTCCGTAGTGCCCCAGTACTCCACCCAGTACTTTGATTCTAGTAAAGTGATATCATCTAGGTATTTTGATTCCTTTGGAGTTTCCAATTATCCTATCCTCTGTGCCAGGGTATATTCCCTGTACTCTAGTAATGGTCGGCACAACAGTCACTGTCACGTTCCACAATTATTGTTTTCTCGTAAAGTGTATATATAATTGCAAGTTTCCATTTTTCTCAGCAGTCTGTTTGAACAGCATCATCAACTATCAGGCAAATCTTTTTCTTGTTCACAATGATTAGATCTGACCTTCTGGCCGTGATTTGGGTGAACGGTTTCATTTTCTAAATCCAAAAGAACTTAACGTTTTTTTTTTCTTTCTTATCATTGTTGTTTGCTTCATCGTTTCTTCCTATCTTTTTCATCCTTTCTATCTTGTAGTCGTTTTTTCTTTCTCCGTTTCATTACTCCTGTTTGAATTTTAACCATTCTCTCATCATTATCTTCTTCTTCTTCTTCTTCTTCTTCTTCTTCTTCTTCTTCTTCTTCTTCTTCTTCTATTATCATTTTCTTATTCCGATTGATTTTAGAAAAATACGCTCTTTGTATTATAATTTTTTCTTACATCCTCTTTTCTTTCACTTAGCTGTATCTTTATCATTTCTTCCTTCCTCTAAAATTCCCTAAAACGGATTTTTCTTCTCTCTCTTCTCATTATTATTATTATTATTATTATTATTATTATTATTATTATTATTATTATTATTATTATTATTATTATTATTATTATCATTATTATTTACCATCCTTTGTATTTTTTTTTGTTAATCCTAGTTCTTAGGACTAAAAGATCATATCTAAACGTTGAAACATCTGCTTCATTTTCTTTTTCGTCTTAATCGTTTGTCTCCCGATAAAAGCTTTTCTACATGTGTATTTACCAGGGCATATATAATTGCAAATGCAAGATTCAATCCATTGATGGACAGAAGGGCAAAAGAAGTCCTGGGTTAAGTCTGGGTGGTCACAAATCCATATGCAGTTTTTTTTTTTCAATGATAATTTTTTTTCCCCCAGTATTTTAATCGATGTGTTCTTGGATAGTTTGAAGCGGTCGAGAACATCGTTATAAAACAACCACCGGAAAAATACCGTCGAGGAGTTTGTGCCTTTAGATTAATATCTACAGTAGCCTCCTCTCCCTGATCCACCGATGATATGTTCCAAGATCCTCAGCAGATGTATGAAACCACGGATACTACGGAACCCTATACATGCGCCACGTAATAGTCTATATTTTTCTCTCTGTATCATTTGTCAAATATAGCGTAGCCCCTCTTATTCATTTATCAATTTATTTATGTACATAATTTTCGTAAATTTGTGAAAAGTTCATTTTCATTCTTGTTGAATCTAAACAAGAAATTACAAAGCAACATAATATTTTTGATACTCCCAAGTACACTGTTATTACAAAATTATCTAAATACTTCTTTTGAGTGTCTTGGTAAACTAGCATACAATATTTTCCAATGCATACATATCATAGATAAAGTTTGATATACAGATTAGGCACAGTAAAAGATTAAAAAACAAATAACTAATAATATAACAGAATTATAACAATATACTGTAATGAATGTTATGTGACAAATAGAAGATGGTTACTGTAGATCTTGATAATCTCTGCACACGATTCAGAGTATCTTTCCTCAATCGGTCGAGAACCTTCAGATTTTCACGGAAAGAAATCTCTTTACAGATTCTCTTTGACATGCTAATTACAAGAATCTCTATTCTTCCGATTTGGGACCAGTATTAAGTATTAATTGTGATGTGTTTATTTCTGCGGTCGACCGTGGGTAGCTGAAACTGCGGGAAACTAAATCATGGATGAGAAACGTCGACTACCCAAAGATAAGGAAGACGAGAGAGTTTCATTACAGGGCAATATTTAGCAAGTTAGTCTTGGATGCCATTACCACTACACTCAGTTCGAGCATCACTGGATGTTCCACACTGGTAATTCTGCGTCATATTAACCTAAGCTTAGTAAATACCAGGGGTCGTAAAAGTTCTCCTATGGAATCCTTGTTCCTTAATCGATCCTAGGCAAGCCTACCCACGGAAAGATATCAAACGATCCAATACTTCATCCTACAATGAACCAAACATTTAGAAAACGTATCAAATGCGATATATAATTGATTATATATCACATTTGGAATTTAACAAGATATCAAAATTACAATACAAAGTAAATTAAAAAGCACTCAGAGAGCGCAAAAATCTGTCAACGACATTGTCTGGCGGTGGGGGGAGGGGGGAATTGTGTATGGATCCACCCACAAATTTGATCAGTTCCTCCATAGCCTATCGTCTACCCTCCCACTCAATACCAATGAAAGTCATTGGGAACATTTAGAGATATCATGTGGACAAAAATGGAATGTTAGCGACGTTACGTGGTTTTGGACATATAACTACGATGTAAGGGAAATAATTATGTAAGTATCTATTGTGTTGGCATTTAAGAACGTATGCATAAGTATAGTGAAAAAAACCCAGAAAAATATCACTCAATTAGAGAAGAATTCCTGTATTCGTCCCCAAATTTTACCACCTCTTTCTTATCCGATTGCCTACCCCACCCATTGAAATTCATTCAGCACTTCCGGATATATTGGGTAGACAGACGAACAAACAGTCAGACGTGACCGTATACATATATATCTTCGTTGACAGAGGTGAACAAGAATATGTCAAAAGCTGTAAAACGCACCAAATATTCGACAGACGCACCCGGCTTTTATGAACTCCCTTTTGACCCTCTGGCATTTATAGACCCTTTGCGTGGTCCAATTGACCCCTTGGTATATACCTATCAATCAAGCTGAATTTGGAAACAGTGCCCCATTGACAGAGCTGGGAACAGTAGTTTAGAAAGGTAGTCTCGCCTACTACTCCGACTGTTGTGAATTGCCTTGCAGTCTTACATCTGAGTAAGCTTTATTTCCAAATACAAAACCCAGAGGCTAGGTTGCCGTAAATAACCTACTTGTGCCAGAGGTCGGTGATCGAGTCCAGGTCAAGATTTTAAATGCAGATTTTGAAGGCCATTACCATTTGAAGGGAGAATTGACCGGAAAACAATACTGGCAGCCTCGTTTACAGTTTCTTAATCTCCTCTATGTCGTTATATCCTCTATGCTACGATATATATATATATATATATATATATATATATATATATATATATGTGTATTGTATCACCCTGGATAAAGACGGAACCGACGTTAGAACACATTCACCTCTTAGTCTTCTCAACATGACATTTTTCTATCGAACACTTTTAAAATAATTTTTACAATGTTTGAAGGTTATCTCTATTGTTGCCCCTTATCCATGGTCTCAGTACGTGCAGTCAACACCCAAAATAAACAATCAATTAGTATTACTTTATGATGGTCTAAACATGCAAAAATGATGAAGCTGGGAGAAGATATTTAAAAGAAGCCAAGGAATTCTTTAGTCTGGTATGTTCAATCTATGTGATTAATATTCACCCCGAGTGCATTGAAAAAGGAGGCGATTATTCTGTAAAAATATTTGTTGAGTAAATAAATATCGATGATGCAATCATGTGCTCAGGGTCACCGCCCAGTCCTGCATGTTCTATACACACTCACATACACACATATATACATATATACACACAAGCAGATACATACATATGAATACGCATATATATACATACACACACACACACACACACACACATATATATATATATATATATATATATATGATAATGGGATCATGCCAGTTACATATGATTGAATGCATATGGGAATATACACGTAAAGATATATGCACATACATGTACACACACTCTTGGATATGTATAATATAACTCTCAACATTTAAAACTGTTAGTTTTCTTAAATTATCAACTCTGACAAACTGATCATTAACGTACATATACACAGACACCCACTTATCTACACTCACACATACATACATATATATGTATGTAAAATTACATTAACAGATATTTAGAAATAACTGATTGAAATGACATAAATTTTGTAGAAGAGTTTTTTTTTATACATTCAGTGTTTAAAACTGTGAAGCTTTCTAAACTATATATCTAGTAAAGCCGTACGCCGTTGGATTTGTTGTAATTGTCTCCATGACTTACTAAGATCAATTTTTCTGTTCTAACATAGAAAATATACTGAACTTTCAGCTGTTAAATCAATAAACTTATCATTTCCTGTTTTGTCTTGGAAATTGTAACCTAAAACATATTTTCGGTCGCAGCATGAATAACTCGAAAATTCGTCAACAATTCAAATACTCACCTCGTCACTTGTTTGGTTGTAATGCACCAGTGGCGGTTTATCCCTGTTAAAATAAAAAGAAAATAATCAATTAATATTAATTAAAATAATATTAATATAATGAAAATATCAATACAATAGAAAATGAAAGTTTTGTACACTATATGAATCTATGCCTTTCGCGTTGCCCTACTCCCTCTCTCTCTCTCCATCCCCCTCTCTGTTGTCAGAATTGGAACACTGTATTCTTGCAGTATCTCACTCTGTCCTAAATTCTCATTGGTTCTTTTGGATGGTTGAATGGAAATTACCCTCACTGACATTGTACTGTAAACTTCCGCCATTGTTGTTCCGTTCAGTGACAGGGTCTATAAATGGTCTGTATTTGAGTCAAGTCAGTAGTGATCAGTCTGTTGGAGTCAGTTCGAAGTCGTTGTGAGTGACACATAGTGGGGAAAAAAGCGTCCCAGTTTAAGTAACCAGAAGTTTTTGTTATAGTATCAACTGAATACAAACACGTTCACGTGAAACAAATGGCGGTCAGTCCACACACATGCACACGCATACAAAATCATTACCACCTTCAAAATAACGATTTGTGACTGAAGGAAAAAAAGGTCACATATATAGCAGGTTCGAGTCAACGTCATCCCCCTAAATCATAGAAGGCTTACAGTAGAATTGACTCGATTGTGAAACAGGTGCGTCACTATCTTCATATGGCTAGTTAATGGATAGAATCAATTTTGGCATTAACCGAGAATTCATCATCAATAGCTTGTGAGAGATGAATGCTTATGATTGCTTCTTTCTACATATATTGATAATTGCGGCTTTGATTGACATAAGACCCAAATCATCGGGCACTGATTTGTGTGACCTACATGCTTAGCCTCACTCCTTTTGACAGTGCGATTACCTATGAAGTATCAATTAGTGGGGGAATGTAACCACGGGAAACGACGTGCGAGATACTTACTGTCATTTTAGGAAACTTGCTTTATATCTATCTATCTATCTATCTATCTATCTATCTATCTATCTATCTATCTATTTGCACATAGATATGGATCTAGAGGGTGTCTAAAATACACGAACAGTTACGAATACGGACAGGTTACAGTGGCTAATCAGATGATATATATATATATATATATATATATATATATATATATATATTTATTCTTGTTTTATATGTGTATATAAATACATATGAATACACATACACACCCACACACTGTGCCTTAAATGTAATAGTGAGTTACTCTAAATACCAGTTACTACACTTTCGTGACTTTTAGGACACTGTAAATACATACAAAATAAAATATAAAATACCGATCACCGTGGCCCAGTGGTAGAATGCTCGCCGCTGGTTCGGAAGTTCATGGGTTCAACCGATGGCAGAGACGTACAAAAGACTTTAAAAATGGTACACAATGCCATTCTGCTACGTATAAAGAGTTGGATTAAGGCCGCTGAGGGAGCAGCTCTCCCATCCCAGACACACCCGTGAACCCCATCACATGAATAATATATATATATATATATATACACACACACACACACACACACACAAATATATATATATATATATATGTGTGTGTGAGGGAGAGATGCAGTCAACCTTTACTTGTGTTTCTGACTTTAAAGAATTGAATAGGTATTTAAGAGAAAAGACGAATAGAGAGCCGAAAAGCTCAACAAAGATTCCAATAACGTTTTAAGGTCAGTCGATCGTTCTAGCCTGTGACCTTCCGTCATGTGAGTAAAATAACATAAGACAACGTGGGATTGCGAATGAGTTGAGATAATTGCTGGCTTGGCTGGAGCGTTATGCGCATGTGCAGTCCAATCCAAACGTTCAGGGAACTTGGACAATGAAATGAAATGGTTTCTTCAATCAATTAAAGATTGGTAAAAGATTCGGTTCTTTATTTCCTGGTAGAGTGATTTCGGTAGAGATATACGAAGTGTCCGACGAGACATAAATACTGCTGCGTAAGATCTAAGATTGTTCAAATGAAAACCGGTTTTTCGAACTCTAGCATATATCACCGGAACCTGTCAAGGTTGACTCTGTGTAACAGGTTCTTTTTTTTAGTCAAGGGAGCATGTTTCGCCCACGTGTTCACTCAACCATTTGGGGACTCGAGGGCTTGGCTCCTTAATGACCCCCTTCATTCCAAAATCTATTGCTGGAATACTCAGCCTGGAAGTCGCAGCCTCCTGGAGGTCCAGAAAGTACTACGGGGGATTCTAAAGCTTCGGGTACAAGAGCTTGTTGAGTAAGCAAATTTTCTAAAGCCGAGCTAGATATTTGCCGGCCGTGGCTTGAGGCCCCTTGGGGGCTTATCTATCTATCTATCTATCTATCTCGACTATTATCAATGTATCAATGTAGGAGAGTAAACGTGAAACGATTCTGATTGATTGAATGATAGATAGGAATCCAAAAATAAAAATAGTGAGATTTGAATAAGATACGCTAAGATTTGATACACAGACGTGAAATTCAGGACATGCATGGACGTCTCAGGAAGCGAGTGGATTGAAGAAATTGATGTAATTATCAGTCTTTTGTCAACCTAAGCCTCTTACGCACAAAATACTCCCCTTTTTTTCCATGAATATATATAAATACAGTTGAAATCAAATTAGAAAGGTGATCTCTGGTTACCGGAAATTGTAGATCACTTTGACTTGGTGAAACAGAAAATGGATTCAAAACATACAATGAGCTCCAATCACAAAATGATAATTGATTCCATATCTAATTTAATTAATTTGATAATTGGTATCTATTAATGCATCTTTTAATTTCATCAATTTGATATTATCATAGTATCATTATTTGGACAACTGTAGCCATCAAAGATGGCGGAGGGTTCTATGATTTTTTTTTATATTTGCGTCTGTTAATATGTTTGTTTGTTTCAGCACTCCATACTGTTCCGTATACGGACTTGAAAATTGGCATCAGTACTCCACTGAACTCCTTCTGAAACCTTTCTTTTCTATTTATAGAGGCCATATTTTGACAGGTATAGTTTATCAATAATATCTAGATCCTCTAGAATCTAGATATTTCTAGATTTTTTTTTACTATGTTTTAAAATTTTCTTCTGTGGAAAACGTCTGCAATGACATAAATATATATTATTCTGACCATACTTTTTCCATAACTTCAAATTTTGATGATACGGTTGTTCACTTGTTAACTGTGGTGGCGATTTAACATTATTAATGTACTATCATAGAATCCGTCCAAAATGATAAATATACATGTAAGCAAAACATTTGGAATTGAAAATTTTTGCAAGAATACATCATATACACATACATATATATATATATATATATATATATATATATATATATATATATATATATATATATATATATATATATATACAGAAACATAAATGTACTCGTAGTATGTGCGTATGTACACAATTCTCCAACAGTTCCTATATTTTACGTTATCACCACCTACACAGACACACACACACTGCATAAAGACAATTACGTCCGTCTTGTCAAGGACCTAATCGTCCTTAGAAAAATAGTTTCGAAATGAGAAGGGCCGGACTGCCACGAAAATCAATATTTGGAATGTTTGTTTTACCTGCAGTCGAAAGTCTGCCACTAGTGCCATTGGGAAAAACGCTACTAGGTCAAATACTAAGCAGGCACTCCTACACACACACACACACACACACACTCACACACACACATACATATATATATATATATATGTGTGTGTGTGTGTGTGTGTGTGTATGTGTGTGTGTGTATTTGTGAATACGAGGTATGCCCAGAGAATATCCAACCATTTTAAAAAAGAACCGGTTGCATGACCTTAATCCACACAGCTATTTAAGACAGTGACTAGACCGTGGACAGGAATACGGAGAACGCGCCGAGACAGCCGATAATGAAACAGAATTATAACATTTTTTCTAAAGTGAAAAAGATGTTATGCGTCTGAGGTCCTTAAGGAAATACTTAAAGGTAATCATTGGCACCATTGCTCCGATAGGTTATTTTCCTGTTAATATTCAATGATTGGATTCTTTCCGGACAAACATTATATATATATATATATATATATATATATATATATATATATATATATATATATATATATTCTTTTTGTGAGTGTCTATATGTGTGGTGCTACTGGGAAATTTCATCAAAGTTTAATAAATATACATGATTAACATTCTTTGACTCTTACTCCTCTCCCAAACTATTTCAGTGTGACGACAACTACAAGCCAACACCGGTTATCGCCCTTGCAAGTAAATGAGGACAAGAAGAAGTTGGTTTCGGTATACATTGTCCCGCAGATATCCCTAATATTTCAAACACGGGGGTCAACTTTCTAGCTGGGGACGTTGTGTTCTTTTCACCGGTGCCTGTGGTCGGTATTTGATCTCTGATGAGAGAGCAAGGATTTTGAAATCCCAATTTTGAAGGGAGATTTGGCAGGTACTGTCTACTTAGAAGACTGGCGCGAAGCAATATTCGCAATCTGCATTTAGCCTAAATAACCAGAGACTGTGGAAGGAATTTGCACTTGATATTTTTTTGTGTATATATCTTCAGTCTATCTTGTCCAAGTTCTGTATCTTAAACATACAAGAGCACATCATTATTCCTATCAAACTGTACTTTCAGGATTCTTTTCGTAGAGTGATAGGTAGCTGGACAGTCATTAGACCAACATTACAGTAACGAGTTTTCTTTTCCCTTTTTTTTCTATACTGTGGTCATCATCCCCGTTTTCTTCATCCTCTTTCCTTTCCCTTCCTCTTTTTCTTCTTCATTTTTTCTCTCTACCATCACAATCTTCGTTTTGCAGTTTTTTCGTCTCCAGCATCTTTTTTAAAAATCTATTTCTCTATCATGACCTTCTTTGCCATCTTCGTCACATTTTACTTCGTCTTCATCATCATCATCTTCTTCATACTTTCTTCATTTCCTTGACACAATAATACAACACTCATCTGTATTTACACATCTCTCTTTCTCTTTATGTATTTCCTCCTGCCACCAACATTTCTTCAACTCCTACCATTCCTCACCTTCACCTCATACGCATCTTGCAACTACTACTGCTACACTACTACTACTACTACTACTACTACTACTACTACTACTACCACTACTACTACTACTACTGCAATTACTGCAGCTACTACACGCAAAGAACAATCACATTGAAAACATACGTTCATTAATCATTTTTCGCAACTAACTCCAGGCACCATGTTCCCCTGACCCATTCATCGGCCTCCCGAACCCAAACTATCATCTCCCTTCGCTCTCATCCCCCAACCCCCCAAGATCCAATCTCTTTGGTCCTTGTCATCTCCCCACCCAACATCCACCCACCATTACCCCCATCACTGCAATTCCACACTCCAAGCCCCCCTTCCCCTCTTCTACCCACCGTCCACGGACAGCTTAACTATTAGCTCAACATCAGTCCGTATGTTAGCTGCTAAATTGTTTTGGGTTGGTGAAGGGGATTCCGAAAAGGGACACACCAAGGGGATCCCAATGGCCTCGGCGCTTCTGCGCGTGCGCGATCGCCTATATGCGTGTGAAAATACCCGTTTGCGTGAGTGTGTATCTCGGAGGAGAGAGGCGAAGGAGAAGAGAAAAAATCGCGAATTGCAGCGTGTGCCAGCGCGTGCGTCCAATTTTTTTTCCATGTACGGACTTTTGAGTACACCGTGTACATATACCGAAGCAGCTCACGCCTTGATAACGTTGTATCTGTTTTTTATCCTATGTACACATGTATATGCGACAGCCTTCAAACATGTGTCGGCGTATAGATATTTACAGAGCTCAGCATCGTACGGCACAAATTCAAATATAGGAAAGAAATTGAGTGAAACGTCCGTGTATCGCAACTATCTCGAACACCGTGCAAACTAACGTGTCTAAGTGTGCATGGGGTCTGTCAGAATACATCAAGCAATTTTACAAATCCCGAGAACCGGTTGCTCAGCCTTGCAACGAAATAAATGATATCACTGCACATGCATGAACATAGACTCTACCGTGGGGTTACTCAGTCAGTAGTGAGTTGCCATTTAGTAAGCTTGTGTACTGCATGACGTTGCATTGACAATGAGTGAGACTAAATTGCTGGATACTTTCCGGACAATCATTTGTATGAGTATGCGTATGCAAAAGTCATACACATGCTTACACGCATGCACATATACATACATATATATGTATATAGTTGTGTGTGTATAAGAGGAAAGATGTTTAGGGAAAACCGGGGCACATTGGGCCACGAGGCACAGTGAATCACTATTCGTTTTACAAATGTGAACACACAGCTGGACGGCTACTACTATTAAGACAAAACATTTGCCATTTCATTTTGTGAAAGACTCGCCTGCTGGAGTATAGCTGTACAGTCAGCAAGCCAAGGGACATAACTTTAGGCCAAAATTGATATTTGGAGGTACTCTTACTTTCATTATAGAAACTATTCAGGATTCTCTAATATGAAATGAAAAATATCATATAAGAATTATTTTTGTCTAAACTATTGTAATTGTGATGGCTCTTCGGAGAGATGTAAGGTTATATTTCTCAATGGTATTTGTGGGGCACGAGGAGTCGGTTCTCAGTGGTTCACTTCTAGGACTGAGCCATTCTGCTCCGGTCGGTTATTCAATGTACCAAGCTTTGGAATTTTCACTCCAACATGGATTTAAAGTTAAAGATTTGGGTTTAGTTGTATTACCTTTATTAAAGTATTAATAGAATGTAGAATGAGGATAAGGATCAGGTTTCATGGAGAACGAATATCTTGTTGTAATCAGTTTATTACAAAGCAAGATACCATCTTCAGGTAAAGGACATTGCAGATATCCTGTTTGCATAGATAGTTGGAATCTCAATCAAAAAGGGTAACATTCCCTGGGGTGCGTCACTGTTAATTCTTTGTTGACATGAAAAAATGTTTTAATTTCTAAAAAAAAATCAATTCTTTAATTAAATTTGATCCTATCGATTCATTTCCTGTGGTTTACGTGAAAACTGAAAGATAATCTGAATTTTGCTTTTGCATCATCCCACCTTCTTCTCCTTCAATAGCTTTTGAGACTGCATGAATATTATTTTGTGTTGAATGTTTCCTTTAGTGTGCCTAACTTCAGCCGAAGAATGTTTGGGCGATTTTTATGGCCACTCTTTATAGCAGTCTATCATTCAACAAAACTAATAAAATGTGTAGTAGTAGGTTTCACTGTAGGACTTCATTGAATCATTCAATCTTATGATGATTTACTCTTCCCCTGGGATGATCCAATGTGTGCCCAGGTTCGGATACAGTGGTGCAGAAATGAAAAAAAAAAAAAAAAAAAAGAAAAAAAAAGCCCCTAACAGCTGCTAACTCAAAGAGATACTCCTTTCTTATCTTTATATAACTAATTTCACAGACAACAGAGTTGCTAATTTTTTTTCACCAAAATATGTTGATGAAATTATTTACAACATACAATTATTTTTTCACGTGAGTACATGTGTAGAAAGGTAATATATCTGTTCATATATATATATATATATATATATGTGTGTGTGTGTGTGTGTGTGTGTGTATGTTATCTAGGTTTCTTTGGGGGGTGTATAAGACCAGGGCCTCGTTCATGTAACCTAGGTAAGTGACTGTTTTGGCGAGTTCCGCGAAAGGGCGTAATTCTAGGGATTCTCGAAAAAGGGTAGGCTAACACTCTACTTTCAGGGGATCCCATGGTCAAGCAAAACGTTTATTGGTAGTGTTCCTTGTCGAGTTTGAAAAAAATGGGTTTTAAACTTATATTGATGTAATCCTGTCTCAAGTGTCTATCAGTATAAATATGCACCTATCTAAGTGTTGATCAGTACCTATCCATCGATCAAGGTATCTATCTATCTATCGATCAACAGTTCAATCTCCTTTTCTCTCCTCTATCTGTTTATATATGCCTTTTTAACAACTGGCGATCCTCTCGATAAATGTATTTGTGCGTATCATTCGATCAGTCTTTCTTTCAACCAACTGAACAATGTGTCATTATTTATCGCGACTTAGTTTATTATGACACGGAGCCAACATGATATCCATGCAGTGATGCTCGGACTAACAACAGTGTTGAAAACCCTCTACACTTGAGAAACAAACTGACAAATCCGTATGTACCTAACGAAAGATTATGTCTCATCGAACCGTAACTTTTAAACCGGCATATTCTTAATCAATACCCCTATAATGAAATGTTCTAACAGAAAGCTCGAATATGTTTGATTGGACAGTGTATATCCAACAGAATGCAATAATTGTAATGACAATTTATGTGGAAACATATTTCGTTCGGCACCGGAATTTATCAAGGAACAAATCGAGCAACTGAAGATGAATAAAGAAAACGAGTGTTGTGCGGGATGCGAACCCACGTTCATCAGGAAGTAGTCTTAATGGGATTCTGTTCTACCAACTGAGCTGACAACGCCTTGGGTAAGCAGAAGTTCGAAATAAACATACATAAATATGTGTGTGTAACTGCAAGTCAATATGTCTTTAGTTAACAGGTTTTTCTCCTATGTATGCGTACATTAAACTCAAGATTTAAAAAAATGCCCGGCCAGACTCATAAGAGCGCACACGCACATACTCTCTGTCTCTCCCACGCAGAAACATACATATATTTATAATTATACGTCACGCATTCACACGTATTAAACTAATTAAAGTCGAACTCAACGAAAATGGTAAGACTTAAAAGTGCATTCGTTGTAGTCTTCGGGGTAATTAGTATTGTCTGCATTTTAAAAGGATTGGCCATTCAACGGCGTTGTGCATGCATACAAGTACCGGTATTTATATTTCTGACTTTTGACAAAGGATTGCCCTCGTGTGGGACTTTCCTAAGGTTTCGCCATCCATGGATTTCCAGATTTGAGTGCTGAGAAAAAATGCCTCAGAGATATGCAAACTAATAGAATATGGCTAAATAATTGTAAAAAGAGATATAGTTCCTTGTATTGTTTTGTCTGTGGTTACACTCAACCACATGCACAGGAATTTCTCGGTGTCTTTTCTAATATATATATATACATATATATGTGTTGATGTTTGACAGAGATAGGGGTTGGAGAATAAGCACTTACGAAAACCACCAATCCATAAAACTATCGCCGAGGCAGTAATAAATGAAAAAAAAAAAAAAATTACACCAATTATCAATCTTTACCGTGGCCAGCACAATATGCGTACTTTGAAGGAGGCTGACGTGCCATTGCCTGAGGTAGACTATTTTTTAGTTAATATCAAATTGCCCGAGGCTTTCTAGACATGTCTCATATATCAGTATACATAAGTATTCGCGCAGACACGTTGATAATTTTTTTGTATTTCTATGTATATTACCAAGCCTCACTTAACATGGCAGTAGACTACGGCATGTTTTTAAAAAAATGTTTTTCCCCAGAAATATAATCTTTTTTTATTTAAATACTTGACAGTGAATGTTTTCAGGCTTAATATGTACCTTAAGAAAATAGTGAGAGTATTTAGAAACTCTTAATCGAAATGGACATCAATACGAGTTTCCTCAGTTTCTGAGTTGGTCTGGCTGATTTGTTGGCTATCTATGTATCACGCGTACAAGTCACACAAATGGAGCTAGAATTTCAAAATTTTTTACATTTACTTTCAACCTCCAAAAATAACAAGATCCAATTAATCCTAAAAAGACGGGTATTCAGCCAATGCATCATCCCAATAGTCACTTATGGAACTGAAACATGGAACCTAACCAAGAGACAGACTGGCGGACTGAGAAGCATGCAACGTGCACGCGAAAGAATTATGCTCAACCTCACATGGAAAGATCATAAGACAGCACAATACACCCGGTAGAAGACAGGAATCGGGATTATAAAATTCATAAAAAACTGACAATGACAATGGGCTGGCCACGCTGCAAGAATGGCAGACGAGCGATAGACATTGCGACTCATGGCATGGATCCCCAGAGATCACATGCGCAACCGAGGCCAAAAGAGTATTAGATGGAGAGAAGAGCCAGACAAATTCAGAAAGTACTGGCTCCGCGACACCCACGATAGAGAAGTGTGACGAATCCCAGGGAAGGTTCACGTCCAACGACGGACGTTAAGAGACTGATGATGATGATGATGATGATGATGATGATGATGATGATGATGATGTCAAGAAAAACAGATTTTTTCCTTTGGAGAATGTCTGCCATTTTTTAGTGTGGGGGTCAATTAGTAATGTAAGTTTATACTTAATTGGTCCAATAGTTTGCATTCACGCTTGTTTATTTTTTTTTGAAAATTCCGATTTTTTGTCGTAGAAAGCAACAACAAAAGGCAAGACAAGTGACTTTCTCGTTGATCAGCCCGTTTTTCCCATTTTTTTAATTGATCCCCCCAACGCGGCATGCTGTCAAAGGACGTTAGTCATGTGACGGTTTCTATCGATTGACAAAGCAGAGCTGTTTTCTATATCTTTTTCGAAAATATCTTATAAGCTGTTGGTAATCTGGCACAAAGCTGCAATAGACTGTTAGAAGTATCACAAGTTTGCCGATCAATGTTCATATTCTCTTTAGATATGCAGACATCAGGGAGGCAATTGCAACTTAGCACAAGGCTACATGCATTGAACACTCAGTCGGATCGGAAACAGTATCAATGGCTTGAAAGAATTGTATTTGGGACTTTTCAAAGATGTTAGTATCAAAATTAAATTGTTACAATGGAAATAGAAAATAAATTCATTTTGAAACACATACGCACACACACATACATATATATATATATATATATATATATATATATATATATATATATATATATATATATATAAGTGCACGTGTGCACGTGTTTGTATGTATGTACGTATCTATGCATATTTATAGGTGTATACATTTATGTATGTGAGTGTGTGTATGTATTTGAAGGTGGTATCTGTACATACTAACCAATCTACTCATTGGAAACTGAAAGAGAGTTTTGATCTTTTAACGTGCAATGAATAGGGCTTATCATTATGATGACAAAAGCTACAAATTAGCTTTTCATTCAGCATTCAAAGGCTCTTCCATTGACTTGGATCTACAGGCCAAATGAGATGCGATATATATATATATATATATATATATATATATATATATATATATTCTAGCAAGGATACACGATGTTGACTGGGTTAAATAACTCAAATTATGACAACACAGTAGAAAGTATGTTCTTTAATATATTTCCTCGTACACAACACAGCAAATAGAAAAAAAAAACAAGATTATTTACACCGAAAGATTATTCTTTACTTCCGATTAGCGCTCTTTACAGAATGTTGTAGATTCATCTCTGACTTAAGTTGTGATTGAAAACATTCAATTACTAAAACCAGAAAACTGTATAAGATGTGTTCGTTTTTTTGTTGCTGTTTTTTGGAAGAAACGTTTGGTGCCTCTAATCAATAATACCTCCGTTACGTTTTGGAAAGTGTCAATTATAGAAGAAAGGGAGGGTGTTTCTATTCACGTTCTAACTATAAGGCTGATCGGGACTCTTACTTTACGTCAGTTGTATAAATGTACGGCTTCGAAGTATTTATGTTACCACCGATGTCAAATAAATTATTTCTATGTTTGAAAAATGATTTCGTGGGGTTGTACGATAGGCGAGCAGTGCGTTTCCACTTCAACAATTTGGTTACATCATGAATAGCATCCCACGAACCAAAAACCTTTTCCAAACAACTGATACTTATCCAAAGGTAACAGAGGCGTTATTGATCGAAAGCACAAAAAAGTTATTCGGAAAAGAAATTTTCGATTCCTTTTTTTGCTTTTACTGAGAAGAGAAATCGTAGCTCAAACATTGAAGATTTACAGCAGGGCTTCTCGAACTTGTTTTTTTTTATTATTCGTGACCAATGGAACAAATGTTTTTGTAGCCCTTCACTCAGTCTTATGAAAGCAATAGAAACTAATACAATTTGTCTTCAGTCGTATTTTTACAGTAAGTGAACATTAACGCTCTCTCTGAAAAAAAATGCAAAATGTTATTTACGATGTTTGCTGTTTATGGAAACAATACTAAGATGTAACAGAAATAAGATTTGTATTCATAAAAATATTGAATAGCATTGAGTCATTTGATAATAATCCCTAATAGGATTAAAAATCTGTATGGAGATAGAAAAACAAAACAACCTCTAGTTACATAATTAATCAATATTTCTGCAAATAACAATAATCTTTACGCGACCCCTTGAGGGGCCTCAATCCCTAATTTGAGGAGCGCTAGTTTACAATACTTCATCTGATAAAAATTAATGGGTCCGTCGTCGCTTGCTAACTATCTGGTTTTGATAGAGAGACATTTACAGTGACTGACAGGCAGTTACATATCTGCATGAAGGTATAAGTTACAATATATATATATATATATATATATATATATATATATATATATATATATATATATATATATATATACATATATATATATATATATATATATATACATATATATATATGTATATATATATATATATATATATATGTATATATATATATATATATATATATATATATATATATATATATATATATATATATATATATATATATGCGTGTGTGTGTCTGTGTCTGTGTGTGTCTGTGTGTTTGGAGACAGAATGTGAAGTATACAGTATATACGAAGCCTTAGACAAAGATATAAAGAGAGAGAGAGAGAGAGAATGAGAGAGAGAGAGAGAGAGAGAGAGAGAGGCAGACAGACAGACACACTGACAGATAGACGGACAGACAGAGACAGATGGACGGACAGACAGACAGACAGACAGACGGAGGGGGATCGAGATACATAGAGGAATAACATACCATAAACAAACTTATATCAATACATGCACATATTTAGAGAGCAAAAAAGAGGAAGAGCTTAAGAGAGACAGAGATTGAGAAAAAAAAATAATAGGTATGGGGAATGCATATATATATATATATATATATATATATATATATATATATATATATATGTATATATATATGTGTGTGTGTATGTGTGTGTGTGTGTGTATATATATATGTATATATACATATATGTATTTATATATGTATATATCATATGTATGTGTATTTGTGTGTGTATATATATATATATATATATATATATATACATATATATATACATATATATATATATATATATATATATATATATATATATATATATATATATATATACATATACTTTGTCCTTGGTTTTTGTTCCAAAACTCTTGTACAGGGTTTTTCCTCCCCAGTATTGGGGCGTTGGGGCACCTACCAGGGGTTTGTCTTGGGTGAAATATCCTGACAGAGTCCATCCCTATCCAGGCTTCCTCAATCCAGTTCTTGAAATGTAAAATTCTGAAAATCTCTGGTATGACTTGACAAAGAATTGAACCTACCAAATCGGAGGCCATCGTGATCAGCGACGCCACCTGACACTACAAACAGCAAAAAGAAATCACTAAATCAACTTGATCTACCTGTGTCAATAGGTTATAGGTTTAAATCAAGGAAAGGTGTCAACATACAAAAATTTTGAACGTTGAGACCGCATGCTTAAACCATGGCATATACACTTACTTTGCTCAATGCACTAAGCGGCGCCAGTAGACATTAAACATAAGTTTTGCTATGATAAAATATCGTTTTAAATTTCTTTTTCCAATTTTTATTAATATAGAAATTTGATATTAGACATTTGATTTAGACTTCATTTACATTTCATAAAGCAACATACTGTTGTATTTCAGTGCTTAATGTAGAGTCAGTTTCACAACTGAAATAAAAAAAAAAAACATAGATAAAAATATCATTTTATCGAAAATAATCTAAATAGTAATTTCTAACATCCAGATGCAACCCAAAACATGTTGATCTATACAATAAACATTTAAAAACAGTCAAGCGGTAGATTTCAGTTACCTCCCTTTTTGTCGTCTGCTTTCTTTTGATATAGAATATGACCTTGTTACTGTCTCGTTGTAATATTGGGACTCGTAACCACACCCCAATAATAATTTATACATGAGCGATTCAAATATTTAATTATTACGCGAGAATACTTTGGATAAAAAATATTCGGAGTGTAATTATTTAAAAAAAACAACATTTTTATAATTTGATCAATAATCAAGGTGTTTGAATATATTTTCACAGGCTATAATACCTTCATCTAGTAAATCCATATCTGTGTGAAGTAGTACATACCATAGCAGTAATATCAGAAAAATGGACCGTATATAATATTTATTGTAAGAATCACGTTGATTATTACCACTGTTTTATCATAGTACTAACTTCATTCCATATCATTATGGTTTCCTTTTAATCATAACCCTCTAGGTCGATACCCTCTTGGACCTCCAGAGCTAACAGCAAGTGAAACCTATTCATATGCAAAGTAGGATGTTATTCCGTCATTTTCAACGCATTATTTAGCTTAATAAATTTAAACCTGCATTGCTTTCTCGATTTATATGTGTGTCTTTGGAAGGAGTCAGACTTGATGGTGCATGGAGAAGCCTGTCATAATAATCATCTTAAATAATTTTCTGTCCGTAGTACAAAACTAAGACTTTAAAAGATTTCGATCGTTTCCCTCCTGTCTCTGGTGTTGCCAATTTAGATATTTTATGTCAAGATTTAGATATATCAAAATTGTGAAAGTCAAGGGAGATGATTCATAGAGACTGTAGAAAGACCTTTTTTTTTTGCTTATTCTCATTAGATCTCTCGAGAACCACTGACTCAAAGAACTTCAAATTTGACACTGCACTGCCTCTGTGCTGATGAATATATCTAGCAAACGTCATTTACGTAGACTGACCAGTTGTTGTGTAATTGCACTGCTAATTCATACAGAAAATCTTCAATTATAGTCAAGCTGGGGCATACCCATTCAATTAGTACCATATTAGTCTTTGAGAATAATTTTCTGTCTGAATTTACATCGATTGTAAATTTAGAAATTTATATCTACATGTCAAGCTATGATTCTAGGTAATTTTAGACGAAATTTCTATTCTCTAAATTCATTTTTATTATATTCTTCGGGAATCACTGATCCAAACTTGACGTTGCAATGCCTGTTGCACTGACCGATATATCTGACGAATATCAGTTTTGTACAACGGGTAGAGTAAATTGCTATAAAGTGAGAATTATTAAAATGAAAAACTATACTTATTTAAAGTCTATGCCTCAGAAAAAAATGAAGTGTGGAGGTTTAAACTTGAAATAATGAGACGCTAAACTTATTGTTTATTTTGATATAGTTTATAGCAACAAAAAAATTCAAAATGCTGTGAAGTCATCCTTGATATAATTTAATTCAGTCTCGTTCGACAGACCCCCCCCAAAAAAAACCACTGGTACTCTCTCTCTATCTCCCACCTCTCTCTCTGCCTGCGAACGCTGATGACATATTATATTCATGCAAAAAAGAACAAAAAAAAAAAAAGAAAAAAAAAAAAAAAAGAAAAACATATCCATTTCCTGATTGGTTTTTATTGTAAATCGAGCAGTCCCTCATATCGAGAACCGCTGATCCAGACGACGTCAAGCTCAGCAGAGCCATTACCGATGTGCTGACTAATATATCCGGCGAATATCAATTTCGTACAATGACCAGTTTACGCACACGCAAACACATGGAGATTTCTCAATTTATAGTTAGATGCTCATCAAATTTGTCTAATTATTACTTCATACCATAGGGCATTTAGAATTATACTACATTAATAATTAAAACTTTCATAAAACTGCCATTGTTTATATATGACAGTTAAGCATTCATGACAAAACTACGTTGGCGTATGCTCATTTGAATACTGGTATCCCTAGCTTTTCGAAAGTATGCTTTTCCGCCTTTACGAAAGAAGACGGAAGGCAAAAATATAATTCAACATTTGCTTTGCATTGAACCAGCACAGAAGCAGCGTGCGTCGTCTTATTCTCTTTACGACGCCCCAGGCTTATGCTCCTCTTCACCCCAACTCTCTACGGCTTTGCCAAACATTCTACCAGAACCATTTTATGATATGAGAACGCTCAAAGATTTACACAAATAAACTAATGGCAATTGATTCTTCTCTATACTCCAGAATCATTTTATTAGGTCGCTCTATTTCTGAATAGCGAATGAAAGCTGCAATATAATACTCTGAATATGATAAGATCTTGTAAACCACCCAATAGGTTAGCCACTGGATTTTACATTGAAGGTTTTAACGTTGACACGCAGGAGAGAAAGGAGATGAAGAAAAAATATCATAGATTATCACCATTTAAATGTAAAATAATGCTCTGATTACTATCATATTCCATCTACCATTCAGTAGACTCGGTACTGGAATTTACTATGAAAGCGTAACGTACGTGCACAGGAATAACGGAGGGGTCAGGAATTATTGAATTAAAAGATTATCACTATTTGAATGTAGCATAAGGTCCTGAAGATGTCGGTTGACAGGATATCGTAAATAATATTCCGTCAACCACTTATCGAATGAAACGCTAGAGTTCACAATAATAACGTGTAACTTATGAACACAGGAACGACTGAAGAAAAGAACAAGAAGAAATAAATCCTGGTCTATAATGATAATGATATTACTACCAATAAGGATGATGATTATCGTCATGAATAATAACAAGAAGAAAATGGAAAATTTTGCTATCGTAAAATCCTCTACTATCAACAATATTCAGCCATTTACTTCTTGCTTCTGAGCGCTGGTTGATTGATAAAAACAGAGGCACGATATTGCCAAATTCAGCAAGACCATTCACACTTTCGAAATGTAAGGCCCGCCTTGTTACTATAAAAGGAAACAGCCGTAGATCCATCAAAGTGGACGCACCAACAATAGTTACCCAGAGAATCCTGGCCAACTGCCACCGCTACGCTATCATAGCTTCGGCTGCAAGTGCAATAGCTTTTACTATTAGTTCTACTACGACTATTGTATCTTCCCTTGCTGCTACTCAGTTGGCTACAATAAAAATCGCCACTATTGTAACGATTGCCCATACAACGAAGTAGCCAACTCCTCACCCTTTCCCTCTTTACGTGATATTTTCACCTCCTTTTCCGTCGATGTTCTACACTTGAGTGTTTCCCTCCAACGGCTCTACGATATTTATTCGCTCAGTCCAGCACATGGTCAAAGGTTTAGGGCACTCAACGAGGGTAGAAGTCATTACATAGTAATGGTCAGCTGAGATAATGAGTGAACAATAAACCCAACCTAACTTGATACAGAGCGAAGTCACAATTGTGAGGAACCCAATGAGGATTGTATTCCCTACACAGAAGTATAATCTGCTCCACTAGTTCACTATGGACTCATGGGAAAGGCCTTGCCTTTTTTGGAAACCAGTTTAACTTGGTCTGGCTCAGGGACATGAGCTCGAGACACCAAGTGAGCAGCTCATTAAACAGAAATAATGATCTGCTAGACTACTTTGCAATGAACCCATGACCGGTGTCCAAAGCTATTTACAAATTCAATTACTGGCACAAGGCCACAACAGAAGTGCACCAAAATTAGAATAAAACTTATTACGCAGTATTAAAGATCTACCAGACTCACTTGCTAACCAAGAATCCACAAAGTGAAGCCCTACGTATAACTAAATCTAGTCAAGATTATTAGAAGGTCATAAGTTTGGAGCACCTACAAAGGTGTGAAGACATTACATTGCTCTAAAGGTCTGCAGAGCAAGCTTGCTAACCATTACCTTACGTCAAGGCCTTCCTGCTTCTACAATTCTGATCACTATAATCATCGTTTGTCTCATTATCAGGTTTCTTGGGACCAGGACGTAGGACTTAATTGCTATTTCTGTTGCGAGTAAGTATTTTTTCACGGGGCTACGCCTCCCCCGACGCCCAGAATGAACTGTATCATCGTACTAAAGGGTCCTGAATTTCCACCACTGGGAGAGTAGGGGATTCATACCTTTCCCCATGGCATTTAGCCGAAGTAAACGTATGCAGGCATGGTCGAAACTCGGTCTCAGTTCATCTATTCTGTTATCCGTGCTGGTAATTCTCACATTATCGCATGTCTTTGTTTCGCTTAGGGCATCAAGCATTTTCATATGTTCACTCGTCCAAATGCTGACCAGGCTCAACGTGGCTGTTTCAACGTGACATGGACACAAGCCAAGTCTCTGTGATTTTTCTTTTTATTTTCATTTTCGTAGTAATTAATTATGGATTATTTTATTCCAGCATTCATTTCAAATTAAACGGTCGGAGTATAAATCTGGTCATTAACAAAGACATATTTTCCTTCTTTTTATTCATTGTTTCTTTTCTTAATAATTTTTGATCGAAAATATCAATATAAGACACCTTGTAAAATTAGGCCAGTCAAGGATCATGAGCAACTGTGAGATCTCAACACGGGACAAACCAGCGAGTGAGTTATCTCCCCTCTCAAAATCAAAATCCAACCGCTATTTCAAAAAAGGATGATCTTAGAACCTTACTCACCGTATAAGCATTTTATCGTTTTTGAAAAAGCTGTCATGTAGTTTCTTAAGACAATTTTCCGTGCGATTATTGCTTCTATAGAGAAGATATAAGCTTAATTGTTATATATGAAACTATTGCAGATGGTTCTTTTCAATGAGTGACCGGAGAGAAATAAACTCATTGCAGTTTTGATGAAATGAATAATGATCCTATTCTGTACGTCAGTAAAGCTTGCCATATTTCTTAACCACCGATAATCCCTTTCTTAATAATTTTCAATGGACTACAATCGTAAAATGAATTTACAACGTACTGCTATAGCAAAAGTATATACAATGTGTTTTTTATGGTATAGTCATTATAAATGCATTCACATTATCAATATAATTATCTGCTTTGCATCAATAACATCGAATTTATTGGCACTATCAATCCATCCTTCTGGATTGCTATTACATTTCTATAGTTAACCATTGGCAAAGAATTTACAATATGCATGTAACCATTACTACTCGGTTAGTAACATTTGCATTAAGTTCTGACCGCTAACACTCGTTTTGTTCTCGTTTTTCAACGTACGGTAGAGAGATTGAGTGCCGAAACTTGCATAAACAAAACTTATTTTTCGTATAGCAAAATCGGTGATTGTGCCTCGATCTTCCCTATTCTGCCATTTTATTAGTGTTGAACGTGGCTACGACTAAGCAGGGAAGTTGTACAGTAGTAATCAAGTTCGTTGGTAGCCATTGAAAAAAGAGCTGGAACTTTGCTTACGTTTAAAGGGTTGGATGTCATTGGGACTAACGGACAACTATGTTAATTGTTTCATTTTTAGCGTTACCCCCTGAATTTACGATGAATTTATGAGTGCATGAAAATTATTTACAAACGGATGGTCAGTGGTTAGGAATTAAGGCAGCCGAGAGAAAGTGAAGATTTATACATATTTCGTTGCTCTAACAAAAAACAAACAACAATAGCAACAACAACAACAATAATAATAATGATAATGATAATAATAAAAATGATAATAATAATAATGATAATAATTAGAAGAAGAAGAAGAAGAAGAAGAAGAAGAAGAAGAAGAAGAAGAAGAAGAAGAAGAATGAAAAAGTAGATGAATATCTGGACAGAGAATTGGAAAAAATTGCGATATATTGAAGAGAAAATAGTTTCTATTATTATTGGGGCAGTTGGAATAATCCTGTAGGGCTTTGAAAAATGATTAGAACTACGGATGGACTGAAATCCCCTTGTCTACAGTATTCGCTAAATTCAGCAAATATACAGAGGAAAGCGATGAAGAATTGAGGATACTTGTTGTCACTTGATCTCCAGAGAAAACCATCAGTTATTAGTGGTGTTAAAACTCTGTGAGAGTAGATGATAGGAAAAAGCACAATGCTACAAAATATTTTAAAATGTTGAGCTGGATATATACAAATAATACTCAAGACATTTTTTGCTTTAATTTTTGTTGATTGACCATCATTCCGGTGATGTCTGTGGCTGTTTTGTCCCGAACGGACCGTTGCTGACGAGTTCAATTCTCTAGGCCCACACTCAGGAACAGTGAAGGCATTAGAGGGCATTGGAGATGAACCCTTCCAGCATTCTCTGAAACTGGTGTTTTGCTCTCGTCGGCTCATTTCAAAAGATGTCCCAGCCATGTTCATTAAAAAGTCTGAGACTCCAGTTCATTCACAGGGGTGGCACAGTGTTTTAGATTGTTTTTGATGCAGTTCTTGAAACGTTTTTGGGCACGCTTCATGTTTATGTGGCCCAGCCACGGGACTCCGAATAGGACCAGGGGGGCATTCGTGAGCTGTCCACGTGAGTCACCTCACCGGTCCGCTCAAGTTGAAAACAATTAGAGAGAGATAAAGGATATACGACTGATAGTAAAAAAAAAAAGACCTGAACTACAGGTCCATTAACTAAAAAGTTATTAAACGAAAAAAGGTGGACCCCACCCCCCCCAAAAACCTACGATATACTCCAGAACTCGAAAGGTGACAAACTACAATTGTTAGAAACCTCACGAAAGGGCATAAATAAAAATGAATAGTGCCCTTACGCTGGCTTTGATGAGCTCTCCCTACCCAGACATCACGCTGTCTCTGCTAAACTTCAAAGTTCTCTGAGGCTTAACAATTGACTTGGAAACGGAAAGTATACACGAGGCGATACTCGCTTCCCTCGATAGTTAACCCATAGCTATTGCGACAGGAGGCAGATGTTGCCTTTCCAAAGGGCAAAGTGAAAGTGGTTCATCCCAGTTTGAACTCGACAGACCGAATCCATTCTCCGTGTTGCTAACCGGTTGGCCACCGGCACCTCCATTCTCATGAAAAGAGAACTCGTTCAAAAAAAAAATAATTGGTAGGCAAGAGAAGATAACTCGTCTGAGCCTCTGTTTACTCCTACCTATCTTCGTTTCTCACGGCTGTAATTTCTTCGTCTCAGTACCCACTCCCCCACAACCGACTTATATTCGTCGTTTTATTTAATCTAAAGACTCGTCTGATTTATACCAGTCAGCAAAAATTGGATTCCTTTCCACAATTTTAATTAGGAACTCTCCAATCACAATCGTATTGTGTCTCATGTTCTCTCTTTCGTCTAAAACATCTTTTTTCCTTCTCTCCAGCGTTTCCTTCTCTTGTCTTTCTACGCCAACCCTCCACCTTCCCCTTGTTATTGTCCACCACCTTCTTCTTCTTCTCCCCCTCCTCCTCCTTCTTCTTCTTCTTCTTCTTCTTCTTCTTCTTCTTCTTCTTCTTCTTCTTCTTCTTCTTCTTCTTCTTCTTCTTCTTCTTGTTCTTGTTCTTGTTCTTTTTCTTCTTCTTTTCTCAACCAACCACCACCTCCCCAACCCCACCAAGTTTTTTTTCTTCTCTCCAGTTGACGCGAATAATGTCGCTATCAGTGGACTTCGGGAAACCGTTAATGAGCGAGCGGCTGAATGAATGAGTTTCGAGCAGAATGAATAAGGCTACAGGGAAATGAGATTAGCGAACGAATGAAGGAAGGAAGGAGAAATGAATGAGATCGGAAGATTGAATGAACGAGGAAATTAGGAAAGACGACAATAAACGTTCTTAGCGAGTGTATCTGTATACTTACTTACCTACCTACTTACCTACCTACCGACCTACCTACCTACAAAACCATATATATATACACATATATATATGTGTGTGTGTGTGTATTTGTGTGTATGTATGTGTACATATACATAATGGCATCAATGGCTTCTTTTCTATAAATAGCCATAGATTGTGTTTGTCAATTTTCAAACATGTTTTTCTCTGTATAATGATTCGCTAATAATTTTTTTCATCACTGCGTATGAATTGTATGATTCTGCACGTACTTATATAAAATTAATATTACTGTGTATATATATATATATATATATATATATATATATATATATATATATATATATATATATATATATAAGTGTGTGTGTGCATTGAGAGAGAGAGAGAGAGAGAGAGAGAGGGGGGAGTGCTCATTTTGTCCATTTCTTCTGGATTACCATAACCAACTGATACCTTTAAGCAAATGATATGAAAATATAGGGTATCATAGAGTGTTTTGAATTCATGGTTATATACAAGTTCATACGATGATAAATTAATTTGAAAGTTTCGAAAAAATCTCTTAAAAATCTTAATTAAGCTTTGATAAAGTATTTGGGACCTATTTTGATAAAAATGATGTATTCAAACCAATTGATCAATTTGCTAATCAGTCCAGTTACGGAAGGTTTTCTATGATTTGCCTTTCACCTCACACATCACTGTGACAGGAAACGGGGAAAAAAACCCAATATTTTGAAATATTTTATTGAATAATCAATTTCATGTCTATTCCAACCCGAAAAGTTGGGTAGCACCTCATATAAGTAGATGATAGGGTGCCCACATCAGGTATAAGGTGTCCACATAAGGCATAGGATTTTCCAAGCATTGCACAAGGCCACAAGTATGAGGCACACAGTGAGATTCAAACTCATCACACAGTAATTAACAAAACCCATCAAATCTCCTAGTAATAAGAATCAGAAAAGGGTTACATGGTACCCATTGTGATAGCATTCGTGGTATACCAGTGACGAGACGATCTAGCGTTGTGATAGGGAAAAGTGGATTCTTACTCTATTTGAACGGTAGAAGCGACACTTTAGACGGAAAAGATCTCAGATCGTTGATTCAAATATACCTTGCGATAAACTCCATTAACGCTCATCACCGTCATCAGATCAATGTGTGTAAATAGGCACGCCCTCAAAACCCTATTGGCCAGGTGCCCTATTTGCCCGTGGTTGCTCCATTCAGTGGGATATATGCCAAAAGTAGACAGGTCTGATTTTTCTCGCCATCTCTCCATATGTATATATGTATATACACCAAAGTACAAATCTGTAATTCAATATACGATGTGTGATGGGTTTATTTCATAATAGTGCTCGATACAAAAATATATAATGAAATGATAAGTTTGCTACCCAGGCATGTTCGTATTTCTGCTTTTTGGGCTTCTTCGCGTGAAGCATGCCTGACTAGCGAATTTCCAGTCGATTGTTTGTTATGCGTCATTTTATTTCGTTTTCATGGTCTTTCTTCAGCTTTATTATCCTTAGTTAGTAATCATATAGTATGAATAGAGACATATTGATGAGCACCTTATTATTGAATAAATAAATAAAAATATATAATGAAGACACAATACAAGCTATGACTAACAGGTACAAAATGAAAAAATTAACAAAACGAACTGAGAACCAACGTAGAATCGTACAGAATGTCATGGAAAGAGCAATGATAGGAATAACTCGATGAAATAGAAAAAGATCAACATGGACCAACCGGAAGTCTAGAAGGGAGTATACAATGTAAAGAATAGAGTAACAAAAATAGAGATGGGCTGGGAATTTAGCACAAGGAGATGACAACAAATGAAGCATAAGATTAATCAATTGGTGCTCACGGTTCAGTAAACGCAGTAGGACAAGACCAGACGCAAGATGAAGGGATAGGACAGAAATGTTTGCGTGAAAACATGGGGGAGGTTAGAGCAAGCTTCATATATATACATATATATGTATGTAAATTTTTTGTGTAACTTCAGTCATCTGTTCCCCAATATTTGTTGACATGGCCCTTCAGCAGTGTTGATCAAACACCACCTCCATATATATATATATATATATATATATATACATATATATATATATATATATCAACAGAGACACACATACACACATAGAACACACACATACACACACACACACACATATATATATATATGTACACACATATATATATATATGTATATATATATATATATATATATATATATAAAGATATGTATTTATATATATACGTATCAACACACGCATTATGCATATATCATACATATATACATACTATATACAATTTTACCTATACATACATATTATATATATTGATGTGTTTGTGTCTGATCTGCATCTTCCAATACTGACAGTGTATGTGAGTGCGTATTGCCTTGGAGTGTGTGTGAATGTGTGTGTAAGGGAAAATGTTTCAATCATACTGTAGACACTAACATATATGCACATGAATTTTACAAATAACATGAGGCATATCAGTTTGTTCATCAAAATCTTAGTAGGCCTGTTTTATATTCTTGTACGTGTGACTTTACGTACGCGAATACATGCAGATAAGTTGTTGCCAACAATATATCAGACAGTCAGACAGACACACACTCACAAGTGCGCACAATAAGGAAGATAGACGCTGTAAACGAACTCCTAATTTATTGATGGTCAGAAGACACTGAGGCTAATTCGAGGAAGAGATGAAGGTTCTTGTTAAAATAATATCAATAAAAACAGAGGTGAGACGTTGTTTCAGAAAAGGGTCAGGCCAGGGGAAAGGTGAGCATTTTTGGCCCCTTTTCAGTTGGCGTTGGATCAGAACATATGGAGACACTTTAACACTCAGCGAAAAGTCAATAGAATAATTATTAGAAAGCACATTTCTGCCTCCAGATGCTGTTCCCCTACGAATGCATATAAATGTACATACGGATATCGTTTTCTCATATAAAAAGACAGACTCACAGACGCACACACTCATATATATATATATATATATATATATATATATATATATATATTCTGAGAAAAATGGACAATCTGGAAGGTTTTTCCAACCTGTGAATAATAACAGGTGATGTAGGAGCGGACGAAGTAGGAGCTTCACCGGTAGTTATACATAGATTGGGAGATGCATATGCATATTAATGAGATTTAAGCCCCGAAACCATAGCTGACCTCAATGCAATCATTTAGTGAAGACATAGTTGGAAGCAGTACAACAGACACATTCCGGTGATATGTGCACACATCTATACTAATATTTGAGAATTTTGTTTGTTCGTGCCTCTTCTCTGCTAAAACTATAAGCCGAATGACCTGATTCTTGGCATGAAGAATCAATAGATAAATCTACTTCCCAAATAGTCAAAACTTCGAGTTTATTTGAGGTCACCAGAGGTCATTCTCAAGCCAATTTCCAGTTCTTAACATCAGAGATAACTATTTTCTATACTAAGATTTTTGTAATTCATTCTACTTACGAATGATACGCATAATTTTTATTATGAAATCAATTCTTTAATAAGTATTTGTGTATTTGGTCGGATATCGCTTTATTTTTGGCAATGCAACTGAGATAGGCTAACTTAGTTTTACTGCTGCTGAGTCCGTTGAAGTTTTCGTTTCACCCTTTACCCATTCTCACTGACGAAAACCCAACGTAATTTATTTTGTAGTGAAAATGGTCTTCTCTCTGCCCCTTCTGTTTTTTCATTGACAAAAATCCAACGTAATATATTTTGTAGTGAAGATAGGTTTCTCTCTGTCCCTAGTGTTTTCTTATTGATGAAAGGTCGACGTAATTCAGTTTATAGTGAGGGCAACGAGGTGAGAGGGTGGAGTTGAATCATTTCATTATCTAGGATAAAAATTTGGGGGGGATGAGGTGGGGTGAAGTATTGTAGACCATTTTTCATAATTTTTCATTACTTTTCAGGTTCACCTTGATTTTTATTCATTTTTTTTATTTACGACTTTAATAAGGCCATCCACAATAGTCTGTGAATGGCGCATGTAGGAAGTAAAGTTTTGCGTCAGTGTAAATAATAGTTTTTTTCTATTTGTTATGTTGGGTTGGATAAGAAGGAATAAAAACATATTTTTCGCTGTTTCTCTAATTTCAAGTTGTTTTCTCCACTCTCCGTCTCTGTCTGTCTGTCTGTCTGTCTGTCTGTCTGTCTGTCTGTATCTATATATATATATATATATATATATATATATATATATATATATATATATAATCAATTTATGATTTATTCTGCAGGACCAAGTATGTCAATTTTTTAAAAAGATACTGTTGCATTGAAAGAGCTGAAAAAGACCGAGAATGAACGACAGGAGAATTTGGGATATATATATATATATATATATATATATATATATATATATATATATATATATATATATATATATATATGGGTAACCTTGAGTTGTGCGGTAAAGAACTTCAAATTTATGGAAAGAAAATATTTTATAGAGATTTCATGAAATCAAATGTCTCTACGGTCTGGCCAGCACCAACACCCAAGTACCTCCATGCAGGCTAACAGGCATCCTCATACAGGTCTCCATACCCACTTCTAAAACCTTGAAAATTGATTCACTCTTGGTGTGGACAATTGGATTACAATTCTGCTCATGTTTTATCGCTTTGGATTGGGGTTCTTGTTATAATAAAAACATGTTTTATTGTTAGATTAGGGTCAGATACCTTGAGAAATACCGACAAAGAGTGAAATTTATATTCATGATTACCTATGACGAACAGAAAATAACGGTCAAGTTTAGCATTATAGGTGCATTGTAAATTGAACCCCTCCTACAAAAGCTTCAAACATTTCCTTTCTCCTAACTGGCAAATTTCCTGGATATTCGAAAGTCTAATTGATTGAAAATGGAAGAGAATAAATCTTCCTCCATCGGGTTTCGAACTCGGTCCGCCGATTGTATGTATTCAGTGATAAAAAAATCTCATATAAGAGCGAACGCAGACCCCATACATTTATTTTTTTTAAAAATTAATCGAAAAATGTGAGCTGTTGGATATGTCTTTGTTTTCTGTTTCCTTTGCCAATTACTTTTTCTGTACCTCAGACCTATTTGAATTTTTTAAGACATCATCGGGATTCATTCTTTCTTTGCAATTTGTTCAAGCACTTGAATATTTGTAGCATTCATTTGGTGTATAGTATGCGTTGAAACCATGACTCCAAAAATCTGCTTTCTCCAAAGATTCAATGAGATTGAGATTAGGACTCATTCCTGTTTTGTTAAAAAAACAGTCCATTTTCCTTTTTCCAACCATTTTTGTAAGCTTTTGAGTTTGCATTTCATGTTTTTATCTTGCTGGAGCATCCATGATCTTGAAAAACTTGGTTTTCTTACACTGGGAAGTGCATTCATTTTCGATCCTTTGATTTTACGATCCTTTTCAAGGCCATCAGTACCAGAGGCAAAAAGCAGACCAGTAGAGTCAAAATTAGATGAGTTGGATAACCAGAAGAAGGGTTGAGACTGTTCGGACCACGGCGAGAGGAAGATATTTGAACAGACTTGCTATCATTCAGTCTCAAGCGATGACCACCAGACGTCTGGTGTAATATTGCCAATGTATAGGAAAATCTATATCATAATTATAGGATTTATATTTGTATGTATGCTGCTGTAAGGTAGCAGAAATGACACACCTCAAAATGTCTTAATTTGAAAAGTTACAAAAAGTCCGGGTGTTACTATTGTCGAAAGAGAGAGTTTATTCTGATCATGCTTTACTGGAAGTTGATTTTTTTTACCTTGCCTCATATTCTGATCACATAATTTCTAAAAAGAGAGGGGAAAAATTCCCCCTTTACGTGGCCAAAAGTGAGAGGAAATCATTTTCTCTTTTGGCGTCAAAAGTATGGGGGCCATTTTTCTTCTTTCAAGATCCATAAGCGATGGGAAACGTCTCCTTCTTCAGGGGCCAAAACTGTGGCAAAATATTTTTTCCATTTCAGGGGTCAATAGCGGGGGGAGATTTTTTCTCTTTATAGAGTCAAAAGTAAAGGAATATTTTTTTTGTTTTGAAGTCAAAGGTGAGGAGAAACATTTTTCTCTTTTAGGTTTCAAAGGTAATGGGAAACCTTTTCCGTATTAGTGGTCAGAAGTGAAGGATAACGGTTTCACCTATTTGACATCAAATGTGAGGGGAAATTTCTCTCTCCGTCAAGAGATTAAATGTGAGAGGGAATTTTTCTCCCTTTTCAGTAATCATTACTGAGTTGACATTTTTCTCCCTCTTTTCAGGGTCTAAAGCGAGGGGAGGTGCTAAATGTTTTCTGAGTAAGAATGAAATTGCAAAAGGAAGACGTGTGGAAGATAGCAATGGCTCTCTAGCTCCATTGATGCAGCTTGTACGCATGGTACATAGCCATCCAGCCAATCAACCGAACCGATAGGAAAACTGAAGAAACTTATGTTAACATTTTTGATGCCAAATTTAGTTGAGGATTTATAATAATAATAATAATAATAATAATAATAATAATAATAAGAAGAAGAAGAAGAAGAAGAAGAAGAAGAAGAAGAAGATACAGAGCAGCTAGTCCACTCGAGATACATTTACAAGTACGAAAACACTTAACTTCCTTAGATTTAAAAGTTCCCAGGTCAAGAAATGACTTGTCTCCCTTAAATTTGAAAATGAAAAATATTGACTTAACCCTAATTTGACACTTAGAGGTCATAAGAGGTAAGTGTCACCTATCCTATGCTGATCCTGATTTGCAGCGCGTATGGAGAAGTTGTTTGCGAGTCTACAAACCATAAATTTAGACACACACACACACAAAAAAACAACAAAAAAACAAAACAAAACAAACATACACAATCTTCATAATACACCAACCGGGAAAAAGTTATCAATACTGAAAGATCATGTAGCAAATGCCAACACGAATTAGGAGTGGCTACCCACCAGATGAGTAGGAAATAACCCAAAAGACCTGACCGGATTGACCTTTACAGGTCACCAGAATCTTATTTTCATCCTAGGGTCTAGATATCCATGTACACAATTTTGAAGGCCGTAGGGTGCAGCTCTCTTATTCAGGTATTAAAATCAAACCTGACCAATGTCAATACTCCCATTTCCTCTAACACTCATTCAGCAACTGGACTCAGCTTATCAATCTATCTATCTATAACTGTATGCATTGGTACGTTGGTATCTACAGTTAATCACAGAGCTTAGCTTAGTTTGGTTTCTGTCAACTAATACGGGACACCCATTGAAAATCCAACACAGAAGACAATATCAATGGTTTGCAAGACAAGCTCGCTAAACATTACCGAATGCTCTATTCTCAGTTTAGATTAGTTCAGCACAAGATCACAATCGTGAGGGAATCAGTAAGGATCAGACTCACTTATCCTGACGAAACGTCCGTACTTTTAAGCCTATTTACCACACGTATCCATCAACCTATCTATCTATCTATCTATCTATCTATCTATCTATCAGTATGGTGGTATATATTGATATTTTAGAGAGTAAATCTTAGTTTGGTACAATGTCACAATAATCACAACACTAGAAAAGTTCTCCACGAGACCAGTGTACTACGTATATATTGCATCATCGTAGACACCCATCTGGAAAGGTATTTGTAATGCTTTGGATGGCACAAATCAACAGTTGTGTGACACCAAGTGAAGACCAAAGGCATTTTAGAAATGCCTCGCCTGCACACCTCGCAAACCATTACATCGGGGTTTATTGACTATAAAATGTCTCGCTGAATAACCACAGGTTGTATCACTCAAATCTGGCGCTCTGTGGTCCGGTTACTCTTATGATCTGGTACGTTTTGAATCTGCTACCATACCATTGTGAATCTGCTACTAGAGTTCTTTGATTCGGTTTAAAACTGTAGTTTAAGCAGTAATTTAGTAGTTTATAGACCGACGTGCTAAATCGAATGAGCAACTTATCTAACAACTCTAAATTCGACATCTTTCAAGGCTTATTTTATGTATTTATCGATTAAAAAAATCGTTTTAATTATTCTTAATACGGCCAATTTAAGAACATTAGAAACAGTGGATTTCATTTTTTACACGGTATTTGATGGTGTATGAGAGCCATTCCCATTCCCCGTTTTACAATGCTATCTACCTGGAATGCTCTCCTTTTCTCATTCAGGAATTTGGAGAAATCCCCTGAATTCTTGTGGAGAACAACATTTTAATGTATGCCAAGTACAGTGGTATCTTATCATGCCTTGGTACAATAGCCTATAGCCTTAAATTACAAACCAGGGATTTATATCCACATTCTGTGATTAACTCTACACAGGATTCAACACTTCAGAGGGAAATTTTACAAATTACCAAACTATGGTAAACTTACCTCTTATCACATCAGCTTTTCTGTCACATTAGTGAGAGAAAAGCTGTGTAATATCCACACAAAATGGCAGCATATTTCACCCTACATTTTTTGTGAAAATGAGGTTGTCTCACTTCGCCCCATGTCCCATTGTGCCCCGGTCTTCCCTACTATAGCCACATATTTCATTAATATTAAATACTTTCCAGTAAATACCCATTTTTTCATAATGATATCTGCTGAAATGAATGGTCCTATATGCCTGTGCGTTTTACATGCTATCAAATCGATATATTTACATGCGATAAATAATATAAAGAAATACTATGATATGTTTTCCAAACGAGTTGAAAGAATGCTTTCTGGTATTTTTTGCGGTCCGGGAATGACCAGGTCCCAAGTTTGTCGCATTAAAAAAGCACAACTGTAATGGTTTGCAGAAACTGCAATTGCTATGCTGATGGGTACAACTGTAAAAATTCCTCTGCGACTACCTACTTGAACCGGGGATAGTAAAAACGAAAACGAAGAAATATGCAGAGTAAAGTCACATGAGCACACCCTTCATTATTACTATTTGTACTACAACGGCTACTACTACAGGAGCCCCCTTATTTGCGGGGAATATATTCCAAGAGCCAAAGCGGACGCCTGAAACCACGGATAGTACCGAAACCTTTACATAAATATTGTGTTTTTCCTATACATTCATACATATGGCGAAGTTTGATTCATAAATCGGGCATAATAAAAGAATAACAACAATAACTGATAAATAGATATAACAATAATATCAATATACAATAAAAACAGATATGTGATGCATACAATGTTATGCTTATCCTAGATCTCAGCTAACTTAGTATACGATTTTTTTGTTTCGTTAATAAGTCAAGAAGTTTCAACTTTTTGCTTAATAGAAGTATTTCAGTTTACGGCCTTTCTTTTTGATATCCCAATAAGCAGCATCATCCCTCTAGAGTCTCTTGGACTATAAATTATTAAGTAAAACTTCTAAATTATTTTCAAGGTTGACCGCAGATAACTGAAAACGTAGAAAGCGAAACCGTGGTTGATGGTGATCACTGTACAACTAGTTTTACCCTCACTACTACTAATGCTTCTACTACTATATATTTTTCAACTTCTGCTAGTTACGTTACCACGGCTATAGCTTCTCCGGACAGTAATGATGATCATATTGTGCACCGGCCACAGTCTCAGCCCTCCTTCTCCTCCTCCTCCTCCTCCGTCGTAATTTTGCCTTTTGTTCCTCCCTTCCATCCTTTCTTCCTTCCTTCCTTCGTTTATCGATTTTCGCGGTTCTTATGCACTGCCTCTAGTCCCTCTGCCACATCTCTCCCAGCCACATTCCAAGCTTCAACATTCAACCCTTTGATATTTGACCGCACTGGTCAAATCAAATAACTTAATAAACGCGAAATCCGGTCAGGGGAACGGCTGAACGCGACTGATGGTGAGAGAATCGGCTGGTATAACGCCTTCTGGTAGAAACTCAGCGATACAGACGATAGAAGAGGTAGCACTACCAATCGTTTTTGAGACATTATTTTTGGTAATTTTGAGTAAGATGCAAGTTATAGTTATTCGATCATTGGTTTGGGTTTTATAAGTCATTACAACTAGATCTACAATTATTCTGTTGCAGGCAACGCCCTAGAATTAGTATTATTGAATGTATCATCACATCGGGTGTATTTGGTCATCGGTGGGATTCATGTAACAGCGAATTACCACCAAAGTTTAGCACTAAGTATTCACTAGGGTTAGTTAAGTCTGTAACGATGCCAAATAATTTGATTTTTAAACTTGAATTTTAACGTTGAATAACAATGATTAAAAATAAAACACACGTGAATCAAGGGGATGGGAAATTGTTACCAATGCAATCTTGGCTTCCGCTCATGTGGAGAATGATTATACTCTTGCGTCACGAGAAGGACAAAACAATTGTTAACAAGATATTTTGTAACGTTTCGAATTTATCACCAATAAAAGATTAGATAAAGTAGCACGTTCACCGAAAAGAAAAGCAAATATACTTACTCATTAAAACACATTCAAATAAATAGAGTTATCTACCCTTTTTATTTGGTTATTTTAACTTCTATTTTTTTCATGAAACGAAACGAAAATAACTATAATTGTCTTCTTTTTTTTTAGTTCAACTACAGATACAAAATATTTTATTTATAATCTATTTTTTAAATAAACATAATGTGAATTTTGATAATCAAATTAAACAAGTGAACGAAACGAAATTGTTTATTATAAACTAAGAGTTAGATACTGAATAGAAATCCCTATTACGAATCTCAAGATAATTATTGTACAAAATAATCATTTCATTCATTTTAAAGTTCGGATTTATTGTTTTCAATTAATTTACATACACAACAAAATATTATGAATTTTAAATCATCAAAATATTACATATTCAAGTTTCAGATAAACCATTACAAATATACATTCTTATATACATAAACACACACACACACACACACACACACACACACACACACATACACACATATATATATCAAGAAATGGATATGTATGATCCGACAGAGCGATTATATATTATAAATTCGGATCATATACATCCATTTCTGTCACTCTAAAAGAAGCAAATAGAACATATACAGACAGATGAATAACCTAAATGAGAATTTGGAGTGAAAACAGCTATTTGGGCCTTACTGGCAGCTGTTTAGCTCAATGGTAAGAGCAATGCTACATTGGAACGGCTAACCAATCATTAGCATCTGCGATTCCTGAAGCACCCTTTTTTCTTCAATTGTTTATTCTGTTCATGTTGTCTTGGCCAAGTGATACATTAACTGTGTAATGATAGGAGATCATTTCAAATAAGAGTTTCTATATAATGGTACAAAAATTTATAATTATAGATATTTTTCTTCTTCTTCTCATTATTATTATTATTATTATTATTATTATTATTATTATTATTATTATTATTATTATTATTATTATTATTATTATTATTATCATCAATAATACCAATGAGACCAATAATGCTTATAAAGAGTAATTTTTTTATACATATAGATTTATGGTATTTATTTTTATACAAACATATTTTTACAAATGGGTTTTAATTTGGATTTTTCAGCATGTCTGCACTTAGAAATCATTTAATTTCTTCGGTTGATTAAATTCTTATTAGCTTTAGACTTTAATGTTCTTATTTTTTCTTCTGAATACAAGAAAATCAAATAATGTAAAATCAACAATATATATACGATACGCGTGTGTGTATATGTAACAAGTATAACTTCATTCAAAATAGTACTCGATACCACTGGTGGAGCAGTTATAATACGAGAAAAGATTTTTTCAGTGGTTCATTACAGATTATACATTCTGTTCCACTCAAAAAGATTTTCAAACCATGTGAAAATCTTTTTAAAATGAAAGAATGTACAATCTGTAATGAACCATCGGATTTTTTTTTTACTCATCTTCTATACATACATATGTTACAATTATTAAGCTTATTGCAACATAAGTCCATATGGGTGGAAATGAGTAAAGGGAGACTATGTTATAACATATTTCCTAGTGAATAGGCATTGCCTGCCCTGAAAATCAACATTCGGAATCCTGGCTTTTACCTTGCCTCGAACACCCACCGCTGACGCTACAGCATCTAACTGGAGAACCCAGTCGGAATATGTTCTGTTTTGCTTATTCTGGCGTATAAGCCAAAGTAGCAGGACACTCCGTGAGGAACGAATTCACCAACGTTTATCCAGAGAGACTTGGTTACTAACCATCACTCTACAGCAGGTACACGAAACTTGGCATTATGATTGAGAATGCTATTACTAGCTATATCAGGAAAGATGAAGATTTGGCGGCTCCAAAACTCTAAGATTGGGAACTAACCTGCCTTTAAACACACACACACACACACACACACACACACACAAACACACACACACACACACAAACACATACACACACACTCACAAACACACACACACACACACACACACACACACACACACACACAGAGGTTCCACCGCTATCCGACAGTAAAACACTATGCATATGTATAGTGTTTTATTTTCGGATAGTGGCGGAACCTATATACATATATGCATCCCCCCACTCTCTCTCTTTATCTCTTTCCTTTTAGCAATTTTATTATCTTCCCTAATTTTGAAGGATATTAACTATTATCTTACAAAGAATGGGTTGCGCTAATCTTTCAATTCCAATTATGGGTAACCCTATGTCCACTAGTCTCACCCACTATCAATAGAATGCATGGATAGTTAGCTCATTCATGCTTTGGTGCAGGTATCAAAAGTGAAATTCCTAATAAACTATTATGGAATAAAATATAGCTACTCAGTAAGCTTATATTAGTCAGGCTCAAGAGCACACGGGTAAAAACCAAAAGAGATGGAATTCTTTATTCTACACTAATGGACTAGTAAACTCCACAGAAAAATAAGTATTTACTCAGCTTAGTCTAACGTGTGGACACAGATTAGGACACCCTGTGAGGATTGAACTGACTTTACTGTAGTAATGGTCTGCTGGACTAAATCTCAAGGTGCTGATTCCCGATTCGTACTACTACCGTATTTCCCCAAGTATAATCTTCATATCGTTCCCAAAACTTT
>OY735210.1:8137095-8142095 GCA_963457665.1 Thysanoteuthis rhombus
CGGAATTTCAGTTCTTGATCCTAGATCTTCTCGTATTGAATGAATGTTATTCTCCAATCCGTATATCCCTAAAGCTCCTTGCTCTCCTTATTCTCCCTGTTTTTTTTAATCCTTTCTCGTTTTAGTTTCATTTTGTATTTTTCTCTTTCCCCTTTCTAAATGCTCTCAAATTCTCTCCTAACTCTCGATTTATTTTTCTCTTCTCGTTCTCTTTTCTTTCTCACTTCACCTATTTCCTCCCCACCCTGCTTACCCTCTTTTGCATCTTTCTATTTTCACCCTTCATTCCCTTTGCTATTCCTTTCTATATTTTCAGATTTTCACGTTTCATTTTCCTTACTCTCATCTTTTCTTTCTTTGTTGTTCTTACTCCCTTTTTTTCAGCCTTTTGCTCTCCCCCTTTCCACTTTCTCTTCGTTCTCCTCACTCCCTACTTTTCTAACTTCATCCTCCTTACGCTCCTCTGGCTAATTTGATCCTCCTTCCTCTTACCTTGAGTAGTCTTTCTCTCCTCCTTTTCTCTCTCCATTCTCTCCGCTCTTTTCTATTATCTTCTCTCTACTTTCCCCCTTTATTCTCCTTACTCTCCCTGTTTTTCTCTCTTCATTATCTCTATTCTGCTTTCATCTCTCTCCTCACCGGCTTCCTTTCCTTCTTTTTCTCCATTCTCTTCACCCTTTTCCTCCTTTGCCCACTCTTTCCCTTTCGTTCTCCTAATTTCCCCCCTGTTCTCCATTCCGTTTATTCTCTCCTCTCTCTTTACTCTCCTCTCTTCATTCTCCTTACCACTGGCTTTTCCTTACTCTTCCATTTTCTCTCTTCGATCTCTTAACTCTCCTTTTTATCTATTTTTACACCCCGTTCTTTCTTAATTCACCCTCTCCTTGTCTCTTCTTTTCCCTTTGAATTTCAACTTTTTTTTCTCATAATATCCATTTTCTCTCCTCTTTAGCACATTCTGTCTTTATCTCTTCGCCGTTTTACGATGTCTTTTCTTTATATCGTCTCACACTTTATCTTTTTTCTTCTTTTCGCTTCTCGATTTCATGCTCTCCCTTTCATTTTCTTTCTTCACTCTCCTTGCTCACCCTGTTTTTTTTTTTTGCTTTTACCCTTTCTGACTCTCCTCCCTTTTTTTGTCTTTTTTCTTTTGTCCTCGCCCAACTTACTCACCTTTTGCATCCCTCACTGTCCTTTCGCAGCCTAATTCTCTTTTCACGTGCTTGCTGTCCTTCTACTTCACTACTCCCCTCCTCACTCCCCCCGTTTATAACCTTAGTTTCCTTTCACATCCTCACTCTCCTTTCACGTATCCACTCTCCTTTTGCATCATCACTCTTCTTTTACAGCCTTACTCTCCTTTTACATTCTTAATTCTCCTCTGGTTTTTTTTTCATTCCATTTTCCGACCATTCTACCCTTCCTTATCAAATTTCCCATCCTTTTCATCCTTGGCTCTCCCTTTATCTTTTTTTTTTTTAATTCTTTATTTCCATCTTAGCTCTCTATAACATCCTTTTGTTTCTTTGCTAAAATTTTCATTTTTTTCACCCTCGTTCATTTTTCCTTCTCTCTTCCCTGACTTCTTCCTGCCCAGCGTTTTCAATAGCGTTCTTCTATACTCTCATCTCCAGACCCAGACCACCGCCTCGGCATTCTCGACATTTTCATTTTGTTCTGTGCTGAGGCCTTCGTCGGATATTTTGTTTCTTTTCGCTCTGCGTCTCCATCATCATCATCATCATCATCATCATCATCATCGTAGTCATTACTAAACACAATAAGCGTAGACAGCTTCGCCAAGAACGTCAACTGAGAGTATCATCATCATTTTCATCACTAAATCCAGTATGATAATCTCTTGCTCGCACGCACGCACGCATACTCACACGCACACACGCTCACGCGCATACACACACGCACACTCACTCAAACACCCACATGAATGCACACGCTCACAAAAACACGCAAACTGCACATCGCACACACACACACACAACATACACTCACACACACACACACACACACAAACACAGATGCTATCATCCGCGCAAGCATACCGGCATCTTAGAATACGTACGCGACCTCTTTTGGCGCTCGACGAACTCACCCTTCTATCTTTCTCTTTCACTCTCGGGTCTCTCCCTATTTCATGCTTTCCTTCTTTTCTCCTGTTCCGGCTACTCGCTTTTTATTTCACCTTTATCCTCTCTTCTCCCGAAGTTTGCATCTTTCTGCCTCTCTCTTCCCACTCTCTCTCTCTCTGTCACCCTCTCTGTCTGTCTGTCTCTCTCTGACCTTCTCACACTATCTGCATTTCTCGTTTTTGCAATCTCATACCCTCTTCCTCTCTCTCTCTCTCTCTTCCTTACCTTTTCTCACTCTCTGCATTTCTCGTTTTCATAATCTTATACTCTCTTTCTCTCTCTCTTACCTTTTCACACTCTTTGCATTTTTCTTTTCCATTTTCTTACACTCTTTCTTTCTTCCTCTCTCTCTTACCTTTTCATACTCTTTGCATTTCTCGTTTTTATTATCTTACACTCCTTCTTTCTTTCTCTCTCTCTCTCCTCCCTCTCCCTCTATTATTTTTGTTCGTTATTTTCCCTTCTTCCGGCTGCTCTCTCCTCCTTCCACCTTCTTTTTCTCCCCTCTATATCCGGCCCAGTTTTCATCTTTCTGTTTTCTTTAATCTTGCCTCTCTCTGCAGTCCTCGTTATCGCCATTTCACTTCCCTTCGCTCTCTATTTATCTCAACGATTCCAATTTGCTTCGCTCTTTTTATAACTGAGCATATTGGAAAATATAATTTTTTAGTCTAAACAAAGCCTTGTAAACATTCGCTAATAATTAAGAGATGCTTCTGCGAATATATATATATATATATATATATATATATATATATATATATCTATACTATGAATTTTGAGGTCGTGTGAATGACTGTTGGTTGCCATTTCGAATGAAATCCAATCGCTCATATAAGGAAAGGTACGAGACCAACTGTTTAAAACGAAACCTAGCTCCTGACTTTATCCCTTTTCTTTCTTTTTTCTCTCTTTCTTTCTTTGTCTCTGTCTGTCCCTTTGTTCATCTCTCTATCTCTTTCTATCTCTGTGTGCTTTCTATCGTGATGAATGTAGCTAGTTGGTACAACAGACAATCACTAGTGTGATAAATACAATCCTTACATAATACCCAAATATCGGGGACTTGTGCCAGACTATCGATCTCTCAATAAATCAATCTATCTGAATAAACTACAAAACCTCATATATATATATACATCTTGAAAGTTTATTGGCTCATTACAGTAGAGACCTTCAACTCTACTTATAAGTATTGAAATTACGAAATGTACTCGAGGTTTTATATATATTTGGTATTGAAGAAGACCGAGTGAATGAAAACGGAAACAATGTACAGAAAGAATGAGAAAAACATAAATCTCCTTCCATCTTCCCTCATTCCCTCTCTCCATCCCTAAATATGTGTGTGTGTGCATGTATGTACATAAATGTGTGTGTTATACAAACATACATACATACATACATACATATATATATATATATTGTGTGTGTGAAAGTGTGTTCATGTATGTATATATTCATGTGTACATTTGTATATATATACACACACATATAGGGAGGAAGACGGGGATTGGAAAAGATTCATATATATGTATATACATAAATCATAGGGGATAATCAGAAAATCTGACGAAATAAACAAATCAATTAGTGTACCTGAATGAGAAAAAAAATCGTTGATCTCTTTTACGAATGACCACAATCATTCCAAGTTCACGTTATATTTTTCAGTCGATTAGAAAGCTTTCAAATATCGACCCGTGAAACAATTTTATCTATCGAATTAATAACCAAATCATTAAACAACATCTTGTATTCAACCCAGTCGCCGGCCGGATCACGTGATACACGACGGATACCGCCAGCCAATCAATTCTCTCCGCGTAACAAAATAGATAAACTATTTAAATGCCAAGTGACATTTTGTTTATCCTGTAGGCTCTTCCACGGCTTATGATAAGAACGGGCTGCACAAGGCTGAAAGAAAGTTTCGTCTTTAATTACTCCTTAGAAATCATTCGAGTTTCTTTGAGATGAAGCATATTCAGTTAACTTTTTTTTTTCAGACTAGAATCTCCCCTTTGCCTTCTTTTGCTTTATATCAAAACATTTTCTGGGCGATTTATTTTTAAAATGAAGTTTAAATCGCACGATTCTGGAATAAAGAAACCTTTTTCCGTATTTCGACCGCAAGCAATTTTAATCAAATTGATTTTGAAATAAGTGGACCAGCTATAACATCTTGCGATATGAAACAAGGGGGAAATGTGCATTAAGAACTTCACTGAATATAGTTAATCTGATTGAATTTAGATAAATTGAATAACTTTTGACGGGATTGCTAACAAGACGGCCAGACTATAAACTCGACGGCGATGAGAGCTTTATGTAGATGAGAATGCCGCCTAATTACCAATGACTTCAATGCCAAGATGGAATATGCCTTACTACATATATTGAAAGTACGATTGGCCAAACGATTGACTACTGATAAAATGGAATCGGAACCGGGTTTAAACTCAGGCTGATACAGTTCCATTCACAATAATATCCTTGTGAAAGACATGAATCTATATCTTTTCCACCAGCTATGGGTAATTAATAGGGCAGACTTGGCTCTTCAGACTTGGTTAGCAAACCAGTTTAGGAGCCGAACAACTCAGAATTCAATTTTGGGAAAATCCAACCCGTCTTCAATCATTGTGAGAGGTTGGCAACGAAGAGAGCAGGGAATGTTTTCCCGAAATGTAAGATTGACGGGGGTCAGATTAAGCTTCAATGGCTGTAGCAAGCCGGAAGTGGATTATTATATATAGCTCAAGTAAAATAAAAAAGGATAAAATCAGACAGATGAAAAAATGCGACCTCCATCATCACACAAAATTTTGAGTACATGTGGAAGATAAAGTA
>OY735210.1:8152095-8187095 GCA_963457665.1 Thysanoteuthis rhombus
TAAGCTAGCAGTGATCATGGTGAAATGGAATGAGAATAAAAGACGGAAACCAGTGAGCAGAAGACTTTCTTTGGAGAGAAAAGATTAATATGGCGTCTGTAATGGCCGGCAAGTGGTGAGAAAAAAGAGGGCATATGAAAGAGGATTTGGTCGGAGACGAAACGAAGGAGCAGAGGGAATCAATTTCAACCTCGCCGAAGCCGGGGACCAAGAATAACATTGTTGAACGGAAAGGAACAAGACAGTAGTAGTTAATTCGGAGAGCGGGAATGCAGAGTCGAAGAGTGTTCAATTCAAATAGGATCAAAGCGTAATAGAGGAGTTGGTTGGAATGAACTGTAGAATGGATGCAGTGTTGTGAGAATGAGCGGGTGAATGGATCAGCAGTGAGATGAATGTAGTGATGCAGGGCGAATGAGTAAATGAGAGCGAAAAAGAACAAGAAGAAAATGAAGGAGAATCCGATAGACTGCGAAAGATGAATCACATAGAGTTGAAAAGAGGGAAGAAAGAAGAAACGGTGATTTCATGAAAAATACTGACGTTGTAGAAGAAGAAGAAGAAGAAGAAGAAGAAGAAAAAGAAGAAGAAGAAGAAGAAGAAGAAGAAGAAGAAGAAGAAGAAGAAGAAGAAGAAGAAAAAATTGCGGTTTAGTGAAAAATACCTAAGGTTGAGATAAGAAGAAGAATTAGAAGGAGAAAAGGAAGATGGAAAATAAGGTGGATAAAAGACAGAAGGGAGAAGGAATGGCGGGTTTATTAAAATATAAAAGTTCCAGATAAGAAGAAAAAAAAAAGATTTGAAAAAAAGTTAAGGTAGGGAAAGAGGGAAAGAAAGCGATTAAGTAAAACTTATAAGATTTTGGATGTGAAGAAGAAGAAGAAAAAGGAGAAGTAGAAGCAGGAAAAGAAGAAAAAGATCAGATAGAGAATTTTGAAGTCTCAGAAGGAAAAAGAAGATACAAGAAGATGGGGGAAGAGAGAGTAATAAAGAGAGAATATGAGATTTGAGATGGAGAAGAACAAAAAGAATGTGAAAGAAGAGTTGACAAAAAAGAAGAAGAGGAAAAAAAAGAAGAGGAAGAACTATTTTGTAAATGGAGGAGTATGGATTGCTTGAAAAAAGAAAGATGGAGCCTGTCAGAAAATGTTGAGACTACAAAGCGGAGTTAGATGAAGAGGTCGTGTTGAAGAGAGAAAAGTTTGGTCAATGGAGAAATAAAAAGAAGGAAAGATTGATAATAGGGCAGGGACAGGGAGAATTTGAGACAAAGAAGGAAACTAGGGATGGAAGAGAAAAGCAGGAGAAGAATCTAGTAGGAATAAAAAAATTAGGCTTATATATATACATATATATATATATATATATATATATATATATATATATATATATATATATATATATATATATATATATATATATATATGTGTGTGTGTGTGTATATGAAATTACTTATGGAATCTTCACTAGGCATTTGTTTCACGCTTGTCTACTATCATCCGTGATTCTTATTGAATCAATATATATATATATATATATATATATATATATATATATATATATATTATCAGAATAACAAAAATTGCCAAAAATTCGATTTATTGTATATATTTTTTCTATTTGCTTATATACATACATACATATATATATATATATATATATATATATATATATATATATATATATATATATATATATATATATATATATATATATATATAATAGCAAAATAGAATGGAAGAGAATAAAAGGGGAAGAAATATGATAATGATAGAAAAGTAAGTTTATGGATTGAATATCCATTGTTGTATATATATCCATTGTTATATATATATATATATCCGATTGAATTTAGCCAGATAGCAATAACATGGTTCAGTGCTTTTGTATATAGAGGTAAAGATATATGAATGGATGTCTACACATATCTATGTCTCCATAGATAGTTGGATAGATATAGATGGATAAAAAAAAACCGACTCCAGTGACTCTGGAAACTCAATCGGTTTGTTGCTGAGAAACAGTCATATCTATCTATCTATCTATCTATCTATCTATCTATCAGGAAAATGACACACATTGAAGTGAAATGGGCGGTTAGAAGCACAATGACCACCTCCAGTATCACCATTATCTCTCATACTCCCACCATCACGGCTACTATAATAATAACGACCACAGCAACAACTACTTCTACCATTAATATTAATCTATTACAATTACTTCTTGGAGGAGCAGCAAATGTGTTACCATTGGAAGTATTGGTATTGCTGTTGGTCGCAATGGCAGTAGTGGTATTGGCAATTGGCGGAGAGGTTGATGATCCTGACGAGAGTGAAAGGTAGAGAGTTATGAACTGACGTCAGATCCACGGCCCAGAAATTCCTCCACTGTCTTCCTTTGGCCGTATTCGAGGAAGAAAAAAAAATACCACCACCATTACTGACACCATCCTAGCCTCTACCACTATCAACAGAACCAGGTTCATCATCATCATCATCAGCAAGAGCATCATCATCAGCAGCAGCAGCATCAGCATCATCAGCAGCATTGTTCTCTCTATCCATCAACTTTCGCCTCTTAAAGCAGTGGCAGCAGCAGCTGGAGAAACTGCATCACCAGCACCGAATTTTCCGCTCCCAGTTGCAGCGGCAGCAGCTACTGCTACCACAACTTCTACTGATGATGATAATGATGATGGTGATCATAATCATGATGATCATGATCATGATGGAAATAAAATGGAAAAAAAACAAACAAAAACGACAAACTCCTGTGAGAGAGGAAACATTCGAAGCAGATAGTAAAGAGAAAGCAGATGGGCTTGGTACCACTTGATCCCCTTTACTAATCTTTCTAGTCAGCTGCAGTAAATAATAATAATAATAATAATAATAATAATAATAATAATAATAATAATAATAATAATAATAATAATAATGATGATGATGATGATAAAGGAGACGTTGTCACTTAATTTTCTTCTGGAGCTACTGGATCATTTTGATGGGAATAATAGCTGTTGATAATGATGATGATAATTGGTCCTCTTTATGACGTATCAAATGACTCGGGAATGGTGGAGACTACTGATGATGATAATGATAATAATGAGGAAACGTTGTCATTTGATCTCGTTAAAGGTATACTAAACGACTGATGTGCATGTTAAATAATGATAATGATACTTTCAAGGAGGCTGCAACTTGTTGTCACTTGATCTTGTTTAGGACATACAATCTGTCTCCAATGAGAATTTTGAAAAATACGAATGATAGTGAAGGGTATAATAAAGAGGGGGCAGGGCAAGGAAGACTTGACCTCACTTGACCTTCAGGTGCCTTTTGGAAAATCTTATAATGATAATAATAATAATAATAATAATAATAGTAATAATAATAATAATAATAATAATAATAAAAATAATAATAATACAACTGGAGAAGAAATTGAAGTAAGTTGGTTATCTGTAGAGTACACTAGTTGACTATAGTTGGAATATTTAATGAAATTAAAGATAAAGGGTGAGCTCCAATGAATGGGCCGACGAACTAAGGAACCTATGACGATGCACAAGGCCCTACGTTTCAGAAATTACATGGATATATTGTATGTGAAAAGAGAAGAAGGTGACATCCAAAGCGCTATTGGGATCTGCAAGGCTACTGAAGAGGGTATTGGAAATGAGAGACTTGCAAACTCGAATCGTGGGCAATGGTCTAACGGCTAGAATGAACATGGCAAATGTTTCAGAAAAATGGGAGAAGGTTGGTACAGGACCAACCACAGCGCTGCTGTGATATACGATAATGCTGAGAAGAGGGTCGCTGACCTGAGGAGACTTACTGTCACAACCATCATCTGGCGGAAAAATTGCAAACCACAGCACTGCTATAGACTCAAGAAATGTTGAGAGTAGGACTGAAAACTTGAGAAAACGATATTAGTCTCCAGAGATGACCACCACACATCTGGTGTGAACATGCAGGCACATGAAATGATAATGATAATAATACTAATGATCCTCATTTATAGAACGCTGCGTGTTTCAATATAATCTGTGTGTGCGTGCGTGAGCATGTGTGCGTGTGTGTGTGTTTTTTCATTGAGCGCACATACTACACTCTGATCTTCGGCTGCCGACCAGATAGCAGCATTTCAATCCTCTGCAGAACTCACAGATACTCAGATTCTAGGCAGATCCATAGGTAAATAATTCTATCGTTTTTTTGACGGGCACCATCCTGGTAATTATATGGTATGTTTTATTGGATCAAATATTACAATTTATTTGAGTTTTACTACTACATCAAATAGTATATCTCATACGACATTTCTCACTAGTATTACACATGCATCAACAGCTGTTGATAGTTTTCTACTATTGCTGCTAATATATCAATTACTTCTACTACTTCTGCAATCGCTCATACAAATAAAAATGAGGTGGAAGACTTCGAAGAAAGAGGTGAACAAGAGGAGGGTGACTAGTTCCAATAACCACTGACACCATCACCATTAGAAGCATTGCATCAAATACCATCGGTGCACAACCAAGGTCATTATTCTTACTAATATAACATGCATTATTTCTGCTGCAAGGAACGATAACTGCTACTACTAATACCACTAGAAACCAACATAGAACAAAAACCAACAGATACTAATACTACTGTTATTGATTTAGTGAATATAGGGAAGTACTACTACGGTTGGAACTGGAAAATAATAATGAAAGGAAAAGGAATAACAACATTTATAACACATTAAGGTTGATTTCTCACTAATCCCCCAGGGAAAGACATGTATCAACCTCTCCTGATTCGCCTGTCAGGTTTTACTATTCGCTACTGATGCCATGTCACAAGTTACTTGGAGAGAAGGGGGAAAACTGACAAATGAATCCTATTGGCCCAAGTGAAAGTCTCAGCATAGTACCCCATCAATCCACTAGGTTAAGGGATAATTTGATTTTTAATCTGTATCTTGATACATATTCATTGCTTCATATATAGCGTTGTCGATACATCTGCCAAGTTAGATATAGATAAATAGGTACTTCAATTAGTCTGTAGTCTAATGATGAAGGACCCGTGTATTTTACACAGTATTTTTTTACAACATAATCTCCTTCATTTCCAATGTACCTAATCTAACACCATTCCATTGATCACATTTTAAACAGTGAGGATTTCTGATTCATTTTTCAGCTAATTGCTGTGTCTAGAGATGGTGCTCAATCAATCTTATATATATATATATATATATATATATATATATATATATATATATATGAGAGTGGAGTCTGTGTAGGCAAGCGCAGCACTTCATGTCCTGAGTAAAACTATAAAGGTTATTCATGATAGAAGTAAAAGATTTCCAATTCAATGTAAGTTTGTAATCTAATGCAGTAAATCCAATGTATAATTCAGGAAATGGTTTTTATTTTCATTTCAGGCAAACATCGTTCTCTCGTGACTTTCAACATCAGTATACATAACACGCGTAACAATGAAAACCACACGTACCATAGTAAGCTGATCCAAGCTACATTTAATAACGGTGCATTTAAGCGGGAGAAAGTCTATCTGAGATACATCAGTCGGGAAGTTTGCTTCTATTGTTTTAGTGAATTTCTATTCAATTTCAAAGTTCAACTCTGAAAATCTGATATAAAACTTTTTTTATCCAACTGAAACCCAGTTATTTGTTTTTTGAAATTTGTGTATACAATTGTTAAACTTGAAAGCACTCTGCTTCCACTATTATTAGTGCCGACTATGATACCACTAGAATATTTAAAAATACGAAAGGATACCAATTCTCCAAAACAAACGGGAAAGTCAACCACCTCGTACATGGACGACATGAAGCTATTAGCAAAGAACAGGTAAGGGTTAGAAATGTTGTTCAACAAAGTTGAAAAATACAGCAATAACCGTTCGGAATAGAAAAATGCACGCTAATGGTGATGCGCGGCGGGTAGGGAGCAGAAGGAATCGACTTACCGAACAAAAAAGAAATAGAGCATTAATTACTGCCTTCGCAACGCCCATGATAGAGAAATGTGGCGGATCCTTGGGAAGGCCTATGTCCAACGACGGACGTTAAAAGACTGGTGATGATGGTACACAGGACTGATATAAATATGAAGGAGTTTGCGAATTTGACTCAATAACACTGGAAGAGATGAACGAGAAAAAAATGAATACTTTAGAACGATAATAAAATTTGGTAGGGAGCAGAGGTAGAGGATATTTTGTCCAATTTAGAGGATTGGTGATATTTTATCTACGAGGACCATAAGCGTGAATTCAAATCCCACATAGTAGACGTGGCTGTGCCTTCCGATCACGGAGTGAATATGAAAGGGAGGAAAAGAAAAAAAATTTGGAAAATATGAGGACTTGATAAAGGTGATGGAAAAAGTGTACCACATGGTCATGGTCGTGCCAATAATAGTCGGTGCGCTTGGAACTGCGCCAAAGACCTTGAAAACAAGATTGAAGGAGCTGGAGACGATAAAAAGGATTGAGACTCGGGAGACCTCAGCTCTACTGGGGTCTGCACGAGCACAGGAGAGTACTGGGAATATAGGACCTTCAGTTGTCAGCAATGACCTTACAGGGGATGAATAAGTCATGTATAAGTAAAGTGGGGAAAGGTTGAGACGGTACAAACAAATGCGCTCCTGTGGTATGTAAGGATAATGGGGAATGCTGTTGACACGAAGAGACTTACTGTTACAACCTAATGCGATGACCACCAGCACCGGTGTGACACTACCAGCCACATAACTCTTGCAGAATGCAAGAGTGTAGATATGAGGGCTGGAGTCTTGAAGACACTTGCGGTCACTCAGTCTTCAGTGATGACCTCTGGGCAACTGGTATGAAAATGCAAATAAAAATGCTACTGTTGATAAAAAATATAGCATTGGGTAGGAATGAAAGAAAAATCATAGCAATGACAAAGAAGGGCGGAATAATATCAATGAATGTGTAGGTATTTGCAAAGCTTACACCAGCACAAGGCTGCAATATAAGCGGTCTAGTGAAGATGAAACCCATGCATATTATCGATGGTCTGTGAAATTAGTTTGCTAACCCTTGCTCCGTGGTGTAATGCTCTAGAATAATAGAGGAACATTTTCGACAAGTACAAAGACAATAATGTTGTTCAATCCTCTGATTATACCAGTAATGCCTTTGGAGTGGACTTTACTACAATGTAAACTGTCCACCATTGGTTCAATAGGTTTAGGTCCGGACATATGGTCATCAATAATTTAGTTGAAGAACTGCATATCTCGAATGCCGTTCAGATAGTTAAACTCCCCACCTCTGGAGCATTTCATATGACTGTGTTGCCGATTTTTCGGCTTAATCTCCTCATCCAAATCTTTAACCAACATTTCCCCAAAACCTGACACGAAACATTCACCTAAATTGTCATATAACTTCAATAAGAATAGATATAAATTGCTAGAAAAAGCTTCATTTCGTTTTGCGTCCACATAACTGTTAACCGTTGTTAAAATTGACTACGGATGCATAAAGAAAACAGGGTTGATTGCAGATGATCAAATATTAAAACCACACCACATGAACCCGTGAATTTCTTTTCGAGTATTACTGGGACTCTGAGAAGGGTTTCCAATAGTTTTTGAAAATAACCTTCAAAACTATGTTTTGGGGGAGCGTCAACTCAAATTCTGGTTAATTTGGACACATTTTTTGAGTAATGGAAATTGCTTATGTCCTGAGTGAGTGGGTTCTAAATAGGTTTTTAAATTGTTTTTCTGATCATGCCGAGAGAAATGTTTTAATACACCACCTCCCAGTTTTTAATGGTCAGTCTATTGGCAACGTAAGTTTATGCTGAATTCACGCCCTTAGCTTCTTTCCAGCAGCTTTTTGAAAATTCGAATTGTTTTAGCAAAAGGTGACAAAAGTAACTTATTCATTGATCACCCCTTTTTCCATTTTTTAGTTGATCGCACTCATTTTCGTGCGAAAGAAATAGTTACACTTTAATATGCTTGTTCAATGCAAACAATCCAACAGAACCATAATGATGATGGTGATAAATACACTCTCACACACACACACACACACACAAAGACACACGGACACAGACACACACACACACACACATATATATATATATATATATATATATGAATATATGGAGGAAGTATATAACATCCAGTGCTTGTGTTAACCAATAGGCCAATCGAATAGCCCTAGACAGCATAAATGAATGAGGAAATCACTCAGCGATCACTAAGGAAGCAGCTCTACTCCTACCATTTGATCTAGAGACTCTCTATTAAGAGCAGCAGACCTAGAAAGCATTTATACTGCTCACTTCTTTAATTTCAACTGTATTTTTCTGCATCACCTTGCAACGGACACCATTTTCTTATATGAACTATTGAATCATCTCAGTGCACTAGGAAATTTCGAAAGTTAAAACATGAGTCCAGCGTAAACTGAATTATATCCCCCAAACCCTACATCTCTCAACTGAATGTGTGTAGGCTTAGAAAATCAGGATATGAAATCTTGTGCAGCGTCCCTTATATTAACCTGAAAATTTTCCTACAAACTATAACCTTTTCAAAAATATTGAACATCATATCAGTGATAAAAGGTTCAGTCATGGGGATGCCATAAATAATGTTTTTAAAGAATATACGACCATTAAACCGGAATAAATTCATTGAGATGACAAGTTATCATTAGAGAATCAGAAGAAAGTTATTCAAATTGGCCATATTTTGATTAATTATTTACTTTTTAGTTGTTTGTATTATCTTTTATCTGTTGCTAAAAACAGCATTTAATACGTAACAACATAATTGTAGAAATAAACGAAACGAATGAGAAGCAATCTTGTTCGGAAAACTGAGGAAGATGTGGAATATAATTGTGAAGATCGTGCCAATAATAATTAGTACACTTGGAACATCATGAAAAAAAAAACAAGAATTGAGATTGCATGAATAAAAAATTTAAAGAAGAATTCAGACTGTCCACACCACCACTGTGCAGGGTGTGTTTACGAGGATACTGAGGGAGTTGCTGGATGATCTAGGATAATATATGTCACTAAATCTCCAGAAATAACCACCAGATATCTGGTGTGAAATTGCAAATCTGGGAAGTTGCAATTCAAACAGACCAACACGTCAAACAAAGAATACTGAAACTGATTAAGATCAAGGAAGAGAAGAAGACCTGTCAGATAACAGATATGGCCGTACAGACGTGAGGAAGAGAACACTTTGAAACAAACCAGGATCAAGATATAGAACAGAAAGGTTTAAGTGGTACATTTGGAACAGAGGAAAAAGAGATATTATCAGGGTTGAATGGATGAGGAATCCGATGAAGAATGGAGACTGTCTAGACCACAGTGATGTTGTCGTCAGCTGGGATAGTGAGACCATTGCTGCCACTTAATCTCCTGCGATAACTACCTGGCATCCGGCGTGAGCATGCGCCAAGTATAATAATAGTAGAATTATTCAGAATGAATGACGACTTCATTACTAAAATCAGAAAGAATAATAAGAGAGTGCAAGAATATTTTTTCTGTTCTTCTGTCCGGAACAATCGACCATGCCAGTATGCAAAGAACTTAGCTGATAAAAATATCTCCTATCCACTATTTGAAACAATGAACACTTCCTCTGAAACGAGTTTCGTTGATCGATTCTGATTACGTCATTGTCGTGCTTCTTCATCATCGCTAGTACTTCTTGAACTTGTCTAGTTCGTCTCACAATCTTATACTTTTCCGGTTACAGTTTCGGATATGATCTCTGGGGATCCAAATTGTAAGCGGTGATGTCCAACCATTGCCTGAAATTTTTCCAACATAACCCGCACACTGCTCTTCACTTTACACTTTCCAATGACCCAATTTGCATCATTAGTGTTTCAGACACATGTGTTTTTAAAACGAGCACTTCCGTTCCAATAATGAATCCAAACGTATAATAAGCAAATGTGCTAATTTCTTCTCTATTTCTCTGCGCTTATAAATTCCATTGATTATTTTACATTCCTTTTACAATGACACAATGAAGATTACGTCAAAGTCCTAAGAGTGGAAATCTGATCACACATTGAAAAAGCTTGAGTTGAACAAAGACATTGAAATAAGCCATCGAAATTAGGATTCTTATTAATAGTAAATTACCCAGTAAAATAGCGTTAAACTCCCCAGTGCTGGTCCATAAATGAAAAGCCCCGTCATTTTTAAAGGGCATTTGCTACTAAAAATATGAAAGTAATAAATACAAAAAATAAAAGAAAAAATATTTTTGTGATCAACGGAACACTATTCTCCAAGCTCACAGCAATAAAAAAAATTTCTATTATCCTTGTATATAAAATACAACGTGAATAGAAGACGATTCTCCAAGCTCACTGCAACACAATACTCTATTATCCTTGTGTATAAAATACAAAGTGTTTCTATATCTTTCATAAATGGTATGATTTTTACAGCAAAGGTAAACTAGTGAATAGATAAATGCTTAACGAAACTACCAAATCAACAGGCTAACTTCCGAAAAAGCAGTTCTAAAACTGAATATCTGTATTGTGAAAAACTGTCAAGGTAACTTGATGCAATACTTGTAGGGTACCAATGGAGAATTGAACAATTGAGTTCAATGCTATAATGGAGCTGAAACATGGAACCTAACCAAGAGACAGATCCGCAAATTGAAAACCATGCAACGTGCACATGAAAGAATTATGCTGGGCCTCACAAAACAGCACAGTACATTCGGAAAAAGACAGGAGTCTGGGACATCATAGAATCCATTAAAAATCTCAAATGGCAGTTGGCTGGTCATGTTGCAAGAATGGTGGACAACAAATGGACATCGTGACTCACAACATGGATCCCCCGAGATTACATGCAGAACCAAGGCCGGCAGAATATTAGATGGAGAGACAAGCTTGACAAATTCAGAAAGTACTGGCTCTGCGACGCCCATGATAGAGATGTGTGGCAAATATGGGGGAAGGTCTACGTCCAACTACGTACATTAAAAGGCTGATGGTGTTGATGAGATTAGCCTGCTAACCCTTGCGGTACGGCGAATAGTCTCAGATATTCACTAAGCTATATGTTTAAGGCACCTAATGAGACTCAAACCCAGTTCACAGTAAAAAGGGTTTACTAGAATAGCTTACTAACTATTAAGGCACAACAAAGTGCCTTATGTAGAGACTATGCTTAGCATAGAGTGGTACCAGAGCACAGGTAGAAAGTACCTAAGGAGGCTGAAAATCACTACACTCCAAGAACTTTAGAGAATTGTTCACCATCATTATAGCATGACAAGGTGTTCATTCTTATTGGTTTATATTCTACTCAATTTTGGTCCAAGAAAATGGTTTTAGGGAGATTTTTTTCGCAGATACTCCTTGTGGGGCCCGGTTTGTCTACCTTGAAAATCAACTTCTGATATATTGGCTTTCAACTGGCGTTTGAACACCGACTATAAGATCCGATGGGAAATATACAAGTCTCAGTCCCACCAAACAGAGCATCACTTTATTCTTAACAGTATGAATGAGTGAAGTAGAAGCTATGCTAGTTGATGTTCACATAGCTAAGTTAAGTCTGGTTAATAACTGAATTGTAGAAAATACAGACTTGGGAAAATTATGTTCTGAAGTTTGAGCGAGTATGTCTGTCGTAGCTGCAGACGAGACCATTTTAATACAGAAATAATATTTATCCATTGGGGATTTCAGAAAAAAATGTTCAAAATTGTTTCAATTTGGAATCAATTCTCCATCCCATGTATACAAATCATGCATTCAAATAAATATTTTATTTTTTCGCGGATTTAATTTCGAAAAACCACGGAGAAAATAACTCCTGGGAATTATCCCGGAACATCTCGTCTACGATTCCTTGATGAATTCAATGTGAAAAAGAAACAAACAAAAAACTCTTTATACTACTTTCCAATTCGTAACACATAGTTTGAGTCATAAATTCGTTAGTTTCCTTACAAATACGATCGAAGAGTTCTCCATCAAAATAGAGATTGAGAAAAAAATCTAAGAGTGCCATTTCATCTCTGATATCGATTTTCACACTTGGAGGGCTTCTAAAAGTAAAACGTTCAAACGCTTTGAAAATGATTTGTGGGTCCATAATTCATTTTGCACCATCGCTGAGCTTTGAGAATGGAGTCGTCTTTATCCTCTAAAGAAGAATCTTCACCGCTCTGGCCTACTGAATAACTACCGGGCCGAGAGTCACATGAGGTCTCTCAATCACAAAACTAAACATCTGTTCCACAATCTGACAAATCACGGACGTCATTTTATTTACTTCAGCCATTGAGAATCAGCGGTATTTCACGAACAATAAATTTCAATGAACGACAAAACTAATATTTCAAAGATAGCTAACTCCAATGGACAAAAAAAAAATGAATGACCTTCCGTAAAATCCCCAAGGGTGCACTGAATTACCAAGTAGCAGGAGAAAACGAAGGGAAACTCCTATAAAACACTTGGCGTCATTGGATATTTTCGTTTATCCCTGGAAAGAAACAACAAGGACACAAGAATTCCCGTTGTAGTACCAGTGTACTACAAAGATTCTGGTGAGAATAATCGGTATAATACGCTAATGGGTTAACAGTAAGTGATTCATTTGCAATAGTAGTCACTATGAATTTGAAGAATTGAGATCAGTGATGAGATTAGTACTAATATATTGTCCCTTATCAAGGTTGAAAATGGATGTACTGCTGTGACTCCCTTTGTCAATTTGAGGCTGTTATTGGAGGAGTGTTTTGCCCAAGTGCTAACTAACTCATTCTTCTCTATCTTGACCACCATAGCATGCCGTATTCCTACATGTAATGTATTTGTCGAGATAGCATAGCATGGCCGGAAAGAGGTTTTAAAAGTCATTTTTGCATTTTGAGTTGTCGTTCTTTTCTGACATAATTTGATGCGCTGAATTCAATGAAATCATTTGTTTTCCCATATTCAATGTATTTGTTGAATGAAATATATGGTGGTAAGATGAGGTCCAGGAAGAGGTTGATCCATACTTTCCAAAACTTATTTGTACGAAATGATCTTTAATGAAATTTAAACCGTGGCGTATTCCATGCTTATATTCGTCCAGCATTAGCAAAAGTTTAACTTGTAATTTATTTGGAAGTTAAACTTCAACAAGCTATTCGATTCCAAATCATCAGAAATCGTAGCATCTACCGTTGTAGATATAAGTTGACTAGTTGGAGGTGTGGAGTGGCCCAAACGTTGATAGCATGGAAGTGGAACCAGCAGTTCGATTTCTAATTCCGACTGCGATAGTTTGTAATCGCTTAACGTTGATTCCATTTAGGAAGGCGTGATTGGCCAACAACTACGGGTAAGATAGAAAAGAAGATGAAACCTCTCAGCCTTGTACTTGTCTGTCACATTGGCCGTCTCGGCTGACCGTAATACTGAGGAAGGTCAACAATCCTTTGACTTGTAAACCCAAAAAACAACAACAACAACAAAAAAAAAACAAAACACAATGTCAGGTGTAGAGGAGACAAAAATCTTCCAGCCCAAGTGTAGAAAGGTTTGAGATGCACAGACTGGGCTCCACAATCGCGTTTGAGCCTGCAGAACTTAGGCAGACTAGCCTCCCTCCATCCTCGCAATAAGCCAACGCCCATAAGTTGACGCCGTATGTACCGGAGCAGCTCTTCCGTTCTACGCATTATTAGCAGTTCGCCATTATTAAGATTATTATTTTCATATACATGGCAAATGTCTGATGATTTACACTGAGGATCAAGCGACAGATAATCTCCTCAAATTCACAGCACTCATCCCAAACGTATCAACGTTCTAATCTGGAAAATCTGAATCTTCCTTCGAATCACAAATTCCTCCAATCTTACCCCAGGTGTGTTTCGGACGGCTATCAGTGAACCAATAATCATGGATACGAGACTCAAACTTGTGTTCAATAGCTTCTTCGTTTCTCGAAGTAGATCCTGGCAATTTCCTACTTTTTAGATATTTTACTTAATTTTCAACATGCTGGAATAGCCCCAACCACCTATGGTTTGGCTAAATCTCTTTTTCTTTTTCGCAAGAATCTAGTTTCTTGGATGGGTGGTTCCGTCTGGATCTCGAAATTCCATGGCATTTTGATACATCTATTTTCAACAACCTTTGGTTTGTGCTCATACAATACAGCAAACATATTTTGTTCTGATACCATCTATCTACATGGCTTGTATTCACATCATTCAACTACGCGGTTTGTGCTAATGCTATTTCACTACGTGATTGGAAAACAGTCACTAACTTTGTTTTAATTTTCGATTGAAATTATCAGGAATTTACAAAGTACAACAATACATAATTATTTTAGTATGTACGTATATCGTAAAAGCGCAATATTTTGCATGGTTTAACGATGACATATTTTTAATTGATCCTACATAACCCTCCAGGGGAGAGATAGTGCAGTCTGATGTAACCAAAATGAATATTAGATTTGCAAATAAATAAATATTGAAGCGAGACTAATCTATAATCAAAATTCAATCGTTATCTCCCTTGACAAATCAGTTCATTATCATTGGGATGAGTGTGAACGGAGTTTTTTGCATTCTTTGAATAGGTTCCTTTTAGAGGAAGCTCAGTTCAATATATATATATATATATATATATATATATATATATATATATATATCAGTTTAATATATATATATATATATATATATATATATTAAACTGATATATATATATATATATATATATATATATATATATATATATATATATATATAACTACAATGAACCTTTTCGGCTATATAGAGGTGACAAATAGAAAAAAAGAAAATGAGAATTTTAGTATTATATGGATTTTATTTTGAAAATACATCGTCATTTGTTTTTGCGTTTCATACCTTTATAAGTCTTAACTAAGTCATGATGAAGTTTAGGCTGTGAGAAATATCTATTCAGCTTAGGGAAACCCTACTGAACTTGAAGTGGTTGTTTCAAATTTTTGCTAGCGAAGATTTCACATCAGAACTACGAAAGCAGTCAGGTAAAACCATCAATCTATGATTATATAAAAGCTATCGTGAAAAATGATTACCCAAAGATCTCATATCAAAATTCAATGTATCGGCTGCAATGATATTAAATTATGCTACAGCGATTGGTAAAACATAAAGAAAGTTCCATCGAGGATTTCTTTTGGAATGAACTAGTAATGAAATAAGTCAAAACTATATTGGCCTTAATTAATCATGTTCACTGGCATGAATTTAATCAGTTTTTGCATCGAATCATCACATGATAAAACATGGATTTTATTCAATACTTTTGTCTGATGTATAATAAACAGAGATTTGCACAACTGCTTGATACGAACGAGAAGCCAAAACATCAACTGTCATTCTGTATAACTATCGTCTGTGGATGATGATGGCAAGCGCTTGGTCGAACAGGCGTGGTTTGGTACGTCAGTTTTCAAATTGGTCGAACTATTAATGCACATAGGTATAAAAATCACTCAGAGATAGTGTATTCAAAACTAGAAAAATGAATAATGAAGGAAAAAGAATAGAAAACGAGTCATTTTGTTCCATGACAACGTCGGTCTTCATCATACAAAATGTCATTTAAGTTGAATCAGTTGGAAATGGAGACTCTATTGCACCATGCTGATTCACCCGGCTTCCCTCCGAACGGATAACCATTCTTCAAGCGTCTAGACTATTTCCTTATGGGCAACACCTTCTCTATTGGGATCAGATTGAAAAAGCCTTTATTGAATCAATCGGTTCTTGAATGATGAATTCTTTTGGAGAGGAAGCAGCAACTTGCAGCCAAGGAGTGTAAATGATTAGTGGCTGAAGGAGAATATTTTAATGTAATAGTTTTCAAAAACTTTTCTAAAATTATTATTATTATTATTAGTATTTGGAATCATCATCATCATCATCATCATCATCATCATCATCATCATCATTATTATTATTATTATTATTATTATTATTATTATTATTATTATTATTATTATTATTATTATTATTATTTTCGCGCAGTATAATTGCTGGTTCTCCAGTGTGTAAGCTGACTGTCAAGCCGTAACAAAAGGTTGCGGACTGGGAGTACTTTCTTTTTTTTTTAAATGCAAGCTATCTTAAGAAGGGCCGATTTTCGAGAACTCTTGTGTCTGTCTTGATGTCAAAATGTTCGATATAGTAAGATAACTTTTTCGGGATCGAGTCGAATGCTCTGATTAAAACTGGCACGACCTTTACCTATGCTGCTCGTCATCCGCACATTCTTGAAATTTTTCAATTGCAAATTGGCATAGTTTTCCATCTCCTCTACCTCTTTGTATGCAATGTTACTGTCTGCAGGTATTGCAACGTCAATTATGAGGCACTCTCCTATTTTGAATCAAGATCAACGGTGTTCAATAACCCTATCCGTCCTTACATCAAAGTACAACAGAATCTTTGGTTTACCTGTTTCATTTAACACATCCTCTGGTATATAATCGTATCACTCATCTGAACTGCTATATCCATATTTCTTACAGAGTGCCCAGTGCAAATGGACACAGACCTTACCATGTCCTCACTTGTTTGTTTTTTTAGTCAATATTTTACAACCTACCACAATGTGATCAATATTTTCCACTCGCTCGTTGCACAAACGGTATTTATCTGCTGAAGATGTATGATATATTTTCTCCTTACTGTGTTAGTATTTAGTGCTCGGTCTTGGGTAGCAACTAGTAAACTACTCGTTTCTTTTTTTTTTCAAATATCCACAGTGTCTTCTACTCTCACAATAATTCAACTTAATTCACTTAAAAAAAAAAGAGTCTCTGTAAAACTGTCCTTGCAATTGCATTTCTTCCAGTGCATCCTTTCTTTGACGAGCTCATCTATTTGGTTTACATTCTTCTCTCCAAGGTCAGCGACAGTAATTCCTAATCCTACAATGGCATGTTTAAGTTCTTCATGATTTTTTTTCATAAGATATTAGTTTATTGATCTTTGCTCTCCAACAACGCTATCAGCAATTTTGATAAGTCCCATTTCTCCGACCTTCCTTTTCGTGAACAAACAACAAATATTTGCTTTTGGATGGAGGGGTTCATACATAGTTAGGGGTTTTCCCGTCTTTCTGTCCAATGCACTTAATTCATCTTTTGTCCAATTTGCGATTCTTGCACAATAACGTGCTACACCAATCGCTCATGAATTGATCTCGGTTATTAAATCCTGGGAATTCAGTTTGGATTTCAATAGAGGTTTTAGTAGTTTCAAGGATGTTGTGTAAACTCCTTTCTTCATCTTCTTGTGCATTATATCATTGATTTCCAAAATATTTTGGTTCTTGTAACCACATAATCTGGTTCTGAAATCTTTTTTCTAATCGATAAAACTATTCCACTTGACTTGGCCCTTTTCCTTCTTTTAAACAACGAAGTTGCACGTTCAGAGACTTCAAGCTCCATTCAAATATCATTGCACTACACCTTTACTGTTTCAACGAGTGGACCGATCTCTTTCTCAGACTTTCAGAATATCTTTAAATCTTCCATAAAGAATAAATGATTAAAGGAGTTTTCACTTAATTTGTAGTCCATGTTGGCTTATCTAAGTATCAGAATGTGATGACAAATAACAATGGGGAGGAAGAGTCACCCTGCAATATAACTGCATTTCCTAGCTATCAATGGTTAAACATAAAGTCCATTTTCCAGTCATACTATCGCTGTGAAAGGCGATGAGATTTTCAGCCACGTTCTTGGTGCCTCCACAATCCAGGAAAGTCATTGGCCTTTTTGAAATTTACCCTCGCCATAGACTGATCGGTATGCCGTCGTTTAGAGTATTTTAGTATCGTTTTGTCAACGTTCAGTTGTGCCTTTCGAATCTTTCTTGCACCCCCATTGTTCACTACGTTGTAAGTCATTATGTTGCAAGTATTCATATGTTTCTTCGGCAAGAATGCCAGTCATTACCTTCCATAGCAGATTAAGGCAAGTGATCGGATAGTAATTCTCTATTGCGTTGACCGACCCTTGGATTTTTTATAATCAGAGTCATTTGACCCTCAACCAATCGCTTTGATATTTCTTGTGTTATACACTTATTTAGATAATCTCCAAGACAACCACGTACTGATTTCAGGTATCTTATCTAGAATCCTTGGATTGTGTCTGATCTTGGAGCTTTCCAATTAGATAATTTCTCCATCTGCTGTACGACGTTCTCCCCAGTCATAGAGATTTGTTCTTGCCTTTTTATATCACTCATTTCTGTTCTTCATCTCATTGACTCTTCCAACATTTTTGTTGTATTCAATTTGCTTTCTCTTACATTCCTCTCCTAAATTCTATCGTTTCTCCTACATTATTATTATTATCATTATTATTATTATTATTTGCAATCTCACACCAGTTGACTGGTGGTAACTGCCGGAGTTTGAGTGACAGCAAGTCTCCTCAAGTCTCCAGCCCTCCTCTCCTAGTACTCATAGGTCGCAGTAATTCTGCGATTTACAGTTTCACACCGGTTGCCCAGTGGTTATCGCTGAAGGCTGAGTGACAATGTCTCCTCAGATCTTCAGCTAACGTCTCCTCCCTCTTTCACCTATCATGTCAGTGCTACAATTTGAGTTTCCGCTTTCATTTCCCTTCCTCTGTTGGGTCACTATTGACAATTAGCGTTGCAGTCCTTATATTTCTAGTACTTTCCTCAGTATCCGTGCAGTTCCCAGTAGTACTGTAGTTTGTACAGTCTCAATCCTTCCCCTAATCCCGACCTCCTCCAGTCTCTCCCTCAGCATTTTTGGGACAGTCCCTAGTGCGCCCACTATGATCGGTACTACCCTGGCTTTCATGTGTCACATCTTCCTCAATCCTCTTGCTAGGTCCTGGTATTTTTCCAGTTTTTCACTCTCCTTCCTCTTTACTCTATAGTCTGCAGGTACAGCAACGTCTACTATTTGGCAGGCCTTCCTTTTTTTGTCAACTATTACTAAGTCCAGTCTTCTTGCCTGGATGGGGTGGTTAGCTTGGATGTCAAAGTCCCAGAGTAGTTTGTGGTTGTCATTCTCCAAAACTGCCTCTGGCTTGTGCTGATACCACTTTTCCACATGGTTGAATCCCATTTGTTTACTTAGTTCCCAGTTTATCATCGTTGCTACTCTATTGTGTCTATGCTTATACTCCTTCCGGGCGAGTTGACTACATTCACTAGTTATGTGGTTTACTGTCTCATCTCTTTCACAGTACATGCGGCATTTGCTGTTTGTCTGTGTTTTGTCGATTTTTCTTTTTATGTAGTTTGTCCTGATGCTTTTGTTTTGAGCTGCCATAATGAGCGATTCCGTTTCTCTCTTCAGGTTTCCTTTTCGTAACCACGTCCATGATTTCTCGTCTGCTACATCTTGAATCTGCCTTTTAAACTTGCCATACAATTTTTTCTTTTCCCATCTTTCTTTTCTTGTTTGCTGTGCTGTTCCATTGTTTTCTACTTTGTTGTTTGTTGCGCTATCTCTCGCACTCTTTATGATTTCTTCACTATTCGTTTGCACATACCTTTCTAGGACTGCTTTAGCTCTCTGGACACAGTTTTCTATGCTGATGAGCCCCTGCCATCTTCTTTTCTCTTAACGTATAGTCTATCTGTGTCATCTCTAGGGTGTAATGCTTTATGCATTGTCATGAGTTTCCTTGTTCGCCTATCCATTGATTGTAGTTCTTCCTTTGTCCATCCTTGGAATGGTCCCGTATATCTAACTACTGACACAGCCCAGGTGTTCATTCCTTTTACTAGATTTCTGCTGTTTAATTTGGTCTCTAATATTTTCCTTATCCTTCTAAGGAATTCTCTCTTTATTTTCTCCTTCATCTCTTCCCGTTTTATCGTGTCACATTCAAGGACGCCTAGGTATTTGTATCGGTTTTGTGCGGTCAAATTATCGGCTCAAAACTTAGGGAAGGCAACAATGTTATGACATAGTGGGCACTGGCACTTTGTTCAATGTTCAAAAAGGGGTCAATACAGGACTAATACAGAAAGTTACACAGGTGACAGTACATATTCTCTATTATTATTATTATTATTATTATTATTATTATTATTATTATTATCATTCACATTCATGTGTCTGCATGTTCCCAGCAGATGTCTGATGGTCATCTATGAAGACTGAGTGACACTGAGCCTCCAGCCATCCTTTTAGCATTTCCGCAGTCCACAGCAGTACTGTAGTTTGCACTTTCTCGTCAGAGTGGTGATCACTGGAGGCTGCGAAAGTATATCTCCTCAGATCTCCAGTCCTCCTCTCAGTGTCTCCACTTACCACTGTAGTGCTGTGGTTTGTACTGTTCCAACATTTCCCCACTTTTCAAATACATGTCAGGCTCATTCTATTTATTATACACATAGGAGCTGCTGCAACAGAAAGCGTCTCGCAATACAGTCGGGGTCAGCAAGCTAGTCTTCCAGACCATGACTACTGAATTTAGTTAATAAAATAATAATAATAATAATAATAATATCAGCACAAGCCAGAGGCAGTTTTGGAGAATGACAACCACAAACTACTGTGGGACTTTGACATCCAAACTGACCACCTCATCCAGGCAAGAAGGCCGGACTTAGTAATAGTAGACAAAAAAAGGAAGGCCTGCCAAATAGTAGACGTTGCTGTGCCTGCAGACCATAGAGTAAAAAAGAAGGAGGGTGAAAAAAAGGGAAAAATACCAGGACCTAGCAAGGGAGTTAAAGAAAATGTGGAACATGAAAACCAGGGTAGTACCGGTCGTAGTGGGAGCACTGGGAACTGTCCCCAAAACGCTGAGGGAGAGACTGGAGGAGATCGGGATTAGGGGGAGGATAGAGACCGTACAGACCACAGCGCTACTTGGAACTGCACGGATACTGAGGAAGGTGCTAGAGATATAAGTACTGCAACGAATAGTAGCTCTGTCATGATATGCGAAAGAGGGAGGAGACGTTAGCTGAGGACCTGAGGAGACTTATTGTCACTCAGCCTTCAGCGATAACCACTGGGCAACCGGTGTGAAACTGTAAATCGTAGAATTACTGCAACCTATGAGTACTAGGAGAGGAGGGCTGGAGACTTGAGGAGACTTGCTGTCACTCAAACTCTAGCGGTTACCACCAGGCAACTGGTGTGAGATTCATAATAATAATAATAATAATAATAATAATAATAATAATAATGATGATGATGATGATGATGATGATTTGGCTGAAGACCTGAGGTGACTTATTGTCACTCAGCCTTCTGGGCAACCAGTGTGAAACTGTAAATCGCAGAATTACTGCGACCTATGAGTTCTAGGAGAGGAGGGCTGGAGACTTGAGGAGACTTGCTGCCACTCAAACTCCAGCGGTTACAACCAGGCAACTGGTGTGAGATTCCAAATAATAGTAGTAGTAATAATAATAATAATAATAATAATAATAATAATAATAATAATAATAATAATAATGCTATTGTCACTCTCGATATTATGCTCCCCTGCTTTCATCGTAAGTACGATAATGCTAAACTGGGGCTTCAATTCCCGTCATTTTTACGGAAGTACTGACGGAAGGATGTCTTATATGAATTATCTTCACTTTGATCAGATTTTCTTGGTCATGATTTCAAATTACGCTTGGGACGTGCTATATATATATATATATATATATATATATATATATATATATATATATATATATATATCACTGGTTTAAGGTGACTGGATAAACTAACTGTGTTGCGTTTGCTACCTTAAACTAGATGAGGATCATTCCTGTGTTTGTTACAGTGGAAGAACTAAGTCAAACTTGGACTGGAATTTGAAAGAGTTCTTCGAAGGTAATCTAAACAAGTTTTGATTGGAATACAAAATAAAAGAAAGTACCCCGCCTAACATTTTCTTCTTTAGGTTAACTCTTATATATTTCCATGGTAAAAAAAAAATGGCACAAAAGTGATTTTAATGATTTTTAACCTTACTCACGCAATGAATGCAGCGAAAACGTGTTCAGAAATTCTTATCACATTCTCGAATCACTCTAAAATGAGAGAATCCTTGCTTACACAAATGTAAAAAAAAAAATTCTGTATATGATGTAAATAGCTATCGTATTTTACTCCCGTGAAAACAGAACCGTGCCAAAGACATTGAAAACAAGGTTGGAGGTGCTGGAGACGAAGAAAGATTGAATCTCTGGACACCACAACACTACTGGGGTCTGCACGCATATTGAAGAAATCTTGATGTATGAGACTTGCGACCACCTGTCGTCAGCAGTGGTCTAACAACTACAATGAAGAAGGTATGTGTGAGTAAAAGCTGAGGATGGTTGGTATAGCATAAACTATATCGCAGCAGCGATATGTGAGGACGCAGAGAAGAGGACTAAAAAAACTGAGGAGACCTACTGTCACTCAACCTTCGTCGATGACCATCAGACAAGAAAGCACAAACCACGACACCGCAGTGGATTGTGAGAATGCTGAGAGGGAGGCTGGTGACTCGAAGGGACTAACTAACCATTGCATAACCGATACCATTACACAATCAATCACTACTATGTATTCACAGTCAACTCCTACCTTAAACACAACAGAAAAAGAACAAATAAATTAGATAACCCTTAATAGTTTAACTAACCATAAACGCTATTGCAGGGGAGTCAAATTCTATTACCCACTTTACTACAAATATTTGATTACTTCGTCAATTTATCTTTCTACCTTTACTATCGATTCTTTGATTGAATGTGTTAGATCCTTGAACTTGCCCCTCTGTTACTGTGGACGACATGGTTTGGTTCTTCACATTCCATTCATGCGTGTGTGCGGTGTGTTTGTGCACTCTGTGTGTGTGCGTATGTGTGTGGATTTTCATCGTGTTCTTCTGGACGACTGTTCGCGTTAAACCTCACTCTATTATCAAATACAGTCCTTGCATACAGAATAACTCTCCTTTCGACCAAACTGCTAACTACAGCAATTGCATGGCTCTCTTTTAACGAACCGCTGTATGGAAAGTCCTTGCTCTTCATTCATCTTACGTACACTGCCTCGCTGACGCTGCTGCTACCGTTCTTTTTTTTTTTCCCGCCCTTCTTTCTTTCTCCGGGTCGTTGTTTTTCTTTCTTTTATTACGATATCGTTTCTTTTCGTTTTCGTAATCGTGCCTATTCCCTTACATCGCTTCATTGCTTTTTAGAAAAAAATGTTTTCTCCATTCATTCTTTTGCTATTACTTTCTTCCTTTCATTCACTCTTCCGTTTATTCTTTCATTTTTTCATTCTTCTTCTTTTGCTCATTCTTTCATTTTCATTTCGTTTCCTTCTTTTTCGATAGGTTACGTCCATACGTCCACTTCCTTTTTTTTTTTTAAGTAGGTTCAGTTTTTCATTCTACCTTTCTTTTTAATCTTACCCCACTTTCTTTCTTTTTTCTTTGCTCAAATATTTTTCTTTTCTTCGGTGTTCGTCTCACTCTTCTTTTCATACTTCATCTTTTTGATAGCGTTTCTTTTCTCTTTCCTTTGCTCTTCTTCGTTTCTATAATTTACACTCATTATTTCTTTTTTCATTTTAATACTGTATATTTTTGCCTCTTCGATTCTTTCTTATTTCATTCCGTGGTTTGCTTTGCGAATGGCGATCTCCTCTATTTCTTCTATTTTCCGACTCCTTTTTTTTCTTTTTCTTTGAAAGCTTTACTACTATCCTTTTTCATCTTGTCTTACAGTTATATATATATATATATATATATATATATATATATATATATATATATATATATATATATATAAAATATATATATACATATATATGTATATAATATATATATATATATATATATATATATATATATATATATATAGTGAATATATATATAATGTGCGAATACACACATGCACACACCTATACATGCACGCACACACACATGTGTGTGTATGCACATTATATATATATATATATATATATATATATATATATATATATATATATATATGTATATATATACATATATATATATACCAAGGTGGATCTATAAATCTGTGGACTGACACGTAGTTACGAGTAGAATTTTGACCTGAATTTTTCCCTGTATAATGTTCGACCCATGTAATTAAAATTCATCTCTGAATTAAACTCATGAACTACGAGAGGATAATGACGGAAAATAAATATTTGCTATATATATAAATTGCTTTTTTCTTCATATCTATCCATCTATCTATCTATCTATCTATCTATCTATCTATCTACGTACCCACCGTTGATATATTTATCTTTCTCTCTGTACACACCCTCAATCATATATATATATATATATATATATATATATATATATATATGTGTGTGTGTGTGTGTGTGTGTGTACACACACACACATACACATACATATATCATAACTATTACTTCGTAGCTAACAATGATTTTCCATCTATCTATCTATCTATCTATCTATCTATCTATCTATCTATCTATCTATCCATCGAAACTGTTTTATTTACTCCATCTCATTCGCTTCTCATCTGCTTCGTTGACCATAGCCGCCTTTTCTTTTCCCTTCCCCCCCATCTTTCTTCCTTCGTCCTTTCCTTCCTTTCCTTGGTTCTCACCACAAGTATCCACTCGGCAGCGGGCATCTCTCTTTATTCCTGTCCCAATGGCTCCCGTCTCTCTTGTAACCTAAATATCTCTGAAAAGCCTTTATTCAAAAAACAAAACAAAAAAACAAACGAAACAAACAAAAGAAACAAACAAACAGAAAACATATGCTTCTCATCAGACAAGATCGGCTTGATCTCGCATGAACAGATTCATTATAGCATTCAGGAAAAAGTGCATTCCTTTATAAGCAGGACAATGCTTTTCTATTCTATCTCTCTTGTGCAGCAGTCTTTAACTCTTTGCCAACCCTCCCATCTCTCTTTTGGGATATCAGTGTGTATGTGCGTGTGTGCGTATACATGTGTGCTTGTATAGCTCAATGTGTGTGTCCTGTTTGGTATGTGTATGTGTATGTGTACTGTTCTGTGTCTTCGGGTGCGCACGTGTGTGCATGTACTGCTCCATTTGCGTGTTCTGCTTCGTGTGTGTATGTGTGCTTGTGTGCTCTTCCGTGGCTTTGTGTGTACGTGTGTGTATGCTGCTCTACGTGTATACCCTCTTTCGTGTATGTACGTGTGTGTGTGTGCTGCTCCCTGTGTGTGTCCTGCTTCGTGTGTGTATACGTGTGTATGCTGCTCTATGTGCGTGTTCAACTTTATGTGTATGTGTGAATGTGTGTGTTTGTGTGTGTGTAAGCTGTCTTTGGGTGTGTGCGTGTGTGTGCGTGTGTGTTCGCGTGTGCACACACATGTGTACCGCTGTGTGTACTGCCTTATGTGCATTTATGGTCATCTGTGTGCATATCTGTGTTTATGCATCTGTCTATATACGCATGTATGCATATGTGCGTAAGTGACTGCGTGTATGTGTATTTCGTGTGTGCGTGCTCATATGTCTGTTCTACCTTTGTGTACGGCTGCACATGTGCGTGTGTGGGGGTCAGTCATGAGTGCTTTTCGGAGCTAGTCGCACATTCCAACCAACTTCGGTTAATTAAATATTTGTGTGTTCTTGATATTGATGAGAAAATAGCAAAAACAAACAATAGAAAAATTGAAATCACATGCACGCATTCATGCACACATATGAACACACACATACGAACGACGGTGGATCAGTTATTCCGTAACATGAGCGTTGTTACCAGCTGAATTGTGATTTGAATTTTTCGACATAACGTGCTTATTACTCTTATATGACGTGAGGTAATGGTTAACAAGCTTGTCTCGAGAATCATTACCTTAAGGAATAAGTTCTGTCCTAACAGGATGTCTCATACTTATGGGTGTGTCGAACTATGATAAACTGAAGAGACTATTGGTATCTGGAAAGTAAAAATATGTACAATGATGTAAAGGATTTCTCAAAAGCAATTATCTTTTTTAACAATTATTACAGTTTTTAAATAAGATTATTGCGTTTCAGTTGAAGCCCCAATAAAAAAACATTTCTCTTCACAGAACCCTTGAAACATTCCTGTATCAAGAGTAATAATTATTTTTCAATACCAAAGGATAAAAAACGAAATAGGCTCTTACGTCTGGCCAAAAGAAAGGTTGGCGTAACACTTCCCAGGACTCTCTTTTACACAATGCTAGTGAAATCTTTGAAGTGTCTTTGAAGTTGACTTTATTGCTCGTATACTCAATCCGTAGCTGTTCGTCGTTTACAGGCCGTAGAAAAAAAAACTTAAAAACTGGGAATATGAGTTCCACATAAACTTTGGAGAATGAACATTGGTTAGCCATTAAACATATGGCCTTCTCTTCTACACGGAAATAGAAAAAAAGCCATTTTAGAGGTAGTCACCAGTAATAAAGAAAATTAATCTTTTATTGAAACCCAGAAAGAAAATAAACCCATCTAAATCTAAGATGAAGTTTAACACCGAGAAGTAAACATAACGTGAAAGGTCCTTCTCAGCATTTAGTGGGATCAAAAAAATTTTTTTTACGACATTGGTGCAAACTGGAAAAGCTGTCAATGTGAAGACTTACAGAGAGCAATTTATCGGGTTGAATCCTGCGTGGGGACTAAAAAACATTTCTAATCAAGGAATTCAAGTGATTTTGTTGCGGGGTAACATTGTTCCCCCATGTTGCAAATACAATTGAGTAAGCGATAATATAGTCGGGATGGGAAGTTGCCCCACATACGGCGTATTCTCTCCATATCACACTTTCAATTAATTAGTTGTTTTATTCCATGTATCTCTCCTTGTCTAATCAGTGTTTCTGGAGATTTGATCTCATCGAAAAATCCATAGAATCAAAACCGAAATCATTGTTTTATGCTAGAATATACAATTTACCTGAAAGATGGAGAAAGTTCATATAATGCCAAGGAAAATACTTTGATGGCTGAATAATGAAGTAAGCAATTTAATACATCAGCTACCATTTTCTTTCCACCATCTAGTGCTGTGAAGAGTTCACCTCTCTTTCGTAACGGATTATCCACCTGGAGATGCTGTAGAATGGTTCTGCTGAAACAACTACAGCATCGCAAAAATGAGTTCTATTGTCCACACCAATCATGGAGTAAAACATGTTTTTTCGCTGCTTTTCCTCATAGCATTTTCAGCTGATATGTTCCTTGGCCTTCCATTTAATTTCGTGATTTCGGAACAAATAAAATGGCGTTTGATGGAACTCAGGACAAATTCTTTTATTGAATTTCTATTAATTAATCTTATTTCTATAAGCGTTTTGATCCTCCTGAAGTTTTTTATTTCCTTTTTCCCTTTTTTTCGTTTTGTGAGGGATGCATTCAAGTGCATCAATATACGAGTTGTGATTACTCATTCTTATGGTCATTTCTGATTTATCATGGATTAGTTAAATCCCACCTGTTGCTATAGGTTATCTTTCGTGTTTAACTTCGTACTTTGATGAAGGCATTCATTTTAAACAACAAATATTTATTTTTCAACATAATCTTCTTCTTCGTCAATGCACCCAACTCAGCTGTGAACACTAGTCATATGGATTGAACGTTGTACACTGAAAAGTTCAGGCAAAAAATAATAAGACCATAACTTTCTGCCCACGGACCTCTTGATCAACCCACGTACATATATAATTTGCCATCAAGTTTGACGTTAATATAAATTGCTAATGTTTGAAAACTGAATACTGAATGTCGTGGAAAGCCTTTTATATACTTCTGGATAGCACTCTTAGCCAGACTGAACTGATGTTTCTAGGCATTGGCTTTAATAATTTGATAAGGATAATTTAGAGCAGCCATTCTGAAGCATGTTTCGGCCCCGGTGCCCCTTTAGAGATCTTCTAAGGCCGGGTTCCCTGTCAAACTGGTATACTACATGAACACATAGAAATTCATTTATATTTCTTCCAGTGTATGGTTCACTTCAAATGAGCTGAGGCCCCTAAGAGGGGAATATGGTTCCCGTTAGGAATGTTAGATTCAGAGGAATTCATGCAAGTGTGTGTTACTAACACGTATGTCACTTCACATTAACAGTAATACTGAGTTTACCATGGAATTTCTCGGCTCTGTCCAATGTTCTTGCGACTGTATGTTCTTTTATGATGTCGCATTCATTCTTTAGTTCTGTTGAATCAACGATACTAGCTTTCATTCCTTTATTCGCTTTCCTTTTTATGTAAAAATAGTGACATATCCGAGATATAATCTCGTATTCTTTTATTCTGGTGCATTCCTTTCTACGATTCTTTTATGCTTGTTTTTTAATTCAAAAGAATAAAAAAAAATCACACCCGCATAAATCCGCACGTACACACACATACACGCACGAAAAGCTTAGGCTTTTTTCATTCCTGATTCTGAATAATTCGTATTAAAGTCATTATTTCTTTACTCTGACGTTTATTATTCCTTTCATTACAAGGGAACCATAGCATATTCGTTTTTTAAATTCTTTTATTCTTACAGATTTACGACATACGATATTACTCCTTTATTCTGAATCTTAAAATCTTTTATCTCAATGGATTCCAGATAATCGAACTTTCCTCCATTCATTTCCCTTTTGGTGTGCGACTATTTTTTGCGGTCATTTAACTTAGACTTCTTGTTCCATTGTCCGTTGCTTGTTTCTCCTCCTTCTTCATCAGGATTGAACTCTTTTTGTTCCTTCTACAAACCTTGTTTTTTCTTTTAAATCCTTCCTTCTTTTCTCTTTTCTCCTGTCAATCCAGAGAAATCTCTATCCCCCTCTCTCTCTTTTTCCATTGTTTACACTTTCTTTGCAACGTTTTCAGTTTTTTCTTCTTCAATTTTCCGTTCTTTTCTTTCGTGAAACCTTTTTTCTACCTCCTTCAGTTTTCATTGACATTTTCCTTCCAATCAATTTTCTGTTGTCTTCTTCTTCTTCTTCTTCTTCTTCTTCTTCTTCTTCTTCTTCTTCTTCTTCTTCTTCTTCTTCTTCTTCTTCTTCTTCTTCTTCTATTGAACAGCTTCCTTTCATTAGAAGAACAATTTATGCATATATGTGAATGTATGCATATCACGTTGTCCAATGAGATCTTAACGATTTATTTTTATGAAAAGGAAAAAGAAGAATTTTCAAAAGGATAAAAGAGAAAGTGATTAATTCCATAAATGTATTAATTACATGGTCATTTGATGGAAACTATGATGTCACAATCCACTCCTGTTCCCATCAATGACCATTGTCGGCTTCTCAAACACAAACAGGAATTTTGCAGAAGTTATCACACACAATCCATTTTTATTTTCAGCACATTTTCATTAAACTCCTTTTGTGAGTTCAATCCTCACTGGATGCTCTACATTTGTGATCTTGGACCAAATTAAACCTAAATTTAATACATGATGATAGACTATATTCTGCAGCTGTAGTACTGTAGAACATCCTATAGCAGCATTCAGTCCTCCTTCATTTGAAGTCGCTGCATCTTTTCCCTGGGAACTGGGTTTACCTCCCTCAGTTTCTTGACAGAGCTTAAAGTTCCCAGTCCTGCATTTCTGAGGTCTCATCACAGCTTATCAAGCAAATTTATGCTGTGATAACCTTTTCACGCCTTGTGGTTGCTGGACCTTCCAAATTCTAGTGGGGTGTGCAGGTGTTCCTTCAGGCATCCTTAGTACATGGTCAAACACTTTTGTTTAGAGTAGAATGTTGTTGCAAATCTTGTACACAGAGTTGTTAGAGATTAGGCTGCCTTTGCTGCCCAGCCGTTGCAATAATTTATAACCAAAGACGTAAACGTTGCATCAGGCACGGCCTCTTTGTTACAGTAATCCTTGATCCACAGATCCATATCTTCAAGAAAGACCAGAAAGCAATTGCACATCATGTTGTTATGTCAGAGGAGCTGCAAAGCATCAATCCAAGAATCTTGCTCTTCTTCCAACAGAAAGGAATGAATCATTACCACCTGTTTTTTCATGTTTCATATGTATATATATATATATATATATATATATATATATATATATATATATATATATGTGTGTGTGTGTGTGTGTGTGTAAGTGTGTGTGAATTCATGAATGGACTCATGTCTTACAGCCTCTTTGTTATGGAGAGTAGTCTTTTCAGTGCTCCCAGGTCCTCGTTTATGAATTGTACATCATCCATGTATTCCATTCCTGTTGAAGGGATATGAGGGTTGTGTCGTGGAGAACATCTCAGACATTGCAGCAGCGAGGTTGAAAAGCACAAGAGAAATAGGGACCCCCTGTGGAGAGCCAATGGTAGTCGTAAATTCAGCAGAAAAGACCGTCTTGACGCCGACCCTTAAGCTGATGTCAGTCAGTAGTAATCAGCAGTAGTCGCAACTCATCTTCATTACATCCAGTTTGGTGTAGTACATCCAGAAGTCTTTGATATTTCAATTGTGTCAAAGGCCCAGTACATGTCTACGTTCATTTTAAAGAAATACCAGATATTGGACACTCTGGTGTGGAGAAGTTGATTTTATCACGGATGCGGTGTAATTCTATTGCAGACAAGATCTTCAGAATGCTGTTTAACAGCCCGATGGGTTGTACATTGGCTGGTGGACCAGGTGCAAATAGGACGACATGGTCAAAAACTTCAATCGGGTTGTTTTAAATGCAGAATTGATATATTTGAACAGTTCGCTGCTGATACCGTCTGGTCCTGATGAACGCCTATTTTGCAAGGTTACGACAGCCTTCCATACTTCCTACAGTTTGATTGGAATTTATCGTGACAGTGTCACCATAGAGCGAGTTAAGCCGCTCGTTGTCTGGCTCAGTAGACTGATACCTGAACCAGTTACAGATTGTGTCTGCCATTCCTTTGTCAGTTCTGTCAAAGTTTACATCTGCATTATGCTCTGATAGAGAAGGAACAAGGCAAGTAACTTTGAGAGCACAGACAATCTCGTCTCCCGATACCCACCTGCCAAAGAATCTTCACTACCGAGCTGAAGGTTTCTCAGATGTTCACTGATGTAACGCAAGATGCCGTTGCGTTCTTTTTGCAGTTGCACGAGCTTCATTTTGTTTTTAAACGCAGCCTCAATCCTTTGTGCTGCGCAGACCTTTTTTTCTGTCTGCACAGGATCTTCAGTATGATGTCAGTGATTGTTATTATTTTTTAGCTCTTGTACTGCGCTGGCAGTAGATATTTTGATACATTCAAACACGACAGCTCGGACCTTATTTAGGCTGCTGTGATGGTCCACCCCTGGCATTTGATCCTGTAGGCTTTTTTTTTATATGACACTAGGGTGAAAAGATTGCTCATGAGCCTTGGAAGGTCGTATCTGACCTGGCCTTTCTGTCTGGTACGTTATTAGTACATCAGGTGTGGCCCAAGCGCAGGCAAGTCAGCATTGGTCTATGGTTGAGATCTGCACCATCATAGGGTCGAGAGTCTCGGAACAGTGGTTTACCAGTCATCTACACAGAACAAGATCAGTCTGGTTGAAGATGGACCTCAGAATCTGTTTTACTCTTGAGATCAACAATGTCTCCTATCCAGGTTTTTCGGTGGCGAAAGGAATGTTTGAGGGAAATGTTTGTGATAAATAGCCCATGGGTACTGATGACATTCTTTGTGCTTCTTCATTACTGTTCAATTTGCCTATTTCATTGGAACCCAGGCCCTTTATCCTTGTGTTTCCAAAGTTCATCATTTGCCACCATATACAAGCAATAATAACCTAGCTGAAACAATCATGCTGGAGTTTTGTTCATCATAAAGGGACTCAATTCGGACTTGATTTTCTCTAGCTCTCTCAGTGACTGAGCCGTATGATTTGACGATCCGTTATCTGGTAATGGAACCATTTTTCGACGGGAGAAATGTTCCTGATAACAATATGTTGACTGATCTATCCATAGTTGAGGATATAGTCCAGTAACCTTGGTCTAAATACGGAGCCCAAACTATGGCGAATAGTCTCTTTCTGCTGCATCAGCACCAACTTGTGGCCTGAGCGGGTTGGAGGGGAGGGGCTGCTCTGGTTCGGTATTTATCTTGATCTCTAAGATGCACACGATGTTATAGTGCTCACAGTCTTTTCCCAGAGTCTGCCATTTTACATTTTAGGTTGCAACAAAAAAATCATCGCGAAAAGGCAAGTGCCCGGGTTTGACTAACGCAGTGTCTTTGTTGTAGGAGGATAGACATTGAAGAAGAGTTGCTTCTCTATGCAGTGGTCAGCTTGCAATCCTTGACGACGTTAGTTTCCCAACTATTGTTGTATTAACAGGGAGGACCTCGTGAAGGTGTCGTCAGCTTTCCCTTATTTAGTATCCCTCTGTGTAAATGGACCAAAAGAGGATTTAATTGTTCTGAAAAATGGTAAGTACGCTGGAATATAGTCTTGTGAGGAGTGCATTGAAGGGAACTAAGGTGCCATTACCCTGTGTAAGTTATTTCCTCGCTAATATTGAATGGCTAGATACTTTACAAACATACCTCATGTCGAGACATGATGCATTACAATACTGAATGTGAGAGACATTCATACCTGTGATGTTCAAATAGTATCGATTTAGTGAGGGTTTTTTTTCCAAACGTTATGATTCCAATCAATAGAATTTGCTGCAAGCTGCCTGATTGAGATTTTTAGATCATTTTTCACAACGGACTTCAAATATCTATCACCGATCAATCGTTAAGGCCGATCTGTCTCCTGGTTTTCTAAACATTCAGTTTGAACCTCACTTTTCCGGGATTCACTAGTCCAGCAACTTCAATGCTACGTCTCGCCCTGGAGTTATTGTTTACAAGCTTGTCTCACAGATCACAGTAGCCTTCTGCTAGATTAAGCTATGTAAATTACTCTTTTTGATGTATCCTGATATGGAGCTATGGTTAGCATGATTGTTTAGTAGACCATAACTACTACTAGGATTGCAATACTCACTTGGTACCTAGCATTTGCGACAAAACATCTTATGAAGGAAATGCAGGGAAAGATGAATTCATACTTTTCTCAAGCACATCATCCTGGTGAAACAAGACTTAATGTCAGAACCTGATTAACAACAATAATCTACTTATAAAATGGACGATTTTTTTTTTTCTATGTCTGTGACACTGGAATCATCCATTCAAAGGTAAATATTTTGCTGATAAAAATACCTCCTAACAACCAATTGAATTATATATGTATATGTGTGCATGCGTTTGTTGTGTGTGCATGTGTGTGCGTATAAAGTGTTCGATAAATGCGATGTGTTTCCATGAAAGTAGTAATATTCCCTGATACTCATTTCATGGTTTAATAGTGTCAGAATATTCAAGAATAGCAAGAACTACACTACAGATAAATGATTTTATAAAAGAATCTGCAAATTTGATACACAGAATGGAGCAATAGGGAGATAATATCATATATAAACAATTGCATAAAGCTGCCAATAGACATCCAGACACGTTCTACATTATCAAATCGAGACGAAAGGAATAATTCATAAATACGTAAAGACAATATGAAATAATATAAAAATAAAAGTCCTAACTATGGATATAAAACTACTCAAAAATCAAAAATACATACTTAAAATGCGATTTGCTTACCAAATATATATATATATAAATATATATATATATATATCAGGAAATTAAACTTAGTTGCCTAAAAAATTAAAATTCTAATTTATTTCATAACTGCAGATTCAATAAAATGTTTTAAAAATGAGATTTACATGGAAAGTATGTTTACACATATCTACAAGAGAAAGAATGAATTAGTTATATTACAAGTTACAATCTTAATTTATCGCATAACTATATACAAAATAACAAGTTAATTTTCATGGATAAAGGTAGGTAGGTAGGATAAAAAATTACTTTGAAATGTATAATCTGCATCTCTTAAAAACGTAATGAAATACTGTATAATCATTGAACACAAATGTTAATTTCTCAAAATATATTTATATAGAAACAAATATCACAGGCAAAAATTAGTAGTACATTTAGACAATTTTTAAAATTACAAACTTACAAATAAAATAATCATTTCATTAATACAGACATAAATGCAGAAAAAATAAACTGAATTTCTGTAAAATAATTACTTCGAGAGAAATCCATATAAACAGTATAATAACAGAAATGTTGTTTTTTCTTCTCAGCGAATCAAAATTATGAAGTAGTTATATTCACATAAATATATATGAACATGACGGGGAATGACATAATTTTCCTGTCATGTTTTTTAATGCTCCCGAAAGAGGGTTATGTTAAAACAGCTTTCGAACTCCGTAACAGAAGATAAAATTACTGGTAGAAATACGAATATAACTAAACTACCTGCACCACGAACCTAAAATTATATGATAAAATAGTTATAAGACAACATGTTGAAATAATACTGATCAGAATAATAGTGGCTTGTATGGTATATAATCGTAGATACTTAGGGACTATATGATGAAAAGTGTACTATATATATATATATATATATATATATATATATATATATATATGTGTGTGTGTGTGTGTGTGTGTGTACACCTCATACACAAACATAAGATCCAGATGTTTATTTTTACCTCATTAGTTCCTTCTTGCCCATCTCCGCTCTGATACACAATGCGCTAACGGCCACCTGGCCACAGAGTGTTCTAGCCTTGTCGGTCAATTGTAGTTCGGAATTGGCAGCCGGGGAAAGACCTCGTGCCCGCAAGTCTTGGAGTATTTCCTTGAATGCGGGGATAAAAAATGTTATTATTTCTTTTGTGGTAAGGACAAAAGCACAAGAGTCTAGGCAAAGTCTTTCTGAAATGGGGAACGTCTGCCATGGCAAGGTTGCAGAATAGAAACAAACAAAAAGAAGATATTGAAGAAAGGGG
>OY735210.1:8192095-8229595 GCA_963457665.1 Thysanoteuthis rhombus
CTTGAGCTGTTATGACAGTCAATAAAGGTTTGTGGTGATGGTTCCTGTGTTACGCTACGTTCTCATATATATATATATATATATATATATATATATATATAATGATAATATGAAGATACTCTAGGTGGGATTTTTGGAGAGATATTCCCCCACACACAAACACATAGGGATAGATAAATATTGATTGATAGATACTAAGACTAGATTATTATCTATAATAAGAGCCATTAACATTCATTTTCGTTTGAATAATTGAACGAATTCTTTGTGTTGTTGATTCTGTTATCAAAACTTTTCAGCTGGTAAGAAAAGGCAAGGTGGTATATTTTCTCAACGACAAAACATGTTTACTAACACATCAACCGAATCAGATTATTTCAACAACGCAAGAGACATCGTATTCTGTGTCGACTATTTTGACCTCATTCTAAAGAGGGCTGTGCACCTCCCCCACCCCCAGAGAGGGCCTGGCATACCAAACTACTTTACTTTCCTCTTTGGATATGACTTTCTTAACTGTCAAAATCGAAGACGCAAAACTGGAGAAAGTAGACCAGTACATCTACCTATGACAACAAATCTCGGGGAAAGCCACAGAAAAAAGAAGAAATCAAGCAAAGAATCACTCTGGGATGACAAGCCTTTTGCAGAGCAAGCACAACTTTCAAAAACAAGACGATCCCAATTATCCAGAAAAGAAGAGTCACCAATGGAGCTGGAACATGGAACCTAACCAGGAGATAGACCTACAAATTGAGAAGCATGCGACGCGCGCACGAGAGAATCGTGCTCAACCTCCGATGGAAAGATCACGAGACAGCACAGTATATCCAGGAGAAAACTAGAGTCGAGGACATCGTAGAATCTGCCAAAAAAACTTAAATGGCAATAGGCCAGTCATGTTGCAAGAATGGCAGATAGCCGATGGACATCACAACTCAAAACATAGATTCCAACTGATCACATGCGCCGCAGAGGCCGGCAGAATACTAGATAGCGAGACGAACTAGACGAATTCAGAAAATATAAGCTCTGGGACGCCCTCGATAGAGAAATGTGGTGAACCCTAAGGAGGGTGTACGTCCAAAGACGGTCGATAAAAGACTGTTGATGATGTGTTCCATTAAGGATTGTTAGTTGTGACCATTGACACTAACACAGGATCGGTGCCGATGATCTTTGCCCGACGTTGAAAACACTAAACTAACCCTCTCTTAATACAAAAGGGTTATTTAGAACTAAAATTCAGACATTACCTTGGATGCATTGCAGTCTTGAGCACACGTGCTATACTAGCATGTTGAACAGGTTACTCCGTCTGAAATTATAGATGGTTTAATTAGTTCACATATTCCAACGGGACCTCAGCCCAAGACTGGAGGATAAACATATCATCCATGTAAATAAGCCTCAACGAAGAAAAAAGTAGGGCAAGGATTTCCAAATACTCTCCGTACACATATATTCTAAGCTTGGTCTGGTATCGGGATGAAAAGAGAGCCCAACAAATGACGTATACAGAAATATACACAGGCCCCCTCTATCTATTTCTCTCTCTCTCTCTCTCTCTCTCTCTCTCTCTATATATATATATATATATATATATATATATATATATATGTTAAGAAATGGATATATATATATATATATATATATATATATATATATATATATATATATATATATATATATATATATATATATATGATCCGACAGAATGATTATAAATTGTGATATATTATATCAAAACTCTTATTTGAAATGATACCCCATCGTTACACGGTTAATATATCACTCAAACTAGACAGCCTAAATAGAATGAACTAATAGAAAGAAAATGGGGTCGCAGGTTCGATTCCTGCAGTATTAGAGTTACTATATAAAATTAAGCAATTTACAATCATTCCGTCGGATCATACATAACCATTTCTGGCGCGTCGAAAGAAACGAATGGACAGATAATAAACAAGATGTAAATTGGGGGTGAAAGCAGTTCTTTAGGCCTTTGCATTACCGTTAGTTGTTTAGCTCAATTGTGAGAGCAATACTAGTTTGAAGCTACTACCCTGTCTGTCGCAGGTTCGATTCCTGCAGCAGCCCAATCTACTTTTCTTAAATTGTTCATTCTATTTACGGTGCCTAGTTGGAGTGATACATCAACTGCAGGGTTTCTGTACAATATAACGCGATTTATAATCATATATATATATATATTCCTGGATTCCCATGGTTAAAATGTAATTTGCTTTTTCAGGTGCACAACGATATAGTACATCTTTATTTTTGATGGAATGAATTTTACTGTTGTTACTGTCAGGTGTTTCTTGTTTCTTCGGGTTCAACAGGAATCTGTTTTGCCCCCTTACACTTCACTATTGTATCTTTATTCTATTGAACATTCACGTCTCTCAAGTTTCTGAATGGGCAGCTATAATATTCACATCATCGCGCACTGTAATATATACAAGTGGTATTCAGTGTCATTCGTCGTAATATTCCAGCACACATTACCGACTTCTGGACATTTTCCTGTCATTTTTATCTTCCCTGTAATGTTCGAGTGCGTTTCTTTTACTGTAATCAACCCTAACAATCGTGCATTACTGTACATTGTCTTGTCACTTCTCATGCTAATCTATTTCTCTGCTCCATCTCAACACATCACATCTTATCGTCTTCGATACGCGGCCCGTTTTCGTCAGACACTCTTGTTCTCACGTTGTTTCAATAACTGCATTTCGAAACATCAATTCAATTGTTATACTTGATACTCGTGTTATTTATTGCTACTAGTACATGAATAAAAACCGTAGTTATTATTATTTGTTTTTTTGTATTATTGGTTTTCCCAACAGTCGGAATTGATGGCTCATGTCTTAAGATCAAGTGACAGCAAATCTTCTCAATTCTCCTCCGATTTCCTTTATATAGAAAACAACCTTAGCCATCGAAGATGGCAAAGGGTTCTATCCCTTTTTTGTTTGTTCATGTGTTCGTTTGTTTGTATGTTCCAGCGCTACTGGCCATACCGTTGTGTCAGCAGACTTGAAATCCGACATCAGTACTCCTCTTGGCTTTTTCTAAAAGCATTCTTCTTGATTTTTGGAAAAAAAGCCTTTTCGATCTGTTTTGGCCTTATTGATAACCTGAAGATCGCCAGAAATCTAGATGTTTTTAGATTTTTTATACTCTGTTTTTAGATGTCTCCCAGTTGAAAATGCTAGTGATGCTATGAACAGGAGTTTAATTCTGACCATATTTATTCTTCGATCGAATTTCTTTACACGACTTCAAATTTTGACGCTACGATTGTTCAATTACTGACTGTGATGGTAACTATTCATAAATATCATATAATACAGTTTCACGTCATTAGTGTCTGGTTGCTTTGAAAAGAGATTAGGTGATAGTAAATCTCCACTCTCCATCGACGTTCTCTGTATTCTTCATCTTATGATATCTACTTGTATAACGAACAGCGAGATTTTCTTGGTTCTCTGTCCGTAAGCACGGACTTTTTCACTTAAAATTAACAAAAAATCTCCTACCTATCGTTTTGAACAATGAACTCTGCCACTGAAACGAGTTTTTTTTAAATTTTCTTTTAAAGAACGATAATTAAATGGAATTCAAATACGGGAAGTGGCTACTTTTCGAAAGTTAACTTTATGACACTTTTTCGCTTTTTCGATAGAAAGGTGAAAACAAGCTTTATAGAGACAGCGCACTCCCTCTGTTCTACGTCCCAGTCTCCTTTTCCTCCCACATTCCCACAATGGTGATTGTTGCTTCACTTTACGTCATTTCGCCATAAGAAAGGCTTTCATAGGAACCCTCCAATTTCGGGTAGCGAAAGAGGTTGGAAATCCGCGATTATTTTTCATTGGGATTAACTAGAATAACATGGTTTTGCTTCCACACCAGTATTGTCTGGTGGCTTTCATTTGTGATCAAATGTCAACTGATCTCCTTAATTCCCTTGCACCTCCTCTACGCAAGTTACTATATCATAAAGTTCGGTTTTTACACCGGTAATTTTGATTGGTTTCGAATGAATATCATTTGACAGCAAATCTTCTCATTTTCTCAGGATTTCTCTTATATTCTATATCATCATGTTATTGAGTTTTCATATCGATAATGTTTTGTAGCTTTCAAATGACATCAAGTGACAGCAAATTCTTCAATTCAGCTGCACTTTACACAATTGTATCATCGAGTAATGCCTGGTGACATTGACTGGAGATTAAGTGACAGCAAATCTCCTCAATATTTCAACTCACTCTTCAGCATTTTAACTGATTTTAGTAACGCTGTTAACTGGATGAATTGAATTCATTCGTAATTTGAGCTCAATGAAATTTCACAAACGTGCACTCTCAATGGAGATCAAGATACACCAAGTCCCCAAAATTCGCCAGCTCTTTTCTCGGTATTCTTCCTGATTTTAGTGATGTTGTGTGCATTCACGCAGAGGATTGAAGTGATATCAGGTTCACAAGATATTTATTGACCCTGGATTTGAAAAGATGGATATTATATCCACCAGGAAATCACCTCAGGGATGTTTGTCCCACAGAATAGTGGTTCAGGGGAAGAAGCCGTTGAATAGAAATTGCAACAGTTTCGTGAAATGGACTGAAAGTGAGGATGGGATTTATTACAGGTAGCTGATTCCAACTGATTTTGATAGTAGTAGTGGCCTCTGAATAGTTTCTCCGGATTCTCAATTCTTGTGAACTCTTTGAAAGCACTGTTTGGGACAGTTCCAAGTGCACCAATAATGGACACAACTGTCACCTTCATGTTCCACTGTTTACCCAGCCATCTAACAAAACCCTAGATTCTTTTTACCATATCAAACTTTTTCAATTTCATTCTGTGGTTTGCTGGAACCCTGACATCTAGGATTAAGCTCTTTTTTTCCTTAGTTTTGCAACGACTAAATCTGTTTGTTTTTTGCGGGCCTGGATTGGTGATTCGTCTGGATAGCCAAGTCCCTGATAACTAATATTATCCCCATCATCATCATTATTATTATTATATCTGTACTTTCAAGGTGCTCTCCTATACTTTCTATTCCTTTGACTTCATTTCTTTTTCTCTTTCTCCTGCTCGTCTTCCTTCTTTTCTCCCTCTGTCCTTCTTCTCTCACAGCTTTTCCCTCTCTAATATCTTCTTTTCCTCATCTTTTAATTATCGTATTTTTTCCTTCTTTCTTCATTGTTTCTTTGTTCCTCTCTTCCCTTCTTTGCCCTCATCCGTTCTCCTGCATCTCATCTCTTTATTTCCCCTTATCCCTTTTCCAATCTCTCTTCCTCTATTTTCTTAAATCTTCCACTTAGCCAACCTTTCAAAGTATGTCCCCGTCGGCCTCGGTGCTTCCTCATCCTCTCGCCCACAAAGCAAAAAGCTCTGGCTCTGCTCCACTTTCAGTTGTGGATGTGGAGAAGAAAACCTTTGAAGGAATGAAGGTCGGTTGTCTGCATAAGCACAAAATCATTTGACAGTTAAATTATATAATTGCATCGATACCAAAGTCCACCAACTGTATTTTGCCTCCTCCTCCTACCACTAACCACTTCTCCATTTACCCAATTTCTTAGTAAATCTCTTCTCGACGGGCAACGAACAAGAATGTCATTCCTCGTAGAATATTGATTTTAGCCTTCAAGAGGTCTGATAGATGTTTTGAATGACAATATGGCGGAGTAGCATGCTGGTGGATGGGCAGCTAGACTCGTGGAATCACAAAATTATGATGAGGCCTCCGTGAAGCTGTGAGGTTCGGGGTTTCTTGGGTCGATTACTCTCTGTTGAATGCTTGACAACCACGAGGTATGAAGCAGAAAGGGCGGGAAATAAGACCTGACTTTTAAATGGACGACAGATAAAATCTTGTATTGCCGATGTTGTCGCAAAATGATTCTTGATTTGGAAAAAGTCCGGTTCTTGTAAAATCATTTTCCAGAGATTAAATTCGATTTAAACTGATGTCTGAATTTTTTCGATGAGGAATTATCACTGTGCATAGATTCATTCGAACTTTTGCCATATATATATATATATATATATATATATATATATATATATATATATATACATACACACACACACACACACACACACACACACACATATATATATATATATATATATATATATATATATATATATATATATATATATATTGTATCTCATCATGTATAATCCGTATCTTTCTGAAAAATGTGAGCCGTAAATCTAGGTGCGAATTATCTATGGGCACATAATTGTCATACCTATCTGTGTACATTATTGTATATGAAACGGAAAAAAGTTGCCTCCCCTAGTAATCACATCTGATATCGGCAAAAAGTTGTATCTCATACTTTTCCGAAAGAAAAGAGGGAAAATTTGTTGCCACGTGAAAATGAAGGCTTATTTCCTCTTCACAATTCCGTCATGGAAATTTTTGCACTTTTTATTCATTCTAAGTCTTTGAGATCTTCCAAAGTAATTTACAAAGACAAGCATCGAAAATAAGATGGTCTTGTACAAAATTTTCCTCCCCGGGACACAGGGGCTGGAATAAGAACAATCTACCCCCGCAGATCGAACGCAAGTCTAGACTCGATATTCCGACAGTTTTTTCGATTGGGAAACGTTCAGAATAGATAAACAACAAAGATAAGGACAGTCACACAAATAAATCTATATAAGATCGATTAAGATTTTTTTCAATTATGACTAGCCAGGGATTACTTTCTGCTGCTGGTAGTATGTGGGTCGTCTATAAGCGCATAAATCAAATGTTTTAAGGACTCAACATAACATCCTTTTGAGCTGAATTGACATTAAAATATAATGGTTGTAACCTTTACGTTATAGATATTACAAAGTAAAATCTATTCAATGTTGAAATATTGTTCTTAGTTTGCCCAGAGCCGAAATATTGGTCATAACTATCAAATTCAAATTTTTCTATGATCAGATGAATCGTTAGCAGTTTTTTTTTTTGCGTCACGTCACATGTTACATGAAGAAGAGATGAACATTTTACTTTAATTTAAAGTATTGAAATAGATATATAGATTGGTTGAAAGTACAGGCTGCTTTGGGATCAGTCTTCAATAAAGTGCCGGTAATTGGAAGCCTTAATTTATTATGTTGACCGTCAAGGCTACTCACTTGGAAGACTGGCGCAGCACAATTTTCTTATTTCCATTTATCGATATAAGACATAGTTGTAGACTAAGGAAAGCTGAACGAATATTTGTGAATATCTCTTGATAGAAAAAAATATGATGAGATTCCAAAAGAGAAGATACACTTAAAGCGAAAAAAATTGATAAGATGTAACAATACAATTTTAAACAATGGACAATAAGGTTGGAACAGAATCTTACACACACACACATATATATATATATACAAATGAATTATAAATTGCGTTATATTATATAGAAGCTTATCTGAGATGATTTCCTATCGTTACACGATTAATATATCGTCCAATTTAAAACGTTGAAGCGGCTACCTATCGGTGGCAGGTTCGATTCCTGCAGCAGCCTCATTTTCTTTATCTATTTATGCAGTCTAAATTGAATGATATGCTAACCAGGTAACGACGGGAAATCATTCCAGATGAATTTTTATATAATATAAAAATATTAATTCTGTCGGACTAAATAATGTCCATTTTTCAAATACATACACGTGTGTACATGTGTGTGTGTATGTGTGTGTATATATATATATATATATATATATATATATATATATATATATATATATATATATATATATATATAAAAATAAAAACCTGGAACTTGAGTGAGCTGTTGAGATGTACAATTACAGCAGCATGGCGTCTTGCGCTCTGGTCACGTGCAAAACGATGACATTAAGCTTTTGGCATCGACGCCCTTTAGTCTGTCTAAGGTGGGTGCTGATAAAGATGACCGACCTGTCAGATTCCGTGTCGTTTTTACACACGGTCTCCTCTATTCTAAGACTGTATCTTTGAATGCAGACCTGGGATTGTACGGAAACAAATAGCACATACTACGACATTTAAACACTTATGAAGAAGCATTTTCAGATCTGTGTGCATATATTAATGCACTGATGCTCATATCAGCGGTATATTGACAATATACATGCAAAGGGAGTTTTAAAAACTCTCAACCTCTTTCTTTCTCTCTCTCGTGTGTGTGTGTTCAATCTCAAATATATTTTAACGTTTCAACTCCTGTGTTTCTTTTTTCTCGTAAAATAGGATGGAAATAGCAAGTTTTTTATTGACTCGTTTTGAACGGTTTTATTTTCATACAAATCAACTAATATGTACGACTAATGTCTGATGAATACAATACATCTAGTTATGTATTAGAATATTCTGTTTATTCAAATATCTTGTAACTTGAATCTATTTAGTTTAGTACTGTTGTATCTACTCTCTCGACGTTTTGCATTTCCTAAACACATTCGACATCTTCGAGCGCGAAAGGACACTTCGTAACACGAGTAATCTCACCACTGGCACTGAACTGAGTTATCCCGTCCATACCAGCGAACAGATAATAAGAATGTTACCCAAAATTTCGGGGATTTTCACTATGCAAAAGCAATTGTTCAAATCCCCAGTTACCCCCTGCAATAATTCAGAGACATTATAATTAGGTCTCAGGTTACCGTTCACGAAAGATAACGGGTTCCGAACTACATTCGATTTGGGTTCACTATTCAAGTTTCCCGGGATTATAGGTGGCATTTCGTATAAATAAGGAGATACCCAAACTCTTACGGCACATAAGGGCGTGAAACATCTTCCTCAAAGAAAGAAAATGTTGATGAGAAATGAGATTCTCCGTTTCGTAGAGGAGTAATTAAAAAAAAAACGTGTTAAATGTTCGGCGAGACATAGGTAATATAGATTTGAACTTCTAGGCAGCGTATAGTATGAAATGGACTAAATATCGCTTATTGTCTTTTCAATGTTAGAATTGATTAACAAAGATAAGCTGGATTTGATTAAAAAAAATTTACACTGGTATAACAGCTGTCACAATGCAATCAAAATGACATATAACGATAAACACAAAACTAACTTTTTGGTCAACCCAATGGACAAAAATATATACACATATTTAAAGAGAGAGATAGTTTGAAACCGAGTTCGTGTTTCGAATCAGTGTGCATATGCTCATAGCATAATGCGTTTGGGATTTTATAAGTACATATCCCTATTTTCTTACAAGTAGAAATCCCAATGCGAATTTTCATAACCATCTTGATAAAAATGTATGTCTCTGGTATGTCAAGATAGCCATACATTGGATGACACATTCCGATGCACCTTTACAGGCGTACACATGATTGCTCTGTATGTTGGTGCCCTCTATAAATATTACATTTTGGGAGCGTGATTTTCTCATAAATAACCACCAAGGTTGCGTTCGTTGAAACAAGCAGGCTTGGTTACCTCAAAATGTGTCGAAACGCACTTCCCTTTGTCGCCGTTACATTCGTGTATTTGTAAATTCTCAGAAGCAAGTGGTATGAATATCCGCCTGACTGCCTGGCTATCCAAATGAATCATGAACTGTCAACGCCAATGAACGACAGACATTTCTATAAACACCGTCAGTATCATTGCATTTTTTTCCTTTTATTTCTTCACTTTTCTTTGTTTATTCGTTCAGCTCATTCTCTCAACCCGACCAACGAAGCAATCAAAATCAACCGGACAATAAGAGAGAGAAAGAGAGAGAGAGAGAGAGAGAGAGAGAGAGAGAGAGAGAGAGAGAAATGAAAAAAGAAAAAGATAAGTAATATTCATAAACTCTCCTTTGTCATTATGATTGTTTCTTTTGATTTTTTTCCCCCTTATTTTCGATTAAAAACTGAACACATACACTCACACACATCGACAGAGGAGAGCAGATGAAACCTTCCCAAAGAAAGAAATGGCGAAGCAAGCAATAAAAGAGATAATAAAGCCAACAGATCGAATAATAATAATAATAATAATAATAATAATGATAATAATGATAATGTTGTTGTTGATGTTGTTGTTGATGATAATAATATTGATGTTTGAAAGACTGACTTGTCAAATGAAACAACAGACAAGATGTACAGAAGAGTGAGCCATGTCAAAGGGGAAAAATATTGTAAACGGAAGAACAGAGAACATATACAAAAATAATGGACTGAATAATAATAATAATAATAATAATAATAATAATAATAATAATAATAATCATAATAATGATGATAATAATAACAATAATAATAATAATAATAATAATAATAATAATAATAATAATAACAATGTGACAATATTGTACAAACTAAAAATATTGTAAGTAGAGAACAAGATAATGGAACTACAAGAATGACACCAGGCAATCTAAGATGAACACATGAAAACAGAGCAGCATGTCAAGTATTTAAACTTTGTGACACACTTGGAGTTGACAGGTTTCTATAGTGCAATAAAGAAAGAACAAAGAGGATTCGTTAGACAATCATGACAAGTTGTCTTCTATTGTCTCAGAGCGCAGATTTTTTTTCTTCCACTGTTTCCATTCAAAATCGTTAAAAGTAATTTCTGTACTTCGTCGCCTGGCACAAACAAACGCGATGACATCATATAACGAGGGCAGATCAGGTTTCCTTCTCGAGTTAAACTTGCGGGCAACTGTACTGAACCACTTCCTGTGTCCATTGCTCATGAAGAGGTTACGTTATCGGGTTTAATCCACGGAACCTTATTACAAAGGGCATAGAATATATTGGAGGTAGGTTGGCATAACGGTTAATGAAATCGGCGAACCAAGTTCAAATTCTGATTTGGAGAGTCCGAGTTCATTTTGCACTCATTCCCACAGGAAATAGGTGAATTCATCTCCCTTAACCCAACCCAAGCCTTTGTGGACCATCTGACGGTATATAATTTTACTATTTTCTGTGTTGGATGTGTATTGCTTATTTAGCTAATTCAACATCATGGATTTTATCGTATGAGTCTATTCAATTTATATGGACCCTCTATTGTCAAATATGAGAGTTCAGAAAATTATAAACAAAAATTATTTTCAATCAGTCGTAACCTTTCCGGGTTTTATAGCAAAATAACTAGATAAATTATTGAGAAATAAGCAGATACATCAAATACATAGGAAATAAATTTCACCTCTTAATCATTACATCATTTAAAAAATGTATCAGCAAAAAAATAAGAAGCTGAAAAGACATATAACGAAAATGTTGTTTTTTTCGTGTGTTATTGTTTTATCTTTCCATCATATGTAAGATATTTTATTTGCAGAAGAATAACTAGGTAAATTACATATATGTGTGTGTGTGTGTGTGTGCGTGTGTGTGTGTGTGTGGTACAAATCAGACTAGCAGTATGACATAATATAATAATATATCAATAATATAAAGGCATTTCTGAAATGCAATGGATTTATTTCATAGAGTGCTCGATAAATACAACATTTTACTCATGGAGTTGTGTTGTTTTAGAGTAGAGCTGGAAATAAAAAGTAGATTGTGGATTTGCTACACAAACTAGATCATGTTTCTGGCCTCTTAGGGCCTCATCAGGCTGATGAGACCCAAAGGGGGCAGAAACATGAGCTAGTTTGTGTAGCGAATTCATAATCTACTATATATATATATATATATATATATATATATATATATATATATATGTAAACTATACAAACAATTAAATCAGATAGAATGAAAAAACTTACCTCTCATGACCTTTCCGCATCATCGTTAGTCAAGTTTGGTGAGAAGAAGTTTTTCGACTCTTTGCTCCAAATAAACTGACCGTAGCAATTGATTTTAGGTTCTCATTCCCCGCTTTTTTATTCATTTATTCATTCCCCCCGCCAAACATCCCTCATTTCATATTTAGGATCGGCTCTTTTTTGACTTCTCCAAATGGACTGACCTCACTTCTCAGTTAGTCTCTTCTCTCCCCTCTTTTACATTGACTGACCTTTGTTCGCAGTTATTCTTTCCTTTTTACCTCTTTTACTCCCCTTCATTTTGCATCTAGGATTGGCACCCAGGAATTTGATTAGATTCTGGCATTGAAGTCCATATAAAAAAAAATCATCCTTGTTCACCGTTTTTGAGTACCTTTTTTTACATTTTATCAATCAAGTCACTCTCAAATTTCTTTTATTCACTATTCAGATTTAGCATATCATAAAATATATAAATGAATATAAAAAATGAATGAAAATTTGCTTCTATTATTAAATTTCTTGTCTTTCACTATTTATATTACTGTAATATTCTAACTGTCCAATGGTTGCAGTTTATTATTTTATGGATAACTATTTCGGTTAATTTTCGTATTATCATAGATAGTGATTCATACTTTCGCCAATCAGTCCATTTATTACAGGAAAATATTATTTTACTTTAGATAAAAAATTTAATTAAATACAAAAAATCTGTATATCTTAACTATTCCTTGCAATCGTCCTAAGATCATCTTTTATTTAAATTTTCCACTTTTGAGAAATAATTCAATAGATAGATTTGATAAATTGAAATCAAGCCATGTTCTTTAATTTTGCCCTGTATTTGTCCATTTAGATTCACATATAATTTTATTTAGTTATTTATATCCAGTTCGTTGAATTTCCTGTTATTCAATACTATATAAATGGGTGTGCATCATGGATTTAATTGTCTGGGTGTACTGTAATAATTATGTACATTAAATCTTTTCCATTTGCATTTTGGTTTGTGAGACGTCCGTCATTCGTTGGATTTCAAGTCACAATTCTTCCTGTTCTATCTGGTATCGTCTAAATGTTTCTGGGTGTTTAGACAGCTTTAGTAAATTGTCTAAATATTTTATACCTATTTCTACTTTGTTTAATGATTCTGATTTCTAATTGGGCACTTTTTTCTACTAAATATTAAATTTCTTGGACTACTCTTACTATTCGTATATATTCAATATATATAATGGTACATCGCTACTCTTATATAACATGTACATTATATGAAATGAAAATGTATCCTGTTCATTAAAATTGCTTTTATGCAAATATTCCATCAACTATCCTAGATCAAAAAATGTTGCTTGAGTTTCTCTATGTTTTCTGATTTAGGTTCAAGGTCTTTCGGGTATCTATGCCTGTAAGAGTTATCAAATTCATGTGTATCATTTAATCAGCACATATAATATATGTAGCGTTTACATCAAGGAAATTTGTGCGGCCTGTTTATATGATTTTGAATTAATGATTACATAAATTTATTCGTGTCTATGTCAGTGTAAAATGACACCAAAAAGTGCAGGGTCGATACCCATAGGTATGACGATTGTTCGTAGACGCAATGTATTACCAACTTTTAAGTTATTCTCTTTGATCAGTTTACTCATTATTTTTTAGGGTACATTTAAGGGGAAATCTCTTTTGTTTGGGTACCAAAAAACTTTAGAATTGATGACTTTCATGTATTTATCTTATCACCTGCGAACATCAGATCTGTTTTATGAATCAATTCTGTAAGAGGCTTCTATGCAGAATTTCGGTATAAACATATAAAATCGTACGTGGAAATGGATTTACAAGCGTTTATACAACCCATTTTTCCTTTATTTGTACTGAATAGTTAATTATCTAGAAAAGGTTCAAGTTACTGTAAAATCCCATAATATTGCCCCATCTTGTATTTCAGTTTCCAGCTCAGGGTGATGTTCTTACCAATGTCAAGTGTGTGGCGCGCCATAGTGCTTACTAACTATCCAGCGGATATACTGTCCTACTCTATCGTGTCTAAGTTTGTGTTCATTGAGAACTAGAATAGGACAAGTTGCATCTTCACAGGAACTGCAGTGGGGATTTGTACTGTTAATAATAACATGTCTCTGATAATTCTTGGTATAAAAACCTTGGTCTTGGGCAGTAAGGGTGGAACCCTGTTCCGACCTTTAACCCTGAACTTCGTAACCATAAACGGGTTTTAATATTATCTACCTCAACATTTTGGATGCAAAATGGGTGTGGGCCATGTAGGGAATTTTTTTTTTGTCCTTACAACACTGTTATTCCCAGCCGCTTGGCCAGAGTTGTTATATATTTTTTTACAACTTTTGTTACAGTCTGTGTAGAGAATTGTTGGTTTGTGTCGGTCATGTTTAGTTCATCTAAAAATTCCTTTGATTCCCTTACAAATGAATGAAACCTTTTAACTTTTTTCATGTTTGTTTGTTTTTTTTTCATCAGAATTAACACCCAGTTGTTACTTGCCTGAAGGTAAGCGTGAAGACCAGTGGTTTCAGTTTTGTATGACACCTCTAACTGGATCCTATCTTTGCTATCTTCTATTCTTGGGAGGTAGGATCGATCTACGTCTGCTTTCCGATGGTGTTATCTGCTAGTGGTAAGGAATTTCTTTGTTTTAGCGTTCATTCTACGTAGGTCAGCTATTATTATTATTATTATTATTATTATTATTATTATCATTATTATTATTCCATAATACTTGTCGGCGGAATAGTTGGTCCTTTACTATCATTGTCATTTTATTCGTTTCTGTCGTCATCATACTTTTGCTATCAATTAAAATAATTACATTATTGCGTGATTTCAAAATGAGCATAAAGAATAGTATGAAAAAAAAAATCCTGTAAGGATTTTAATTGCCGTATTCAAGTATTTTCCTAATACCATCATAATTACTTTTGCAGTAAGAGTAAGTACTAGTAGTAGTAGTAGTAGTAGTAAGACTGCTGAGCAGCTACAAAAATAATAATGACTCTATTAATTGTTAAAGTAATTGTAGTACTAATAATTTCTTGTGCAATCGACTCAATTGTCAGAGCCCAGGGTAAGGAACTAATAATATGAGAAATACTATTTCCATTATCAATCAATCTTTCCTTCCTTGTGACAGTGGTGTTTAGCCCAGCAGGGTTCATTAAGAAATAATATTGATAAGAAGAAAAAGAAATAAAATCAATTATGAATAAAATAATGGAGAAAAAATAGATTAACAATGAAAAATAACAGGAGGGTAAAGAGGATTATTATTATTATTATTATTATTATTAATAATAGTAATAATAATAATAATAATAATAATAATAATAATGATAATAATAATGATAATAATAAGCTAAATGCGTGAAGTAAGTTTAAAGCGATCAAATCTTTAACACTACGGTTTCTTTCGTAATCTTTTAATGTGATAGATTGGAATCTTGATGAGGTGCAGAGGATAGATAGAATGACCAGAAAGATCCTAACCATGCATAGCAAGGCAAAATGTCGGTCGCCTGGACAGAAGTGGATCGAGGAATGGTCCAACTAGAGTTCATACATACGACCACGGCCCCAGAGCTCAAGAGATATTCAAAGTTGACAAATGACAAGATATTGAAACTTGTCTTCCAGCACTAATGAACAAAATGCAACACCCAATAGCTGAAGAAAACCACGAATTCAGATAGAATATGCACCTAAATAATTAGGTTGGAATGGGAAGCGAGATACCAACAGAGGAGTCTAAAACATCAAAGCAAAAGCAAAAAAATAAGGGTCCAATCAACTTGAAAACCATCTGGAGAGAGAAGCATTAACATTGCCGATATCCATTGCCAGCACAAAACTCTAATGTTGGCAAAAATATGACCCAACTTTGATTGCAAAGCTCTGGGTTGAAACCAAAAACAGAATGGTTTATCCTTGCGACTCAGGTCCCAAGCCTGCTAGCAAGATCTTACCTGGCACATTAAGAACTGGAACTGGACAAATCCAGAGTGTCACTTTTATCCACACCCTGAGGAGAATATTGACCGTCTTATGTCTCGTTGCTTTACCCTTGCCTCAAATTAATTTTAAAATTACGATGAAGTAGGACATTACCTTCACTGGAAGATATACCAACACTGTAACCTATCCCACACAGAAAATGATATGAACACGAATGTACTAAAAGGTGAAGGCGTTACTTTGCTATGGGAATTCTCCACATATACTGACCACACTATACACGTCAATAGACCAGATAAAGTAATAAAAGATTTCAAAATCATAAATGTCATCTTATATACATGCCCATTCCGTCTGATGAAAACACTTCGGCAAAAGAATTTGAAAATCTTTCAAAATATAAATGTCTTGAAATTGGAATGTGGCATTTAAACACAATTGCCATCCCAGTAGTGGTAAGAGAGCTAGGAATGTTTAAGAAAGACACTGATACGCACCTTCAAAAAAATTCCAGGAAATCCATCTTTATCTGAGATACAAAAAATCATGTTGATTAGCACCGCTCACATACTTAGAGAAACTCTCTTAATCCAGTAATCCCTCTGTATAGACCTTATATCCAACTTACGTGTCTTTGTGTTTGTTGAATTTGGCATGTGCTTCAATTCCTTTAAAAAAAAATCATATATGCCGTGTCTGTGCCCTGTGGGTAAATAGCAAACGGAAGAGGGAGTGAGAGGGAGGAAAAGAGAGAAAAGAGAGAACAAAATGCTCAATAGCTTCCTTAGAAAAACGTTCATGTACTTTAGGTCTCAGAGGTGAAAAGTGCTGGTAAATGAATGTATCAAACACCAGATTACGGAAACAACTGCGACGATCACAAGAAAACTGGTATAATAATAATAATAATAATAATAATAATAATAATAATAATAATAATAATAAGAAGAAGAAGAAGAAGAAGAAGAAGAAGAAGAAGAAGAAGAAGAATGAACAAGGAATAAAAGGAAAAGGACCGTGCAGGCCACAGCACTGTTGGGAACTGCACAAAAACTGAAAGTCCTAGAAATATGAAATCTACGACCCCAGCTGTTAGCAGTGACCTAACAGAGGGGGGAGGGAGAAAAAAAACCCAAAGCAAAACACCCTAATGGTGGTGGAGTTACAAACCACAACGCTGCTCTGACAGATGAGGGAGAGACGAGATGAGAGGAGGGCTGAAGACCTGATGAGACTTACTGTCACTCAGCCCTCAGCAATAACACACAGGCTACTGATGTGAAACTGTAAACGAAAGCACTGCCGTGGACTATGAGAGTGTGGAGAGGAGGGAGGAGACTTGCTATCACTCAACCTCCAGACGTAAGCACCAGGCAACCGTGAAGAAAAGAGAAGGATGTGCGGGTCAACTGAGAAATACACACGAGAGAAACAAACTATGTAGAAAAATAAACATCTTGTACAGTTTCTCTCACACGTTTTTGACCTCTCTTCATATTACACATTCTGCCCGACTCGTGTGGCGTCCCTGGTAAGATTTCATGGCTAGACTCTGCGTCTTCAATTTATGACGATCCCGGCATTCTGTCCCCTCCAACGTAATTAATTAAACTTACATTTCCAATTACCTACTCATCATTATAGGGAGCCTGTTAGGTTCCTTTATGGTCGGTCCCGCTCAACTTTCCAGTGATGTGAGCACATCAGTAAAACACTTTGACTGAGGCCGATCCAAATTTGATTTGAACATATGGATATGCATAAATCCGTCGAATGTATATCTGGTCATATTGCTGCATGTATTGCTATATATATATATATATATATATATATATATATATATATATATATATATATATAAGAAATTACATGGCAAACAGCTGAAGATCCCAACAAGAAAAATTCACACATAGTACCAAACTCTGCGTGAAAAATTAAACCCTTTGGAGAGCTTACATGATAGCATTCATATATTTGGAAATGACTGACTTAAATAGAATAAATTGAAAAATTCCTTTACATGTTTAGTGTTTAAAGCCGTAAAACTTTCGAGACAATATATATATATATATATATATATATATATATATATATATATATATACTAGAATATACCTGTACAAAATGACGGGGTTATTTATGCATGGTTCGGCACAAAGGAACCTAAAGCTATTTTATGAGGTAATTCATTTTCATTAATTCAAGTACCGTAATTCTCAACTCAGCCCAAACTGTTTTAATGTGCGGTCAGAAATGAAATCTAAGGAGTTTTTATGACGTAGTTTCCGTTGTTATGTCATAATAGGAAGGTATATCAACCAGTGAGATCATACCGTTCGAGCACAAACACTTAGAAATATAAACAAATAAACAGTAAAATTTGTTTATAAGCTCATTATATATATATATATATATATATATATATATATATATACGTATATTTGTCTCTCTATATTTGTATACTGGACGCCTTGTCGCCTTTTGTAACTCTGTACCTAACTTAGTAAATAACGGCATACAAACATACTGATACACACACATACATACATACAGTACACACACATGTGTATGTACACACTCACACACATACACACAAATATATATATATAGCGAGAGAAATAAGGAGTGTTTTTTGGTTGATGTTTATAATAATTTGATTACTTGGAAATCAATGATTGCGGAAAGCGTGTATCACATCACATCTCAAAATATTTATTATTTTCATTATCATTATCATTATTATTATCATTATTATTATTCAAATAAAACTTTATACATTTTGCAATCTCACATAGGTGTCAGAAGTTTGTACAGTACAGACAAACGTGGAGTGCGACCCGTTACGCATTAAGAATAAACTAAAATAATTGAAGGAAGACCAATGTTAGTACGTTGTGCCCAAGAGAGAACGGATAGTTCCGAGAAACCCGGATATGGGTCAAGGGGTTAGGCCACCGATGCTTTCAGATGCAGTTGGGGTGGAAAACAGTGAAAAATATGATCTTCTTGTCTTATGGTCTTTCATTTGGTGGGTGTGAGATATTTAGATGCCCTTACTTTTCCACATTGCTGTATTACTACAACATCCTGTTGGATTGTCTTACACTCACACAATAAAACACACACACACACACACACACACACACACACACATATATATATATATATATCATAAGATTTACAAGATTACATTCCCTGTGAATGCCAACATTTCATGCCTAACGCACTCTTCCGAACCCGGGACATTCACCGAGTACATATCCTCGTAAATCTTTTATCGTCTATTAATATCTCTTATTACTTGAATAAACATAGGACACTGTGATTAAATATCAACCACGGATAAAACCTTTATATATATATATATATATATATATATATATATATATAAAAGCTTGTAAGTCCGTAGGATAATGATGATGTAGGCATTTTTTTTAACGTAACAAATGCTTTTTCAACACAATCTCCTTCCATTTCAATGCAATCAATCCAATGCTTCTCTATACTTCAACGGTTAGGTATCTTTGACATTATTATTATTATTATTATTATTATTATTATTATTATTATTATTATTATGAATGATAAGAAGTGAATGCCGATTGCACTTGACTTCGATGACTGTAGCATTGTTGTTCCTATCATTATCCTTATTTTCATTTTCATGAACATTACGATTATATCTTTCTATTGGCTTTCTTCGTTTCGATACCTTTTTTGTCCTTGCTTTAGTCATTACTGTTCTTCTTCATATTATTATTATCATTATTATTATTACCAGTATTATCGTTGTTGTTGTTGTTATTATTATTATCATTATCATCATTATTATTATTATTATTATTATTATTATTATTATTATTATTATAAACAATTTCACACTCATCTGCACTTAAATCAGCGGTAACAAGAAAATATTATGATTAACTGCCTTCATCACCATTTTAAGAGAATCACCGTCAACAACAACAACAGCAACAACAACAACCACAACAAACAATAATAATAACATTGACAATTAAAAGATTATTCAAATGATTAAATAATAGCAATCTGATGACTAATAATACTGTAACTTACCACTAATATTATTATTATTTTTATCGTAACAATAATAATAAGAAAAGTTTTTAAAAATGAGCCGAGAGTAATATAAACAGGAAATTTCTCTAAAAACAGAAATAGCATTAGCGATACACTCAAGGAAAATTCAGGTTCGATTCGTTTTCTCTTGCTTTCTTCCTAACTGGAGGCTTTTCGACAAGAATCCATAATCCAAATATTTGACAATCGTCGGCCATTAATTGCTATTAAAAGGTAACTTAAGGCAGATTTCCTATTCTCAATCTAAAATATTCCCTTCCCCTACACCATTTTTTTTCTTTTTATAATTCTCCCCCTTTCTCTTTCTTCCGTTTATTTTTTTCATTTGTTCTTTTATATATATATGATTCGCTAAACATTTTTTTCCTTTTTAATGGTTTTATTCCTGGTGCTCTGTTCAACGGTTTCTTTTCTTTCTTTTTTTACTCCTTCTTTTCTTGTGAATATTTCTTTCTCTCTCTTTTTTCTTTCTTTTCCAACCTCCTTTCTCTTTTCTCTACGGGTTTACATTATTCTCTTGATTTTCTCCCTTCTCTTGCTTTTCCTCTTCCCTTTCTTCTTTTCTTTGTATCTCTCCACCTTTCCCCGATCTTGCCATCTTCTCTCTTTTTCTCATCTGAACAACGATCTTCTTTTTCTTTCTGTTTTCTCTTTTTTTTTTTAACTGGAATTTTCCTTTTTTTTCCTTCCCTTTATCACTCTTTCCCCTTCCCCTTCTCCTTCACTTTTTTCTCTGTTTGTTTGTTCAGTTGACCCTCTTGTCTCTCTTCTGTTTTTTGTTGATTTTTTCTTTGTTTTTTTTTCCCCTTTTAGCTCTCGATTTTATTACTTTTTCTTTTTAACCATTGGTCTTCCATTCACATTGATTCGTTTTCTTTGGTCTTTTTTGTGCTGTATTTCATTCTCCTGCACCTTTCCCTCCTTCCTTCCCTCTATGCTCCCCCACCTTCCATTATTCTGTTCCATTTTGTTCTCGTCTCTGCCGTCTTTCTTCTGCTCTATCAAAACTTCCTCTTCCTCTTTCTCCTCTCCCTCTCCCGCCTTCTTTTGACTCTACCCTCCTGTTCTTTCCCCCTCTGCCCTCTTCTTACTTTCTCTGTTTTTCCTCTCTCACCCTTCTTCCTGTTCACCTTTCTCTTCGTCTATATTTTCCTCTTGCCTTCCATGCTTTCTTTTCTCTTCTAATCTCTTCTTTCACTTCCCTTTCCTTTTCTGTTTTCTCCTCATCCTTGTGTCTTCTTCTTCTTCTTCTTCTTCTTCTTCTTCTTCTTCTTCTTCTTCTTCTTCTTCTTCTTCTTCCATTATTAATTTCCATTTCTGCTCCATCTCTTCTTGCCTTCCTCTTCCCGTTTCCCTCCTTCACCTTCCCACCCCCACCTTTCCTTCCCCCCCATCACCCTATTTCATGTGGTATTTTTTTCTCTAATAATTTCATTTCTTTCCTTCCTCCCCCTTTATTCTTCTTCTTCTTCTTCTTCTTCTTCTTCTTCTTCTTCTTCTTCTTCTTCTTCTTCTTCTTCTTCAACAACTGTTTGTTCTCTCCTTCATCTCCTTTTGCTTAACGTTGATGCTACTCAAGTGATGTTGTGATTTCATTGCTATCAATCTCAATTCGTTTACCCGTCCACGGAGCATTGTTCAGCGAGATACCTCCTGCATGAATCTTCGCAAACCACCTTTGACACGTTCATCATTTGCTGTATCTTCTCTCTAAATCTTTTTGCATTTTGATCGTGTTTCTAATTCATTCAAAATAGAAAAAAGCATGATATACCGAAAATATCACTCATTTTCTTTCATCTTCAATGTCAGTATCAATAGAATTACGTTTTTGACATTTTGTGACAGCTATCAAAATACAAGTGATATTTTTGAATGCAGTAAAAACTAAACCCTCCTAATGCCATCTAACGACAAAAACAGAACAAACTTTTGACCAATCTGATACTTTTCTTCATTCTCCTCTTTTTCCCTTTCTCTTTCCTTCTTCTTCTCTCTGCTACCTATGTTCCATTCCCTTTTCTTCTCAAATCTTTCTTGTATCTTTTCTTTTTCCATCTTAGAGTTTTCTTTCACTTCTCTCGTCTTTTTTCACCATTAACATCACCTTTGATCGTTTTCATCTATTCTTCTTCTTTCTTTTCTCCTCTTAATCTATCCTCTATTTCTCCTTCATTTTTCCACTTCTTATTTTTCTCCTACTTTACCTCCAACTCCGTTATTTATTTCTCCTACTTTTCTCAATTATTTTTTCTCTCTTCCTTTCCTGTCATTTATTTCTCCTCCAACGTCTTCCAACTTTTTCTCCTTCTCCTTTTGCTTCGTCGCCTTCACCTTCTTCCTCCCACTTACCATTTTTCTCGTCTCCATCTTTTACTTCTCCTTCTTCATTCTCCTCCATCCTCTCCAATACTGTTTCTTGTATTCGGCATTTTTCTTCCCCCACTCTCTCTCTCTATCGTGTTTCTTTATCACCCTCCACCAACCTCTCTCTACTTATCATTCACCACAATGCAACCGAACAAAAAGGACATTGCCTGAAAGTCTGTGCTGAAGCCATCTTTCTATCAGTCTAATTAGAGTTCGGCCTAAAACCCTTTCACTCCTTTTCAATTCGATTATTCTATTCAATAAACGAATGAATAAAATTTAAAAAAAAAAAAATTCATGAAGCAAGCAATAATGAATAAATAAACGATTGATAAATACATTTTTTTCCTAAAAAGATTACAAATAACAAATCTTGGGTGAAAAAAGAACATCATTGAGTTAGATATTTATTGCTTTGCAATCTAGAAAGATTATCGTAACATTCAATTTTGTTCTCGGATATCCTTTTTGCTAACGAGTAGCAATTTATTAATTACTTGCAAAACGGCCCAGCTCTTAGCAGAACACATCATAGTACTAAACTACATGTTTATGTAGACCGTGATGTCATGGGTAGAATTCATTAAGCAAATGCGTCAAAACATTGATTCGCTATAATGATTACGTATAGTGAAACAGAAAATACTAAAAAGCATTTATAGAAAGTAAGTAGAGGCCACAGTACATATAGCGTGTGATCAGATATAGAAAATACAGGTTTATGCTACAATAAGAAAGTAAAGCATTACCATAAAAACATTCGTAAATCGAAATGGTGCTAATCAAATGAGAAAATATTTTGAGCATACCTAAACTCATTCTCTCTCTCTCAATATATATATATGTTCAGGAAAGTGACAATTGGAAGGTGTGGAGAAAAACCAAGAGAAAGCAGATTTTACATCTCGGAAACATTTTCCTTATAACATGGGCATGTGTCGATGCATTTCGACGGGTGCTTGCCATCTTTTTCAGAGAAAAAACTTACTGCAGTGCAGAGAAAATTTGCTGTTTAAATGTTTGAGGTTGAAGAAAGGAATGGGAATATTTCTGTGTTGTTTTGTTGTTTAATTGGAGCGGGAAGGGACGTGTTTGTATCTGTGTTGGTGAGAGGCAAGTTTGATCTGAAATGAGAAGGGTCTGTTAGAGGTGGGATGAGTAGATGCTTGTTTCCTGTCTCTGTGGCTGTTGGGCTTGTCTAAGTTATTGAAACATGCTCACATGATTGTAATTTTTTTTCGATGTATCATCTGCTTTCTCTTAAGCTTTTTCTCCTCACCTTCTAATGGTCACTTTCATCAACATTCTGTTGGACCACTTCACATTCACAATACAAATAAACACACAAACACACACGCACACACACATACACACATGCATATATATATATATATATATATATATATATATATATATATATATATATATATATATATATATTACCTTTACCTTTAATTTACTCAAGTGCATTCACAACTCTAAATTACGGCAAACAGCATCTCCCACCTGTATCCCTACGATAAGAGAACCAATTCAACAACCACGTCATTCAACGAAGATTCTAAAATTCTCCACCCCAACCATTCCACCTAACCTGAATCTCACCCAACCAGTATGGCAGGGAAACACTATTCCCCCCTAACCGCCAACGCACTATACCACTTCACCAAAAAAAACAAAAACAAAAACAAACCCAAGTGGCGTATATGGACGGAAGAAACAGAGAAAAGAGTTGTCAGTTGATCGCAATGACTGCGTGAAACTGGTCAGTTACAACTAAAATTGTAAATATCTATCTATTACCCACTCTCTCTTTCTCTCTTTCTCTCACTTTATTATTGTCAGAACGTCATCTGATACCTCCCTGTTGATCAAGCAGACAACCAAGCCCAATACACAAGGTTACATTTTCCCCTTAAAATCCATTTAATCTGAGTATCAAACTAGCCCACGACAAAATGTGGACCCTATGCAACGCACAATCTCCTGTATCTCCATTAGACTGGCTATTAATTGGACTAAACTAAAGAAATCTCAACTTGACAAAACATGGTCTTCTGAAATAGCCTTTAATCTCAGATATTGGCGAATAAATCACAATCCTCATCGATACACTAATTACATACATATATGCACCCACGCACACACACACACACACACACACACACACACACATAAATGTTAGGTGTGTCTTAACTTGATTATAACCTAGACTGTTCAAATCTATAGGTTTTCTAGGGTGTTGAGATAGTTGCAAATGTACTCCTGGTCCCAGGAGGTGATGTTCAAGACTATGAAGAAGCCCCTATTTCGCAGCAAATAAGGCCTTTCCTATTATATATATATATATATATATATATATATATATATATATATATATATATATATATATATATATATATATATATATATATATATATATGAACTGTAAAGAGTGAGACAGACTCGGGAATAAAGTGTATGTAAGTTAAGTTTATTTAGCAGTAAATGTTTTTATTAATGGTCTGGACGTGTTTCGGGAGGTATTCCCACCTTCAGTAGTTTGTGCTATACATATACATAGAGACTGATATAATAATTTGACTTAATGCAATATTATCTGAAGATTTTACAGCGAGTTTTGGAAACATTTTTGGAAAAAATGATTGGAAGTGAATGGCAACAGCCATAAACGGAGAATATTGAAACGACTTCAGATTCACCGATAACGTTTCCATGACGTCAGATGAATTGGAAGAATTACAAAGCATGTTGACTGATCTAAATAGGAAAAAGTGAAGGGTAGGGTTAAAAATAAGCAAAAGAGAGACAAATTTAATGTTAAACGATGAAGTCCCAAAGAGAACCATAAGAAGAGAAGTGGAGTCCTTAAAAGGCACTGATGAATACGTTTACTTAGGTTAGCTAAAAAAGTTGGAGAAATACCATGAAAGTGAAAAAAATGATGCATCATGATAGACTGGAAATCATTTGGTATGAATAGACATATCAAAAAGCACCTTGCCAATGTGTTTAAAGCGTAAAGTATACAATGAATGCATGATACCAGATATGACTTGCGAGTGCAAAACTTGGAATTTAATAAAACAAACTGAGAACCAAGTTAGAAAAGAACCATGGAAAGAGCAATGCAGGGATAATTCTAAGAGATAGAAAAATATCAACATGGATCCGTGGTCGGACCAGCATGAAAAATAGAATACATTCAATTAAATGACAAAAATGGTGATGGGCTGGATACTTGGCAAGACGAAATGGCTACGGATGGTGCAAAAGGCTGAATGATTGGAGCCCATGTGGCAATGATAATAATGATGATAATAATCTGATATTTTCACTACTAATTTGGTTTGGCGCTCCTCCATAATTATCCGATGAGTTTTAATAAAAGTTAATACGAAATCTTATATATACCTTGTTTTGTACAGTATTTTTTTCATCGGCGCTCTGAACTCGGATCTAAAAATATATATATATCATGGTTGTTACAAATGTATCAAGAAAGTTGGTTAGAAATACCACCAAGTTCTAAATTCATAACTTCAAGATTAGATAAATACATATATTTATAATCCATATAGAAAATGGAATATAATATTTATGTAAGAAGGAAATTACTTCAATTAATATGCAGTGTTATTTAATTCTTAGTCATTAAAGTTATCATCCGACGTATTAGTGTGAGCATACTTCAATAAGGATTTCCTTTCGTGTCTGCATTTAGCTGCTAATTTAACCTTTTTATTAAATGGAAACAAGTTGACCAGTTTTCATCTCGCTCTATAAACAAAATTTCATATCATTTTTATGAGGATATATATATATATATATATATATATATATATATAAAATGAAGTAAGGATTCACTACACAAACTCGTTTATGTTTCTGTCCTTATATATATATATATATGTATATGTTCCTGATTTGTATTTTGTGATATACATATGGAAGGGCATGTAAATGAGAAGAGTCTGCTTTTAAATTCAGCTTTCGGAATCTTGACTTCGACATGGGTTTGTGCATCGACCACTAGTGAGGGTAGAAAATAAATCCATAACATGATTTTTTAATCAGTCTTTTTTAAATCTTGATTTTAGTTGCTTTTTATAGCAATTTTCATGTTTTCATTCCACATTCTACAAGCAGTGAGGATCAGAAATAAAGGATAAGTCTCTAGTAAGATTCGAACTGGAGAAAGAAGACTTCTGCATCTACCTAAGACAACTAATCTCCGTGAAACCCTCAAAAGAAGAAAAAATGAAGTTAAGAATCACCCTTGGATGGCAAGCCTTTGGTAGCGTAAGCTCAACCATCACAAACAAGAAGATCCTATCAATCCTAAAAAGAAATGTATATAACCAATGCATCCTCTTGATAGTCGCCAATGGAGTTTAAACATGGAACCTAACCAAGAGACAGACCTGCAAAATGAGAACGATACAACGTGCACATGAAAGAATTATGCACAACATCACATGGAAAGATCACATGACAGCAAAAGATTCGGGAGAAAACAGGAGTTCGAGACATTATACAATCCATTAAAAAGCTCAAATGGCAATGGGCTGGACATGTAGCAAGAATGGTAGGCAACCGATGGACATCACGACTTACAACATAAATCTCCTGATATCAAATGCGCAACCGAGGCCGGCAGAATACTTGATTGAGAGACGAATCAGACACATTAAGAAAGTACTAGCTCTGCAACTGCACTTGGTGAATCCTGGGTCAATGTCCAACGAAGGACGTTAAAAGACTGATGATGATGATTATGATGATGATTATGATGATTATGATGATGAAATTCTAACTTGCATTACTTATCCAGGCTGTATTTCACAGAAGCTACGAAGACCATCCGATAGTTTAAATCTAATCATATAAATTTCTTTATTTTCCTAAAACGCCCGATATGCAGCCATTTCTTTGTTTACACACATCAGAAGTATTATTTGAATGTCTTTGATGATGCATTGTCAGTTGTTATTGATTTTCGACTGGTATCTTTTCATTTTGATTCAGTTTTTAAAAAAATCGTAATTCCCAGATCGGTATTTTATGATCAAACCTCGTCAGCAATGAGAAAAACAAAAACTAAATAAAAACAAAACAAAAACAAAACAAAACAAAGGAAGTTTGCATCGATCGTAAAAAAAAAAACATCACATATTCTTTGCATATCGATCAGCTACCTTCTACAGTCTCTAATTTTTTACAACTCTCTACTTACTTTGTAATGCGACATAATTACTGAGTAATGAATAATTCAATCATTTAAAAGAAACCGATTTTTTAAAAATTTTCGACACTTTATCCAATATTTTTTTTTTTGTGAAATGAATTACCGCTTCGGTTTTATAGCCTTTAAATCTATTTTCACGTATCGGAACCTCTCATTTAAAACATCTTCCATGATTTGAACTCCACACGAAAGAATCACACATACATAAAAAATGATCTGAAATTGATACAGGCGATCTAATAGAGAAACTCTGACGGTTTGCATCAATGGTCAACATGATCAAGATACAAAAATATCCAACATTTTGTTTTTTTTTTCCAAATCAGGCCTTGATTAAATACATTTTTGGTATGAATTATAAAGTAATCGAAGCATTTAGTCTTATCCTAGAAAAGAACATTTTTATTTTGCTGAGCCTTGTCTGGCACAGGGCTACGTGTGCATGGTAACTGATAAAAATTGAACTCACAGGCATTAGTTAATGAGATTGACATGTTGTCTATCACAGACGCCTTCGTCTTATAAAACTCACTCGTACCCAACTAAGAGTCTTTGCTGTTATTGATGATTACTAAGCTCAGCCTAGCATTGTACAAGGCTAGAGGGAAAATAAGAAAATTATGTTGCGCCAATTTTCCGAGTAGTTGCTTTATGTTTTTTTCTGAATTAGGAATCATCATTATAATACACTGACTAATTCGGACTGGTGTCGTCATCTTGATCGGCAGAAGAGGCAGACAAGCAACATTACAAGGACGAATCAACCAGGGAAGAAATAACCAATATGAGATATCTTGCATGGATAACAGAATGAGAACAATCTGTGACTATGATAGCCCAGATCAGGGTGATAGTCCAAGTAAACCAGTGTATAACAATCTACGCCCACGATTAATCCTGAACAGTGACCTTTGACAATGTCGAAACCAATCCAGACGATGTTATTTCTAACAAAATTTGCAAAATCTCTTTTGCCAAATAATTCTTGATAATTCAATTTCTCTTAAACGGTTTATGATAAAGGACTTCCTAAATTTTTCTGCCAGTGTTCAAAACCCCTTTTTCTAGAAGGTCAGTCTTCTAAGTTGTAAGCCACCTTGATACGATAGTCTAACTCTACGCTACCAGGAAATATAAATTTCAAATGAAGGAATTTGCGCAGAAGCTTCCATTTGCAAAATTTGCCTGGAAAGAAATAAGGAACATTATAGCAAATATTTTACCGGAAGTTAACAAACCGGAAGCTCTTCGTTCACTTTTTTTTTGGTAGGGGCAAAAAATGAATGAATAAAAAATATCAAAATACGAAGCGGTTTGAGAAGTGAATGTGAATCTTTTTATGGTATATGATTCATCTATATTTTTTTATCCATTACATAACAATAATAATAATAATAATAATAATAATAATAATAATAATAATAATAGTGATGAAACCCAACGAATAAAAGTACTACTACTAATATTAATAATATTAATGAATACGTTTTTTTAAGTGATTGGACGTGAACATGTACTTTTTAATTTTTTTTTTCAATATATTTTTTTTTGGCGGGGGTGGTGCGTTGGAGAAAAAAAAGCGCATTTTGCAGAAAATTCTCTTTCATATGGCGTCGATTATTTATTTATTTATTTATCTATTTTCAAATCACCGTTATATTCGAAAAGCGAGAGTAAGTCGAAAGCAGAGGTTGAAAAGCGATGAGCACTTGGTGAATCAATTTAACGTATTTTCACGTTTGCAATCTTCCTGCTCTCGGCTACTCCGAGATTTCCATCTTTTTCTATTCCTAGCGGAAATGCTGAGCGCAGAACATGGAGAGTCCTAATGGAAGTTTTCCTTTTCTACTTTGATTTAAAATAAATAAATAAATACATAAATAAAAATGCGGTGATTCAAACATTTTTTTAAAAAGAGTCAAGTCGAACTGGGTGTTCCCTGTTTTTAAAAATCTTAGTTTTTTTGCTTTTTATTTTTTGTTTTCAATCCCTACATTTGAAAAATTATTTACCTTATTTGGTTTTATAACTTTTTCATCTTGATCTGCTCACACGTTTTTCTTTTATTTATTTTTTCATTTTTTTTTGTCTAACTTGAACATATTTTTTAAGAAGCAAAAAAAAAAAAAGAAAAAGAAATGAACGAATGAATAAATAGATAGTGTTTGCATTGATAGTCGATGTGCGTAGTTCCAAGAAGTACCGACCTCGTAGGGAGCGCAGACGATACGGAGTTTTTTCCTGAGCGGAAGTGACACATCACTTTTGCTTCTTGACGTCATTGGTAGTTCCGGACGAATGCGTGAGTTACTTGAGTATTCGTCCGATACGTTTAAGAGAGGTGAAAAAAAAAAAAAAAAAATGAAAGAAGGGAAGAAAGAGAAAAGAAAAAAAAAATGAAAAAAGTATGATAAGAAATAGAGGAGAATAACTTAGTGAGGACATTTAATCCTTTTGTTGAATGCCGAGATTTCAAGTAGAACATATCGATAAGAAAAAAAAATGAGGAAAAAATTATTTAAAAATAAAAATGAAAAAAGAGAAATTTGTAAGAGGAGCGCTAGTGCCATTGGTTATTCAACCATTTGTGTACAGAACCTTCTCTCATTGATATTTTTGCTTCAAGTGGGCAATCGAATTTTAAAATCGAATTTGGATACTTTATTCTTTTATCGAATCCCAAAAGTAACGGGAAAATGGAAAGAGGAAGGAAGAAAAACGTGTGAGATTTACAGGTAGAACATAAATAACAGATACACAATTTTACATGCACACATGCATACACGAACATACACGCGTGAAGACACAGGCACATAAACAAATGTACAAGTATATGCACCTGATACATGTACACATACGTGTTCATATATCTTCTATATATATATATATATATATATATATATATATATACCTAGACATCGCCTGATATCTTTATACATATATATACATATATAGTCATATACGCATTATGTAGTTACATATATACATATATATATGGAAATATACAGACATGCATACACTTAAGCAAAATATCAGTCCCCCCCCTTCTCTCTCTCTCTCTCTCTCTCTCTCTCTCTCTCTCTATATATATATATATATATATATATATATATATATATATCAATACTGTGACTGGATTTTTATCCTGCTCACAAACGTTGCCGTCCACGGTCTTATTGCTCTGAAAAACTTCCTAAAAAATCTTCGTTCATGATGCCATCACGTATAGTATTGTGATGACTGCATTATATAATTTGGAACTCTATTCGAAACAACCTTTTATTATACTGAGATTATGTCACTTGGCGTACACAGCATAGTTAGAATAATTAAAGAAAATGGAGCTGCTGCAAGAATCGAATCTGCGGCCGATTACATAGACGGTTTGACGTAGCGTAGCGTTGCTCTTACCTTTGAGCCCAACAGCCCAGCGGAAATGCAGAGGCCTAATGAGAACATGGGAATAAAGCAGTTATTTGTGCCTTTGCCTTTCTACTGGTGACATATTATCCATGTAATAACGGGAGGTCATTTCACATAAAGTTCCAAATAATATAATACATTCATAATTATTATGTTGGATTATACATCAATTTCTCTCTATATATATTTCATCACTGTTTCTATTCATATTCTCTCAATTCAAATTGTGTTACATCATACCATAATGTGTTTTCAACCTTTAACAACATTTTTCATGTTGTCATATATAGTTTTGTGCTTGACCGTGAACTTTATCCATAAACCTGATTTTTTTCACTTCTACAAATGTGTGTGTACCTTCTTCATTCTTTATGAATTGAATAGCCATAGCTATCAAAAATGGCGAAAGGCTGTATCTTTTTTTATATGTGCGTGTGTTTGTTAGTGCGTAACAGCGCTCCTGGCCATACTGTTTGTCTACAGAATCGAAAATTAGGCTCAGTACTCCTCTAAACACCCCCTAAAAGCGTTTTTTTTTTCGGAATAAAAAACATTTTTAAGCCTTATTCTGTCAGGTTTATGAACAACATTCAGATTCTCCAGGATATGGATGCTTCTGGGTGTTTTTTAATTAAAAAAATTAAAAAAATACAATTTTAGGTGTTTTCCAGTGGAACACAGCAAGGGTGTCATAGATAAAATTTATTCTGACCATATTTATTATACGATGGAAGTTTTTCTACTGACTTCAAATTTTGAGGTAATTATTGACTGATGGCAAGTTTTTTTTCATTTTGCGTTGTTTTTTTTACCCTGTAATTATTAGGAACAAAGGGGTCTGATGGCGCTATCCAACGGTCCACCTTGACGTGCATAATACAACATGAATTCTCTTCCTCTTGAATAAATTTGTTCGTTTCGTTCATTTTTGCCCGGGTGTTAAGATCTCAAATGGTACTATTTTCAAGACGTTATTCGATAAAGCAAGATTAAATTTTTAAAATCGTGTTCATTTAATCAAGCCCCCACCCCAGAATGCATACGTTGTATAGGCGAACGTTGCCGGTGGGAATGGTTGAAGTTGTAACTGCGTTTGGTCGATGAACAAGTTGGTCGTTATCATGCAGATGTTTATTTTAGCATAAATATATATATATATATATTCAATTTTTTTTGTACCACTTCAGTCACTAATTTCCACAATATCTCTTTATGTAATGGATGTAATTTTCTTCAGTGTTCTATTTCTGTTTTACATATTGTTTGTAATTATGGAACAATGTGTAAATTTTGTCTTGTTGGGATCATCAGTTATTTTCCATATAACTGTTTTGGGGGAAAACAGAAACAGTTACATGAACATTGCATCCAAGCAGTGTTGATCAAACATCATCTCCTTTTCAAATGTTTTGATACATATCTTACGTCATACATGCAGTTAACTATTTATATAGGGTATTATCATAACATATTGTACATGGATGTTATTTGATACAATACATCATTTGAATATTTTGGAACAGGGCTCACTCAGGTAGGATACCCAAAAGACATATCTAACGATGAGGGATCGGTAAGTATAACAGCAGATGTGACTCGCTGTTCATGTCACTTCTATTGAGTGTTTACTCATGTGAATATTTTTCCCACGTCGTATACCATCTCGCTTCCGCCATTTCGATTTTTTATTATCAAATTAAATATCATTATATACGTGGATGAAACGAAACGAAATGAAGCGAAACCACTTTCTAGCAGGTAGACAAGACAGTCAGACAAATGCACCAGAGCCAAATGTTTTCCCTTTTCCCTGGTTCCAGTCAACACAATGATCTTTCACACTCACAAAGACTAGATACCTTATTCCCCTAACATTTATACAAATATATTTGTTTTAATACATATTATTCATTTATTCCATTTTTATGTCTCGCTAACATATTCTTTAATTTTCGTCATTATTTCATTGTAGTCAAGCCGATAATTGTAAAGGGGATCAAAATATCTAGTCATGGCTTTATTAACTTGTTAAAGAATCTTATCAATCTCGATATCTTGATTGACCACTCTTACAACCAGGAAAAGAAACAATGTTTGGTATAAAAGTAATAAATGTAAGAGTTGGCTCTAGTTACTCTCAAATATCCTGATTATGTTGTTCCGTAAAATATATAAGATGGAATACTACTTGTCGCATATATATACATTAATAAATGAATACAAATGATCCGACAGAATGATTATGGATTGAGTATATTATACAGAAACTCTAACTTGAAATCATTCATTTATAATATGACGCAACTTATAATCATTCTGTCGGATCATGTATATCCATTTCCAAATAGATAACTGTTGCTTTGAAAGAAATGAATAGACCAAGAATAGACGAGATGAGAACTTGGGTTGAAAACAATTATTTAGGCCTCTGCACTACCGATGGGTCTTTAGCTCAATGGAAAGACTAATGGTACGTTGAAGCTGCTACTTTATCGATCGCAGGTTCGATTCCTGCTACTGTCCTATTTTCTTTACTTGTTCATGCGATTTACGTTGTCTAAGCTAAATGATACAGCAACCGTGAAGTGACAGGAGATTATTTTAGGAACTAGTTCTTATTTCATTCGACGATTCATAATCATACGTATATAACTTTTATGTGTCAAACTCTCATTCAGAGTGATACTGAACTAAATTAGTTACATCTTAAATTTTAATTCTGACATCAGAAACTTTCAAATAAATAAATAGATATCGACTTTAAATATGCATACGTGTATTTGTAATTTATTACACACACACACTCACGCACACATATATACGTGTGTGTGTGTGTGTATGAGTATATATTCGTGGTTAAACTAAGACGTATAGACACTGTAAATACTGAGACAGAATATATTTAATATTTATGTTTAGCTTTGTTTGATATAAGGAAACAGTAATATAGCATCCAGCGAGGATCGAACTCATTACAGTGATAATGGTCAGCATCACAAACTTCTGAACCATTACTACACTAATTATGAAAGTGATTGTGAAATAACTGAAATGTCCAAGGATTTCACTGAATAACTAATTAAACAATTTCACAGGACATACAAAAATGATTTTATATCAAAGGGAATAGAAATGAAACAACGGTCACACAAGGCTACCGAATTTTTTTTTTGTCATCTTTGTAATTGTTTTTTCATTATCAGAGTAGATATCTTCATAATTTCCATGTACTATGAATGTATGAGAACTAAGATAGAATAGGATAAAATGCTTTTTAATTATGGTTGATAGTTAAGGAAACCAAGAAGTTGCTTAGAGCAACGTCAAATATGCAATTAAGTCGGCGGGCCGAATGGAATGAGGCAGCGGGTCGTGGCTTTTCGACTCCTGCTGTAATACACAGGAGAAACCACTTACTGCAATCACTTTGGCATCAGTTTTTTAGTTAACAATAAACAACAAAAAATATCAAAATTGTAACATTTTACCACCATTGTTATAAATTCATTGTTACAAAATCAATAAGAGATGTACTTATACTTGAAAAGGAACAACTTTTCTTTGAATAAAGTGTTTGGACGGACTGATTTTGGCAAAAAAATACTGTTTGATAAAATTATCTGCGATTATAATGAACAGCTTAATATATATATATATATATATATATATATATATATATATATATATATATAATTATATATATTGTTTGTGCGTGTGCATCTAACGTTAACTATTATGAAAAAAAGTAATGCACACTGTTCCTTAAGATGGACAGAAGTCACCCGAAACGTCGGTACATATATTTTGCCATCAAACTGAATTCTTTCTAATCTTCACCGAAGCAAAAGGATCTCAAAGAAGAAAAAAAGACATACCTAAAGATTTCTTTTATGTAAAACGCAAATAGCTCACAAAAAAAACAAAAACTGTAAGTTTAATATCAGCGTTGACATTCACATGATGCACTAACAATAGTCTGCCGCATCCCTGCCAACTGGTGCTTCTCAGTGCTCTCATGAAATGGCTTCCAAAATTCTTAAGTCTTCTCCAAAAGATAAAATGCGTGGATTTCTATTTTTAAAAGATGGGAGGTAAATGATTAAGTAAATAATTAAGAGAAAAGAAATAATTCAAACAAAAAAAGTTGTAATCACTAAAAGAAAAAAAACTTAAATGTTGATGCACAATTTCCCGGCATTTTGGGAGGCAAAACCTTTTATTCATATAAATCAATAACATTAAAGTATTCGCCTTGATTTTCTTAGAGATTTTATACAACGATTCATTTAAATTGTGCATCCCATCGTATAAGAACGATTTATGTTTTGACTCAACGAATAGTATACGAGATAATATCGATAACCATAGGGTCAGGTATTTGCTTTATGTGGACTTAAACAAAGCTGTAATTGTGGGGCATCTTGTGAGAATCGCAACCCCATCACAACGGTACTGATCTGCAGAACTAGCTCGCTAGCCGATAACACATAAATAATCTTCTATTCCTAGGATGAAAGGTGTGTAACACTAGACAATTCCAGTAAGTGGTACACATTTTTTTGAAAAATACTTTCTGACCATCATTTCTGACTATGCAGTCATCTAGGTGAGATAATTCTGTATTCAAAAATAATTAACGAATGGATCATACAAAAAAAAAGGGTTAGGACACACGTCGTATATCAATGGCCAGCAAGTTAAGCTTGCTGGTTGTTATTTGTGGGTGACGATCTGCTAACGTCAAAAGGGAATACATGATTTCTCAGTCGAGAGGAAAGTTTATTTTACAAGGCTTTAGGATTGGATACGCAGATTTGCCCGAGTATGTGCGCACCCTGCACTTATCTTAATTCGTGAAAACTTTAAAGAGTATCGTTTGATTTCCATTCTAGTTTTGTTGAATTTGAAGCTTTTTTCCGGGCAACGGCAGGTATCCCAGCAAATATACATATATATATGCGTAAGTAAATATATTGCTCAAATTCAACCTTACCGACCATCCAGTTCCGTGGGGTAGAGATCAGATGCCAGCCTCTGGGTCTGAAGCGAAGGGATAATGGATAGTCTATAGCCACACTGAAGAGTTTTAATACAACGAAACAGCTGTCTGTGGATAACACAATAATATATATATATATATATATATATATATATATATATATATATATATATATATATATATATATATTTATACGTGCATGTGTGTGTATACATAAGGTAAACGTATTCCACTAACGAATGAAAAGGTTAAAAACAGGAGACTTTGTGTCACCCTAGGATCGAACTTTTAACACTGATACTTCTGGATAATCGACAAGTATCTCAACAACCGAGCAAGAATCTCCTCTACACCCTTAAAATTTCTGTCTGACAAATCTATGAAGTCAGACCCTCGAAAAATACGATAAACAGAGAGTCTTACTACGCAGTTTCATTTGTCTTGGAAAAAAATCAGCATATTGTACGTACACGCACACATATATATATATGTGTGTGTGTGCGTGTGTGCGGGTGCATGTTTGTCTAAACCCTTGTAAAAAATTGCATATAGGATGCGACCATGTTATGGTAACTTTCAGAACTAAATTTAACTTTAAAACTGAAACCCTCAAAGTAATTCTCAAGAAGAGAATGTTCTGAGATAGAGGTAGAGAACATTACCAAATTTCGAGTAGCGATAGAGAACCATTTTCCGGCCTTGTAGAATAGTATCAGTGACATAGAGAAAAAGGTATTAGCCTGACAAATATTATCAAGGAAGCAATAGAAATGGTAAGCATTATAAATATAAACTGCCAGACAAAGAAATGCTCCAAAGCAATATTGAAACTAACCAAAAGGGAAAAATTATGGAGATAAAGACTAAAAAGGACGAAACCAGAAAATATAGAAGTTATCAAACTAATAACAAAAAGACGAAAGAAGTAAAAAGGAAAGAAAAGGCGAAGAGGATAATAGAGGTTATCAGAAAAGATAAGAATTTAAAACATGCCCGAGCAGCAGGTCATACCGGCAAACAACAGATACTTGCTCTAGAAGACAAAAATGCTAAAACTATAAAATATACGAACAAACAGTCAAGAATAACTAAAGAATGCGACGAAAAATTTGTACGCTACAAAAAGGACCACAAACTGATAAGCCGACAGATACTAATGATATCTCATATATAACAGAAGGTGAGGTTGTGTCTTGCATTACGAAACATGAAACTCGAAACAGCTTCCGACGAGGATGGCATAACGACAGACCTCCGAGAATATGCAGTTGAGATCTTTCACAAAGAACTAGCACAGCTATTCACCCATTTCATTCGAAAAAAAGAAGTGCACAAAGGCTGCTGTATAGAAATGACAACACTAATCTACAAAAAAGCTGATAAGCGTGATTTTGCAACTACTGCCCTATTACAGTATTACCTAACATACATAAAAAGTTCACAAAATACCCACAGACTAACAGGCACTCTAGATAAAAATCAACCATGGAAAAAAGCAGGCTTCTGAATTGTCTATTCGACAATCGACCGCTTACATACAATAGACCAATTAATCAAAAACTCATCAGAATATAACAAACTGCTTTGTTTAGCCAGTATATATCATGAGAGAGC
>OY735210.1:8232095-8267095 GCA_963457665.1 Thysanoteuthis rhombus
TGAGTTTTTATTCAATTATTTTGTTGGTGTGTATTGGGGTTGGTGGCCAAGGGACGTGTGTGGTTCAAACAGTACTGAATGGGTTTCGAGTGGAAATGATGGAAGGGAATTTTAATTTGTTGGGATATCAGTGCTTGGTTGGGATGGATCGTTATTTCAGGTTGTTTATATGGTCGTTTTATCTTGGCAAAATGAGATAAGTGGCGAAAGAGGTTTTGTTGGCATATGTAAAATAGTATTCTTGGATGGGTGCAAAATTTAAGTGGAATGGAGTTGGATAGTTGATGAAATGTACGGCTTTAAATAGGTATGCACATAAATTCATGTATTAAATAAGATTTGAAATGAGTTATAGTTAATAACGTTATGTGGAATTGTCACATAACGAAGTCAATAAATGTATTTGAATGGAGTGACTGTATATTTTAGGTAGCAGTAAAGTACAATGGATTTAGTTCATATGGGGGTTTGAAGGGAAAATAAAGTTATAGATAAAATAGATAAGATTTAAAATTAATTAAAATAACTAAGATTCAATCAGATGGCTATGTAAATCAATTTGATTTTCGTCGTTAGAGTTGTAGACTTTTGGTATATAACATGATAGGAATCTATTTTCTTGCTGACATTTTGATATCAGTTCTAATCTGTTTCAAAGAATTTTGTGTTAGGGAAAGATATGACCCGTTCAACTGTAGAGTGTTCGATCCCCTCGGCTTGCAACGTGTTTGTGACCTTGGGCTCTCGGCACAGATCAAGCTGACTCTAGTAAATGCTCATCAGCCAGTTTATTACGCTTAATTAACATCATTTAATTTACTTGCGTCAAAGCAGATGCTTTTTTAATACATCTCACTGAACCTTAGATAATCGTTTACTCATTTCTATTCCACCGTACATGCGTTTCTAAACTATGATAATTTCAGATGATCAATAGCAATAAGATTATTATTATTATTATTATTATTATTATTATTATTATTATTATTATTATTATTATTATTATTATTATTATTTGCAATCTCAAACCAGTTGCCTGGTGGTAACCACATGATTTTAAGTGACAGCAAGTCTCCTCAAGTCTCCAGCCCTTCTCTCCTAATACTCATAGGTCGCAGTAATACTGCGGACTACAGTTTCTCACCGGTTGCCCAATGGTCATTGCTGAAGGCTGAGTGACAATAAGTCTCCTCAGGTCTTCAGCCAACGTCTTCTCTCTTTCGCCTATCATGTCAGTGCTGTGGTTTGCAATTCCGCTTTCATTTCCCTTCCTCTGTTGGGTCGCTGTTGACAATTAACGTTGCAGTCTTTATATTTCTAGCACTTTCCTCAGTATCCGTGCAGTTCCGAGTAGTGCAGTGGTCTGTACAGTCTCAATCCTTCCCCTTATCCCGATCTCCTCCAGTCTCGCTCTTAGTGTCTTTGGGACAGTTCCCAGTGCACCCACTATGACCGGCACTACCCTGGCTTTTACGTTCCACATCTTCCGCAGTTCTCTCGCTAGGTCCCGGTATTTTTCCCGTTTTCACTCTCCTTTCTCTTTACTCTATGGTCAGCAGGTACAGCAACGTCTACTATTTGGCAGGTCTTCCTCTTCTTGTCTACAATTACCAAGTCTGGTATTATTATTATAATCATTATTATTATTATCATTATTGCCACTATTCTTAAATCCTACTCATTGAGCATTCACACCATAAATGTTTGCTTTCACTGGAGATTTATGCCGGTAAGTCTCCTCAATAGTTTAGTATTCTGCTACGTATCGTAGTTGTTTTCAGTGATGCTGTCGTCTAGACAGCATTGATTCATCTTCGGATATTCAGTTCTTTCGACGTTTCCGCCAGGCTGTTTGCTTTAAAGATATGCGCCTCTCTTTTTTGTCTATTTTTTTTTTTTTTAAATAAGCTTTTGTCTCTTACTTCTTTCTAATATGATTGTCACTTTCAAGATAAACACTTTATTCTTATTAAATATCTACCTTTCTCTTTCCCTCTTTCTTTTTTCTTTTTCGGTTCTGCATTTGTTTTTCAACACACGCTTCTTCCTTTTTTTCTTCAAAAACGTTGGCCCCCTTTTCTCTCTTTCTTTTTTCTTCTTTTCTTTCTAAGATGAACCGTTGTTTTTTCCCAAGATGTACTTATTTTTTCTTTTCAAGATTTGGTTTTTATTCTTTCTTAAGTCCACCATTTCCCTGTTTTCATGATACACCTCTCTTTCCTTCTCTCTTTTTTACTTCCTTTCTTTCTTTGCTTTTTATTCCTTAGTTATGTGTTTGCCCCTCAACTCACGCTCTTTTCTATCTTTTTTAAAATTTCTTTCTGTGATTTACTTTTCTTTCTTTTCATTTCTTTCTGATATACGCCTCTCTTCTTTTTTGAGATTTGCCTTTCTTCTTTTTTGCCTATGAAAATTTACTTTCTTATCCACTTTTTCTCTTTCTTCTGTCTTTTAATCTTCCTATCTTTATTTCTTTCTCACTTTTGCGCGTGCGTTTTTTGCACATTTCTTTCTCTCTTTTAAATATATGATTTTTAAAGATGTGCTTTTCTTTCGATTCGAAATGGCCTTCTATTCAAGATTCTGCCTTTCTGTCTTCTCCTTTTATAAAGATTTTCTTTTTCTCTTTCTTTCTCTCTTTTTTTTCTTCCTTTCTTTCTTGCTTGCTTGCAAGCTTTCTCCGATGTTCTTTTTGGTTTGATGAGTATTTGCCGAGTTTGCCGGAAACTGTTGGGACGATATCCATGTCTAGAGGGAGACACGATCATACGGTGATTTGTCACGAATTAGTCCGGAGGGCGATGTGCTGTTGGAATTTGCCTGTCTACACTTATCAAACATCTACCTACTGAATTCACTCAAGGGAACCGACTCTTCGCAACACGGACTTCCGTCTTATTTTTATTGCAAAACTATAAATCCTGTCTCATTTTGTCCGGAAAATTTTCTTAAGCTTTTTTTTCTTCCCCACAGTATTACCCCACTCCGCACAACATCATTTGGCACTGATCTGCTATAGAGCTCTTTTTCAAATATTATTTGTAATGAATTTAGCTATGTTAGATTTTCGAAATAGATATTGATAAAAAAAGCTTCGGCAGTCAATGAAAATAAGTGCACACTTTACACTTTAGTGAAGGTTCCATGTGTATTGAAGTAGCCGCATACACATACAAATATACATCTTGCTATCATTCACTAAATATCTGTCTGCGTTAGTAAAAATCAAGAATAGACAGGGGAATGGCCACCAAAATTTTACGTTTTCACCAAATTGCTTCAGGGTTTCTTTTTACAATGTTAATTCAAGCTAAATTGGGCAAGTTCTTATTTTGTGTGCAGCTATGTACATGGTCACCTAAAAATTCACTATCTTACTATTACTGACCAAATGTCCCTCTGTTCGTATTATCAAAACTCGGGAACCATATACGTCCCTATGAAATGTTCTGTGCGTACACATGGGACCCCAGAACATTACTTTGAATCACCAACTGTCTATTGGGCGTCTATGTTAGCATTGCTCAAATGTGACAAGAGATTTAGCCATCAAGAGTTTACAACCAATGCATCCTCTCGATAATCACCTATGGAGCTAAAACTTGGAACCTAACCAGGAGATTGACCTTCGAATTGAGAACCATGCTACGTGCACATGGAAGAATCATGCTCAACCTCACATGGACCGATCACAAGGCAGCACGATATATCAGAGAAAAATCAGGAACCCAAAACATCATAGAATCCATTAGAAAACTCAAATAGCAATGGGCTGGACATGTTGCAACAATGGCAGACAACCGGCAGACTAATGGTAGATTTAAAATATGGAGAGACGAGCTAGACAAGTTCAGAAAGTATTGGCTCTGCAACGCCTATGAGAGAGAGGTCTGGCGAATCCTGGGGAAGGTCTATGCCCCATGACAGCCGATGATGATGATGATGATGATGATGGGATCCTAGATCGTGCTTTTTGTATATTAACCTTTGAACACGAAAAAAAATGGGTCTGCGTTATGGCTTTCCCCGATAATACTGATATATATTTATCTTTTCCTCTATTTAATATTAAAAGACTGGTTCTGTTCATCTGTATGTGACCTATTGGCTTATGGCCTGTTTACGAATACTACAGAATGAGTTTCAAGTTTTCTGGAATGTACGAAGTAGCAAACAGAAAACTAATGTTTTCTATAAGGACGTACAATAATTGCATATGAATCTGCATGCATTTTGCTCGTGTTGTGCTGTCTTTGAACGAAAAGCTGGAGTCACTAGACCGGGGAGCGCTGGGGCACCGCGTAGGGTGAATGAGTTAACCTTGGCGAAAGACAGGAAATGATACTTTTTTAGGTTCTGTTTCCCTGACGGAGACGTAGCCATTTCAAAATTGATATCCCAAAACCTTCCCGTATTTATCTTAATTGAAGGGGACGTAATGTGTGGATGGCTTGTCGCGTGTTTATCAAGACACACACTCTTACTGAATAGTGAATGTTTGTAACATGTAAGTAATAGGGTAATAATGCAAACAAAAACCCGTAAACATGATCCCTTAGCCGCCTCAAACTGGAGTCAGCATTTTGTCCGTTTGTCTTGCCGACGGGCAGGACATGTGGAGGACCAAAATTAAGAGGGAACGCTAAAAAGAAGAAATTAAGATAGATATTTTGGAATTGCTTCTGTGAAACCATCTGCAAGTCCATGTCCAATGTCCTTTTAGAAAGATGTATATTTGAAGGAAAGTCAAGAAATGGTATGTTTATTTGGATAAAAATGGACTTGAATAATCTTGAAACCAAATTTCTCTTTACAGCTTTTCCCGCACGTCAATGGCGTCAAAAAGTATCCTCAGAGAAGATACTAAATTCGTTTTTCCTGTTCCTTCGCTGGACATGTGACCTGCGAATGATGGTAGATGCTTCCCAAAAGATATGCGTCGGTTATAGGACTCATGTGCGTGAATCAGTACTGAGTAAGGTGCACTTGGGATGTGAATACAAGCAATACACATCGATTAGGCTAAAGACCTCCAAGTTACCAAAATGGTTCGTTCTAGCCTGAGCTATAGAATAGAGGAACCACAAAAATCAGTTTTATTAGGACCAAAAGTCTCATTTAGGGCCTTCCGTAGGAACCAACCGAAAAATTCCCTTCGGTAGGATGGATATTTCAGCTAGTACACAATAAATTATCACGTAGCAATATACGTCAACACCCAGTGATATTTCTCGAGTTCCAGGATGTTGCTACCAGATGAAATACACAGCACTAATTCATTCCATTTTCCTAAGGCTCAACAATCCACAACAAGGCTGTGAATTCATTCCATTACATTTTCTTGAAAAAACTAGAAAGCTTAAGAAATTTAATTTGTATAAAATATGGTCTTCTGAGAGCGTCATTTCACTCAAATATTGTCAGATAAACCATAATTCAGATCCATCCACTGGTCATATATCTACATAGGATGTATCTGACTACATGGTTACGGAGAAAATAGACGTGGAGACTCCGTTTTTTTTAAATAATAAAACATATTTTTAAAGACTTGGTTTCTACATAGTCTCTTCTCTCCATTATCATATATGTGTATATTAGCCAATAGCAAAGAAAATTGTGCAATTGAATCGACACACACACACAAACATACACAAACATAAATATAAAACCAACATTCTCGCAACACATACATAGCATACATGTACTGATTCTCTTTGACCAATGCATTTTGTGAGACAGCACATTGGATTACAAGACGTAAGATTCACGGGAGACGGTGCAAACGATGATGAATTAATTTTTTCCGACCTTCTGAACTTTGACTACACTTACTCAAACACACACACACACACACACACACACACACACACACACACATATATGTATATATATGTGTATGTGTGTGGGTGCGTGTATGTTTTGAGTCAATCCGATGAGACTATTTGCTTTTTGACTCACCGTCTGTTTGCCCCCCATCCATTGGTTATTTTACGTGAAGCTTTTTTTTTGTTTTTCGTCAACCTTGTCCGTGTATCACCTGTAGAGCTGGACACATACACATTCATAAATACACAAAACACACTCAAAAACAGGTTGCAAAAAGGAAAAGACTGACTGGACACCATCTTCTATGACGACTGTATCATTCCCAACCGGTGTTTAACGAACCATGGAGTGTAACTTGATAGAATAATTAAATAAATAAACAAGACAGGGCGTGCATCAACCGAGATTGCCCCTTTAACCCTTTGCCACCCACATCTTTGAAGAAAACATGACAACAGTAAAAGCCTGACCACCCGGGTTACCATCATCATCATTATTATCACTGTCAATATTTACATAGAAACGTGTCCAGTTTTCGAAGGAAGAATGATCGGAAATTGTTCTCATCCAAAAAATTTAAACCAAAAACGGATGGATAACATTCTCGGCACATATACCCGGCATACATACCCGGCACACATACACAGACTCTCTTTGATCGATATATTTTATGAGACAGCACATTGGATTACAATATGGAAGATTTGAAGGAGACGGTGGGAACAATGTTAAGTTGAGTTCTTTTTTTCTGAATGAAATGACCTGAACTTTTTGACCTTCTGAACGTTGACCACATCCCCACATACAAACACCCACATGCATATAAATACACACACAAATATACATCTACATCCATACACACATGCGTATGTGTATGTGCATGTGTTTGTGTGTGTACAACTAAACCTAATTGCATGATTAACGAGCATTTCTGTGTTGCGTACTGTGACCAGAACAATATAAGTACAATATCCGTTTCATACTACTTACACGTCTCATTTATCCGCAACTATTATTTACTCTTTCTCTCTCGTAGTATATATATATATATATATATATATATATATATATATATATATATATATATATATTATTATATGTTATTATCATGTTGTAATTACTTGTTTGCCTCCGGCGTCAATGGCCTGTGTTCGAGCGAGAAATAATAATAATAAAAAAACAGAACGAAAGCAGACTGTATTTGCTTTGGAAAATCGTGTTAACGATACTCCAAGTAAACATTACATTTGTACAAAATTTATAACACATCAATATGGCATAAAGATCTTACAAGCACACACATATATATATAGATCAATATATATATATGAATATATATATATATATATATATATAGATATATATCATCATCATTATCATCATCAGTCTTTTAACGTCCGTCGTTGGACATAGACCATCCCCAGGATTCACCACACTTGTCTGTCATGGGCGTCACAGAGCCAGCACTTTCTGAATTTGTCAAGCTCGTCTCTCCATCTAATATTCTGCTGGCCTCGGTTGCACATTTGATCACGGGTGATCCATGTTATGAGTCGTAATGTCCATCGGTTATCTGCGATTCTTGCAACGTGGCCAGCCCACTGCCAATTGAATTTTTGATAGATTCTTTGATGACCCTGACTCTTGTCTTTTCCTTGATATACTGTGCTGTCTTGTTGTCTCTCCATGTGAGGCCCAGCATAATCCGTTCACACGAGGATGGCAAGCATTTGACGGAACAAGCTCAACCTTCAAAAATAAGAAGATACCATTAATCCTAAAAAGAGAGGTGTATAACCAATGCATCCTCCCAATTATATACATATATATATATATATATATATATATATATATATATTTCAACGATAATAAATGAATAGAGCAATTATCATGGGTCTATTTCAAAAACCATTACATCGGATATTGAATTACTGATTGGTATATGTATATTTAGAGAGAGAGAGAGAGAGAGAGAGAGAGAGAGAGAGACTGAGTGACTGACAGACAGACAGACAGACAGACAGAGATGGGGAAATTAAGGGGATGAGAATTTACAGATAATCCCATAATTAGATTGTTCGAATTTTAGCATTCACCCAAATATATACATATATATGCATATTTTTTTTTTTTTTAGAAAAAATAGCTCAAATTTGCATTAGATGAAGCATTGTCAACTATTTTTTAACTTTTTGACCAACATTTCTTTTATCTTAATTTCAGATCCGCCTAAACCGTCAGTCTACAGCAGTGAGTAAACAGCACAGAATGCAAATAGGGAATGCGCTCCCGACGAGATATTAATTGCAGGGACACATTGCACCCACGTCACGTGAATACATATCTGCTCACGTGAGCGTTTGGAGATTGCAGGCCAGTTTAATACTAGTTTGAATCACTGGTAGACACACTGCAGTAATGAGCACAAGTCGAGTTATATCATGCACCTTCGCAAGTGTACTTACGTGACTTCGTCTCATTATCAAGTTTTTACGGTCTGCATGATAGCGTGATGTTGAATTTCCTCTTATCCGGAACTGTGATATTTGATGACCATACGTAAAGTCACATGACACTTGTGAATCTTACTGCTGATTTTCGAGGTTTTGATGTATCGTGAGCTGGCATGAGTTTACAGAACGTTACTGCAATGTGTTCCCGATTAAACTTGCATCACTTCTACCGCCAGAAAACTGCTCTTCGCTGTGCTAATGCGTGAGCTACGAGGATCCTACTGCCGGTAGATCAAATTTAATCAATTAAACTTGCCCTTCATCCATATTTTTTTCACATCAACATTAATTGATAAATAATGGCTAAGATTGTGTTGATTTTAAAAGGTTTGCTATTACAAAACCTTATAGTAATCTTCAGACTCTAATCGCGTATCATTTTGGCCTTCCTTTGTAACATAAAATTAGATTGTAATTCGGATCTTGTCGATGATTTCATGTACCTCTTTACATCGCCTTTCCCAGGAATCGAGCCTCATTCGACGCTTTTGCTGCCAGTGACGCAACTGGACTATTACTCCCCCGTCCATATCGGTGATGATGATTGAATGTCACTGATCATTCTCGACCATTTGAATGGCCAGATGTCCCTCTGACCTCTTTTCTTTTAGAGGTGGTGTTAGGTAAAAGGGGTGCAGGTGGGTAGTGGCGGCTTCTTATCCAACAGTTCCGCTCTAGGGCAAATATGGCTGACAAAGATAACATCTCCTCCACAAAAATGTCCCCTCATCACTTATCTGTCGTCTTCCTCCGTCCATAATCCGCATCCCTGCTCTAGCACTTGTCCCCTCCCTCCCAACCTTCAGCGAAAGACATCGCTGTACGGTTGCCTTGTTCTTCCCAGATCTTTGTATCACCTTCAGGGCGCACTTCCCGCTTTTTGCACAACTCGCGTTCATTCTTCGTCGTCTTTTGATCAGGCTGATGATGTTATGTCCGTCGTCATCATCTCTAATCTTTGATTTGAAAAGTACTAGACCGACTGCTGCGTTGAGAAGTAGAGGAGGGCATTCTTTCTTTTCTTTTTTTGGTTTGTTTCTCTCTTTTCTTGTATTTATTAAACTAGTTATTCCTCGAGAAAAAAATTAATAGATAAGTTTGTGTTTCAATGAGGTGTTTTCTCTTCAAAAAAAAATTAATATATATATATAAATACATAAATTATATATATATATATATATATATATATATATATATATATATATATATATATATATATATATATATGTATGATATGTATATATATAAATATGTATAATATATATATATTCATATATATATATAATATGTATCAGAAGAAGCTAAATAAATGTATCGCTTGAAATTCAGCCTTAGTGACCGTCCAGTTCCATGGCCCAGTGGTAGGATACCGGCCTCCTATGAAGCAAAGGTTTCAATCTTGCCTCGTGGTACTTGATGGGATAATGGATTGTCTATAGCTAAGCTTAAGAGTTGTAATATAACGAAACAGCTGTCAGTGGATGACACAACACACACACACACACACATATATATATATATATATACATATATATATATATATATATATATATATATATATATATATATATATATATGTGTGTGTGTGTGTGTGTGAAAGAGAGAAAGAGAGAGAGAGAGAGATCTGTATATAATCCGGTAGAACATTTATGAATGCGTTATTTTATCTGAAACTCTCTTTGAAATGACCTCTCGTTGTTACACAGAAAACGAGTCATTCAACCTACACCACATAAATAGGAATAAACAGTTTAAGGGATCTAAGTCTCACTGAGAGCTTATTCTTCACATCTTATTCGTGCTATTTACTAACGACCAAACTTTGGGGATCTGGGTAGTTGTGATGATAAATAATGATGAAAGAAACACCTCTCAAAAATTATCAATGGTGAATCAATTCAAATGCTGTTGTCGCAGAAAAATAATCCTGTTCTTGGTTGAATCGTAACTTGCGAAGAAAAGTGTATTCAGTGTGGAAACCAGGAACAATCTGTACAATATGTTGACGACGTTGAAGCTCCAAAGTACTTGTTACAATTAACATTCTCTTAATAAAATATTATGGTCACTTATTGTGGTCAGTGACAGGTTTTTCCACCAGGAAGAAAACCACAGTTGTTATTTACTATTTAGAATTGGAAGAGATGCACGAAAAATCATATGAAATAAGGCCTGCAGTAGCCAATCGGAAAGAATCATTTTTGCCCAATGATACTATTTACTGAATTAGACTCGAAAAGTTTAATGCAATTGCTTCAGAATTTTGCCTCACCTTCCATGATCTTCAAACTTACCACCGAACACTTCCAAACATTTGAAACAAGTTATTTTGTCACACTATTTCTGTCTTTTTTGTTATAGCAATGGTCAGCTTGGGTTTATATTCTAAAACTGTTAAGAGCGATGCTGCTTCTGTAAAGGTGATAGAATGTAAAAACAACCCGTATGTTGCGATAAGATAAAGAGAGATACGATGGAAGAACAACTAATCAATTGTTTTTTCCTTCATCACCCAAAAAAGCAGACAAACATAATTTTGCGTACGGAAATTTAAGTCATATTTTCCTTCCAACCGCAAGACCCCAAATGTTCGGTATTGTTCATAAGTAATCACCATGGAAACGAAAATCCCAACTTTAACCCCCATGAACGCCTCAAAACTTAAACCAGGGGGGGGGGATAAAGAAAAAGACACGAAATTCTATTCCTTATATTGCTATTTCTTTTTACTTATTTCAACCTTTTGTTGACAAAAATCTGACAAATGATGTATGCCTTTTACCAAGCAAATTCAAAAGGAAGGCACGCAAATAAAAAAATACGCCAAAAAATTTTAAAACAAAACAACCAAGTTAAAAAATACAACATGCAAATTCGAAAACGCGGCAAGGAAATTAGGATATACCTCCACTAAATTATGAAATACAGTGCACATATTTAAAAAGAAATACAGCAAGTTAATTAAGAAGACAAGCAAACGTAATCTATTGAAGTAAACAATCGCATGAAATGTTCAGTTACTGTGACAATAGCTGCAAAAGTAAATTATTCAAGTTAATTTAGCTGAAATATGTCTCTTAAGAACATCCATGGGTCTATTACCTTAGTCCCGACGGAAAGATAACATTTATAATTTCAAAGAACGATTTCCGTCTCGAAAGAGGATTAAATTGCATTTTTTCGCCAAAAAAGAACAACAAAGCTGAGCTTTGATTGTTACTCGTCACCTTGTGAACGGAAACCTTGCCCCTAACCCTAAATCCTGCCCAGGGGGAGGTGAGCCACGGAATAAATTATACAAGTCATTCCCATCGGTTATGTAAATTTCGGTCTGCTGGAAACTAATGGAGAAGCCCCCAAAAGCTATGCCGTATATTGAAAACTTGATCTTATTCAAAACTTCAAAGCATTAGTCTTTTCTCTTGGTCAAAGCTGCACAAATGGGACAAAAAATATAAGACTAACCTTTCTTTTACAAAGAATCATGTATATCATTTTGGTTGAGTTCCAAATCATAAACTGAACGTACAAGAGAAGGACAATCGTGTACATCTGAAAGAATTATCTTCCGTTTGCTCTGATTTTTTTTATCTTTTATACATCTTTTAAAAAACATGTTTATAGTCGCCTTTCTAAAAATTTCGAAATTCAATTGACTTTCTTTTGAAGAATAAAACATTTGTTTATTTTCTTTTTTTTTTGGCGTCGGGGTTGAATATTTTAAAGTAATTTTTCGTGCTTCCATCAATAAATAAAACGACTATCCAGAGCTGTCCCCATTTTTCTTACTTAAATTAGTGGCCACCACTGTAGGCGAGATCGACTATTACTCGAATCTCTACTGCAAATGCTCAGTGCTGTGTGGTTAGTCGTGTTCGTTGCCCACCTAATTACGTCATTCCAGCGAGAGCCAGCCCCAGCCTCGTTCTGAATACTGTCGAGAAGGAATCATTTGTACCATGGACAGAACACTCACTCTTTCTCGATGAGTCATCCGGCTTCTTTGGGGAAAAAAAGGTTCTCTTGATGTCGGCACCTCACGGCCATTCGCTGCTTTCAGATCTAATCACCAGGTATTTATCAGGTAATGTCGTATTGATCAGCAGATACCTATTCAGGGTTACTAAGATCTACAATCGAGAGGATTGACAATGATCAGGTGGAAAGTGGACTCTGATTCGATTGAGAGAATCGGTCATGAAGGTTGAATTGTAACATTCATTTATTAGGTTATGTAACGGGTGATATCATGGGTGGGATTCAGTGATAAAATATGCCAAAACTTCCGTTCACTCTAATTAATGCATGTATGATTACATAAGGAATTCTAGAGAATTCTTGAGAAGAAAAAAACTAAACAACGGTCGTAGTTTAGTGCTAACTACATTTGAATCTTTCAATAAGTAGGCAAGATTCCAGCTTTTCTTATCACTGTTCCCTGACTTAACTGCTACACCACCAGCTTGAACCAGTTTCTGTACCGAACAAGTTCAAGTTTCTGGTGGTAGCTAAAGGATTAATGGCTTAACAAGAACTTTTGCAATTTCTAAAAAAATAATTGTTTAACAATATGTTGGCGCTTAAGCAGTATGAAAAGCATTACAGACAGAATGTATGATCTTAAGCGCATTGCTAGAGTTTTATAACAAACATACATTGCAAATCATTTTTATATAAAAATTTTCTGTAAAATACCTTTTCTTTCTTGTAGTTATTATCTAAAAATCAGGAAAAGGGTATTGTCTGTGGTCAGGAACGAAGGAAAGCGTTACTGAAAGTATAGGTTTGATATGAATTGCTAATTTCTCCGCTGTAGAAATTCATTGCAGGTGATCTTTACTACAATATCTGCAATGAATGAAGAATCAGTGTCAGTCAGCTAAGCTTCCAACAGTCCCCAGGTATCAACTTTATTGTGGGAACTGAGTTCGCTGAGTCAAGGTCGGAAATGAGAATAAAAGTATGTTTCACTAATTTGTGACGTCACGTCGACTTGTGACGCGCTAATTATATCGGGTGGACGGGTGTCATAGTCGGCAGCACGGGCTCTGGTTGTTAATAACCAGGCCTCAAAACAGGAAAGCAGATGAACAGAAAAGAAAGGGGTAGAAAGGATAGTGTTTGAGTTTTACGGGTGAGGGCGGGTGGCTGAGAGATGTTTGGGAGGGTTATGCTGAGGGTGTTCTTTTTCTCTTGTGGTCGGTATCAATTAACTTGGCAGAACATTGGTTCTGAAGGGCATGATTGATGCTGCTCGAGTTTCATGTATCCTGTGAAATGGACTGAAAGGGGATGTGAGAGTGGAAAGAGACTGAGATCCAGGTGACTGGAATCTAGGGAGGATGAGAGTAAAGTGAGAGATTATAAATAATTAGAAAGAATATAATGAAACAATCACCAATTGTTAAATTACGAACTGGGATTCGCCATATTCAATTTATTCTAGGTTAAATCAGTCAGTTTATATTTTTGGGAAGCATAATATCCGATATAATCCAGGAGCATTCGGTCCAAACATTATAAATGATTAAAACAAACTGATTGTTTCGTCGATGATATTCAACGGTGTATATAATAACATACTGAAAACACCTAAATCCCAGAGGAGATATTAACCAACATATTGAAACTTTATGATTCCAGTGCGCGCAATATATTTGGTCCAAAATTATTAGATCCAGACATAAAACATGATTTTAATTCTATTAATCTTACCTTTTCAGGATAGTTGTAATATGGAACCAGAAACACCATACTAAAAATTACCTGGAATTGCTATGGATTTTCCAGAGAAATTCAAGATGCCGTCCAAGATAGCATCCAAGATGGCCACAGTGTTTAGATGAAATCTTGAAACGGTCAAAAAATTTCAACTAAACCGGACACAAATATGTTCTTGGACTATTTCTATATCTCAGAGCTGGGATAACTGATAGAAACCCACACTGATGTAATATTTTTCGAGGATTTCCAGGGCTGCAAATCCAAGATATCTGCCAAGATGTCAGCCATTACTAAGCCAAATAATGACGGAAGTTATAATTTAGAAACCAGAATTAATAGAAAGTTGATTTGAGGGTAAATTCACACATTTCAATGATTTGGCAATCGATTTCAATCTATTAAATTGATTAGTCCCAAAACTTAAATAAAGCTCCCGAAATGGCCACCATGAGTCATGATATTTTAAAGAATTTAGTCAGAAAAACATGACATTATGATTATGGCATATTCATAGAGTTGAGAATATAGGCAATTTCATGAAATGCATTAGAGTGGGCTTCGGGAAACATCCTACAATTAAAACCCAATAAATTCTTATCAAATCTCACAATTTTCATCAGTAACAATCGGGTGAATGTTCTAACACATCTGACCATTACAAGGAATACACTTCTGTGAACAATAAAATCTTTTTGGCAATTGCAAATTTTCAGATGAATTGTTTTGCGGTCGCAGTCAAAAAAATTCCGAACCCACTCCAGAGCCACAGGATGATAAGTTTTAAAAGGCACCATAAATGAACCTGCAATTGAGCGATGCAATTCAAGGGTATTTCTCGAATGCTTCTATTGTTTCTTGTTGCTGTTCATTTGTCCTGTACAAAATCTGGTTTGTCAGGGGATGTTTTTTGAAATTTCACAGGAAGAGGTTTCTTTACTATTTCTGGGGTTGAAACTTCTCTGATCAGGTTATTGAGCAAAAAGCTTATGAGGCTGTTCAAAATATTTCAGGGTTTGACACATGACTGAAATCGCAGACATCAAATTGAACAAGTGGGTTCTTGCTCAACTACGGAGCATGCAAGTGTGTGACACTCCCGTGAAGATCACTGGCGTCCATACAGTTTCATATGAACAGTAAAAAGACCTGAGACCAAGCAGTAAGACACAAGACGATAAGCATTTTGATTTTCTAATGCAGTGGTTACATACTTATTCCCTATTTGCATATCTTAGCCAGGATATAGTGATACGCATTGCAAGTCTATAAATTACAATAAGGCATATAACATTGGAACAGCTGCAGTCAATACTGTTACAGAGTGTCAGTGATATTAAGCTTCACAGAAAAGATCGTGTTACAATAATATGATGGGTAAAGAATAGAATTAAAGTCTGTGGTCAACATGTTGATGTGAATCCTTCATAGCCTTTCACGAGGGTAGTTTGCTTAATTAAAAAAACGCCAAGTTATGCAGCATCACCTCTTTTAAGCATTGGCAAATCAGCCACTTTCTATTTTTGACCAAGGAGCGCAGTAGATGGCAAAACTTCAGTCCTATAAACATTTCTAAAAGGACAAGCTGATGTAAGGCAAGATGTATAAGTAAATTCTCAATACGTAATTGATGTTGGTTACCTACTTCACATGGTAACATGGCCAACTGATGCAACAAACAGTGGTGTTTCGGGAAGAATATGTATCATCAGGGGACCCAACGAAACATGATGCAAGTTGTATCGTGGTGTTTGATGGCTACTCAAATTCCAGCCAGTCTACTAAAGTTACTATGCAACAACATTGCACCCCGACCTCTTTGACATACTGTTTGAAACTGACATGAAAGTTACCTTGATTGGAATAGCATTTTTAGCTGATAGAAATGATAGATATCGCCTCATAGAGCATTTAATTTCTCAGTTCACAGGAAATTGTACTCTTTGTAAGCAACATCATGCAGATGCAGATTCTTTGACCATGGTAATGGCTAAAGCCTCTTAGAAATCAAGACCAATTGTAGTGGTTGGCGCTGACATATACTTGTTACTCCAGCCTGTTGCTCAGGACATGCAAGATGTAGAAATGTACGTGCTCTGTCAGGACACAACCCAATACATTGTACAGCATTAACAAAATTCAATCAGCCTTAAGCCATAACACCTTATAACTATACACGCCAAGACAGGCTATGACACACAAAAAATAAACAAAAAATCAAAGCAAGCAAGCATTGGTTTTGATACTGCCGTTCAATGACTGTGAATCACTAGATTCATTTACCGATCCAAGATGTTCTCATCCTGTTGCTAAAATGGCTGGAAAAATGTATCAATTAGAATTCTATGGGGCTAAACAGGCAGAATGTTTGAACACCTACGATGTATAAAAGGCAAATCATGAATACATCTATTTTTCTGGATTCAAGCTGGAATCATTGTCCCCCATCAAAGGATGTTGCAAGAAAAAAAAAACCTTTCTTCTCAAATTTACCCCATTCAAGCAATGGAAGGGGAAAGACCGGTTCCCCCTTTGAATGACTCGTGGCTGCAAAATGTCAGAATATTCATCTGATTGCCACTGATTAAGATGGAGAGAATTGGAGGCTTTTTCTTAGGTTTAAATCGTTGGACGCTTCTCAAATCCTATTCTAATGCATTTTATCAAATTTCCCCAACTGTATGTGTATACCATAATCATGATTCTAAAAAACGTGGTTACATTTGATGACCGTTTTGCAAGAATTATTCAAGTTTGGAGACTAATCAAGGATTCGGTCCCCATACAATGGGTTTGAATCGATTGCTCAACCAGTGAAACATAAAGATTTACCCATCAGTCGACTTTTTATTCATTCTGGTTGTGCAGTTATGGCTTCTTTCGCTGTTTCGCCCAGGAATGGCAGCCATATTGATAGTCATGTTTAATTTGTTGCCCTATCCAGCAAATAGGCTATAAACTATAAAACAGAACATGAATTCTCCCGCCTCCAGAACATGGAAATAGCCCCGACTTCACCTGGACAATATTCATATGTGGTCTGGTTGTAGGTGTTTAACTATTTGAATATATGTTGATTTTCTTGCGACTCTCCATTGCGATTCTAGCTAATTTCTAGTATAGTGGCTCTGGTGTTATAATGCAACTATCCTGAAAAGGTTGGCTTTTTAGAATAAGAATTTTTTTTTTGTTTGTATCTGATGCCCCCGGAGTAAGTCTATGACATGCACTGGCGTCATCATACCTCAGATTGTTTCATAGATATCTGTGGATGCACCTCTGGGATTTTAGACGATTTTTATTATGTCATTATGTACGCAATTAAATATTATTTACGAAAATAAAACAGCTTGTCATAATTAATTTCAATGTTTAGACCTAATGCTCTTTGACTGAATCGGATATTATACTGACAGATCTAGCCTAGATTAAATTGAATATGTTGAACCCCAGTTTAGCAGTCGGTGATCTTTCTATATTCTTTCGAATTATTTCACTCTCTAACTTCGCTCGTTTCATCTCAAAATTCCAGTCTCTCTACACTTTCACATCCTTTTTCAGCCCATTTCACAGAATACATGAAACTCTAGTTGTTGACTATAGTTTTTGTGTTTAATGAGGGATTCATCGTCTTAGATCTTAGCTGCAGACTTTGAAAGGTCTGTAGAGTATTTCAGCGCCTGAAACAAGTTTGGCAAGCCAAAACCATTCCACCCACTAGCGAAGCACAACTTCCCAATACTAGTGCCATGGCTATCAATACAATTGAAACTTGGAAAATGACCACAATTATCATGAAAAAGCCCAATATTTTGTAGTAGAATGCCTCAGAAGAAAAAAAAATCACAAATAGAGTCAGAATTACGAATAAAAAATAGTGACCAGGAATCTTTCATGGATGCCATTACAAACATGCATGAAGCTAACCGTGCAAATCTTAATCATGCTAGAAAATTGTAATGCTTTTATAGCAATGAGATGGATTCCAGCGGATGGGAGGAGAAAGAGGGACGGACCCAGAAAAAAACCTAGCACTTAACATTCATTGAAGACCCTCAGAAGGTTGGATTAACATGCGGGAACATGCAAGGTGTTTCTATAGATAGTTCAAAATGGAGACAAGCCATTTCCTAATACGCCTTGTTGCATGGGAAGGCCTAAATAAAAACCTAAATTCGAGAATAAGTTTCCAATAAGGTTTTGGTTTCACCTCTTAAACAGAAGTGTATGGTTCAAATGAATCAATGTATTCTAGTAACAAATCATTCTCTCACCAACTTCATATCTACTAGTACTGCTTTGCCACTTACCTTGCCACGTTACAAAATACACCAAGTGGATTATAAATCTTAATTTAAATTTTTACTGTGGGGGTAAGCATAATGATTTTAAAAAATGTACCCTCAGAAAATCAAAATTTGGCCTGGAAAAATTCTGTTACAGGGTTTGGTTGGAACACTGAGAGGGGACGTTGTTGGTATTCGATGAAATAAATTCAGCTGTGGATTGCTAAAAGATTTGGAATTGAACAGAATTACAGCTAAAGAATTCAATTAAACTATTGGGCTAAAGAGAAGAATTGGAAAGTGTTAATTGGAAAATGTCTGTGAAGCCACTTCCGTTACTCCTCTGTGCATCAAAGCAAACAGACTGACAACAAAATAACTCTGGACACGATTCCAATGAAAAGGAAGCTGGACAACGGACTCGCCGTAACATTGGGATAAAAAGACGAAATAAAAGTTCATAAATCGCAGAATGGCTAGTTTCCGTAATTCCAGCATGCATAGAAGCAAATTGACCAACAAGAGACTTAACACCAGACAAAAGGTTACCAGAAGGAGACCGGAGATTGATCTGGTCGGAATGTTGTTGAAAGAAAAAAAGTGTACATTGATTTCAAGTAAAACTTGAGCAGTTTTATACCTACGCAGAGAAATCTTAAAATTCATCTGATAATGAATATGGCCAGTCGGAGAACTTTCTTTTAAAAATCTTGTATGATGTCTGGTGTCAAGTTTGAAGTTTTAGAAAAAAAATGAAGATAAAATGAAATTAACAGATAAAAAAGAAATAAGCCAAGCAAATATCCTAACATGTCATCTCAGTGAATCGTTATTTTACTTTGGTTCAGGCTTGAACTCAGTTGTTCATGTGTGACGTGTCATACAAAGTAATGAATTTATTTCGATTTTTTGAAGATCCATAGAGACCCAATCATCATTGAAAGCATTTTTATGGGGAAAGGATGCTATCCATACGACTAAGATGGACTACCTTACAGGACAAAAGGGGCTTCAGTTTCCTTCCTTCTTACACATAGCAGGTGAGGGAAGAAGTAGGTTCATGCCTTTCTCAAAGGCATTTGTGCAAAGAGAATGAAAACAGAGTTCGAATTTGGGTCACCGATTCTATTCGCTGTCTTAGGTCATCTATATCCTCATTCTTTTGCACTAATACAGAATACCTTTGCATGGAAAATGGGATTGATTTGGTATATTGTAGATAAGACGATTGTGTTGCGCCAGTTATCGAAGTTTGATGAAATCAGCATTCTACATCCAGGCGTTTTACCTGAACTCGGACACTGACCACTGCCGATGGTATGGAATATGTAATAACCTTGACTAACAGGCGTAATCTTTTCAAAGTTTTTATTCATATTTTAAATACATGAGTTTGTATATGGTTGCTTGACAAAGAGATGTGGTTCTCAGTTTGGTCTGGTTATGCCGTCGAGATCTCTTCTCAATGGGTACCCCCTTTGTGTTGGCCATGGGCCAGACCAGAACCAGTTCATAACAAGTAACTAATTAAAAATACTTGCTAAGAGTTTATACCTGAGAGAGGTTCATATCGTTTCTTCTTTCGTGAGCTGTTACAAACAAATTCATCTTCGAGAACTTGGCCCAACGCAAAAGTTGTCTTGGAGAAGAAACTTTAAGGTCCTTGCATGTGACTTGGAGTTCAATTCATATTCTCTGTGGGATGCCAAATCGTCAATTCAAATATGAGTGCATCAAATAAACGGTAACACAACAGGGAATCCTATGTGGAGACGACGTCTTATAGACTGGGTATCCAGTTCTTCGAGGGGAAAAGTGCTGTTTTCACACGTTTTTAAGAGCGATGTGAATGAAAATGGATGTCACTACGTACAGTCGCATGTGTGTATGCGCGTTTCCAATGTATGTATACGTGTGCATGTAAATGCATGTGTATGCATATATCTATGTATATATGAATGCGTGTTAGTTTTGTTAATATCAGTACGTATTCATATCTATAAATGTGCCCGAGTGAGTCCATTTATTATGTGTGGGCATGTAAGCGTACGAAGGGTTTGATTAATATGGGAATATGTGTATTCATATACGTGTAGGGCGCACGAAGGTTTGTATTTGTCAAGTTGAGGAAGTCTGTGCGTGTGAACCCTTGTATGGTGAAAAATTAGGTTGACTTATACATGGGACCTATTAACGATTTCCGAGCTAAAAATCAAAGGATGCCCTATAAACGGAGACGTATGACATTTCGATACAAGGCCAAATAAGGGCAATGTAAGTACAAAGAATGTGTTGTTCTAAATTTTCGAGTGCTAATGGCCTGCTTGCTTCGAAAATCAACATTCAAAATATCTTTTTTGGCTGAGCTCGCACACAGACTACTGACGCCGGAATAAAGTACCCACCTATCTCAGGCATTGAACACACGCACACACACACTACTCGCACAACCAGGCTCACTCATATATATATATATATATATATATATATATATATATATATATATATATATATATATACAAACATATGTATGCTGATATTATAAGAATATACAAATATATATTTGTAAAAGTTTATGAATTAACAGTGCATGGAGCTGAAACATGGAGCCTAACGAAGAAGCAGATCCTCAAATTGAGAACTATGCAATGTGCACATGAGAAAATTATTCTCATGGAGAGACCACAAGACAGCACAGTACATCTGAGAAAAGACAAGAGTCAGGGACATCATAACATCCTTAAAAACCTCAAATGTCAGTGGGCTGGCCAGGTTGCACGAATAGCAGACAACCGATGGACATCACGACTCACGACATGGATCCCCCGAGATCACATGCAGAACTGAGGCCGGCAGAATATTACTTGGAGACACGAGCTTGACAAATTCAGAAAGTACTGGATTCGCGACGCCCATGATAGAGAAGTGTGGCGAATCCTGGAGAAGGTCTATGTCCAACGGCGGATGTTAAAAGACTGACAATGATGATAATATATATAAACATATATGTAAAGTTTTCATATTGAAATGGTGAACAAATTTTCAGTTAATATATATGGTCCCGAAGTATCAACAACTCATTTATCATGCACCCACTTTTAATCTGATCTGTGTTATTTCAAAGTGTTGTCTTATAACTAACTGTTTACTAATAATAGCTGCATTTACAAACCTTTCACAAAAATCATCACCAACCGAATCACAAAAAGCTGGATGAAAACCAACCACGAGAGCAAGAAGAAGCTATTCGACCATGCACCATCTTCATTCAATAAATCAAATAGCATCATCGACTTCAAGAAATTCCTATTGGCATTGAGGTTACCACTCTACAAAGTGTATGCACTAGAGTGCTGCAACGCATATTCTATCTGAGCAGCTCCTTCATCGAGCTACATAAAGACTCAGAACCTTTTCAGCACCCAAAAGGGGTGTGATGAGGCGATAGCAGCTCACCCAAATTCTCCATGGATGATTCTCCGAAACCTAGACTGGGAACTCGAAGGAATCAGAATAGACAGCGAATATCCGTGCGACCTCTGATTTGCAGACATCGTCCATTTTGCAAAGAACCTCCATGACCTCCAACAAATGCTAGAAGAACTGGATGAAAAAAGCAAGAAAGTCGCCTTCACACGAACAAAGCAAAGGTCATATGTACCAATCATCTCGGAAATAAAGTCACAACAATCAAAATTGAAAGCTTGGAATATCTAACAAGGACAACGAATCTCCATGAAATCGTCAAAATAAAAAAAAAATCATGCAAAGAATCACTCTAAGATGGCAAACCTTACGCAGAGCAAGCATTATATATGTATGTGCGTGTGTGTGTGTGTGTTTGTGTGTGTGCTACTGTATCTTTCTCTCTTCATATATATTGGCCTGATTGATAATGGTTGTAATATCTCTTTAACGGGAGACTTGTGTACGTAAGTTCTCACTTATCCACGATCTTTCACTTCAACCGCGGCAATGGGACAAGTAAAGAGTGATCCTTAGCAGTCTCAGTCGAAATTCCGAACTTTCCACTTTGGTAATTGTTACGCTGTCCCGCATATACACTCATACACGCGCACACACGCGCTCTCACATGCGCACACAAATATACACACACCCATATAAATATGTATATAGGAAAGGATGGATGGGTGTGTTTTCTGGGTTTGATGGGTGTTGGGGGGTGGGGGCAGGGGATAGAAAGCGAATCCCAACCGCCTGATTCCGCAGGCGATTCTCGGTGACATTCGTGTCCATAAAATTTGCTCGTCGTTCAGGATCAAATGATCTGTTATCACTGGCCGGATGTTCAAGGCATGACGGTTCTTTGTTTGTCGTTCGTTGCCATGGAAACCGTTTGTAATTGGTTGGGGAGTCGTTCAGGACTCATCTTTAACTGAATTTTATCTTCCCAGGATTACCCAAATTACTTTTTGTCACACAGGCATCTAACAACACGCGGAAAACACACGCGCACACAAATTACACACACGCACACACATTAACACACACGAATACACCCTTCATAATAACACACAGCTCATATATATATATATATATATATATATATATAAAGACAGAGAGAGAGAGACAAAATTGATATATATATATATAGAGAGAGAGAGAGAAAGAGAGAGAGAGAGAGAGAGAGAGAAAGAGATCAAATTTGATCAGCCTTGTCCGATTTGAGGCCACCTCAGACACATAAACCAACAGATACGAACGTAGATACACACACACACACACACACACACAAACACACACACACATATATTTATGTATGAAACATTTGAATTGCAGAATTGTTGGACAGTTGTGGTCCTCAGTATGGTTCATCAAGTCGAAGTCGTTGAGAGTGATATATAGATGGAAATAGGATTACGGTTTAAGTTACCAGAAGTTTTTATTACGGCATCAATTGGAATCAATCACGTTTTCAGGAAATATATCAGATTTAAAATTTTACCCACATACACAGAAACACTCACACACACATCTCTCTCTCTCTCTCGCTCTATTTTTCTATTCTCTCTCTCTCTCTCTCTATATATATATATATATATATATATATATATACATATATATATGTGTGTGTATATAAGTAAGCTGTTTCAAAAATAAATATGTAGTAAAAGATAATATCAATATACCATACACATAATATCCTACGTAAAAAAGGCAAACTACGTGTCGGACATAAGCTATATAGTAAAACATAGCTGGAAGAGAGGTGTTATTAGATCAACACCGTGGGGATGCCATGTCAGTATAACTGTTGTGTTTTAAATCCCTGAAACAGTTACATGGTAAACAACTGATGATCCCAACAAGACAGAATTTATACATTGTATCATAATAACAAAGCATATAACAAGGGGAAAACACTGAAGATAATTACATAAATTGCATGGACAGATATTGAGAAATCAGTAATTTAAGTGACACACAAAAAGATTTTAATGTTTGCTGTAAAGCTTGCCTTGATAATCAACCTGAGAGTTATATTTAACCATGGTTCGAACATCGACCACTAGTGCAGCCTGGGACAAACGCAACTAGCTTTGCTACCAGCTCTTTTGGGTTGCATTATCTTATCATATCAAAGGCCTTGTCATTTTTTACTAAAATAAACAGATGTCTAAAATTAAGTGATTTCTGCCATGATTCGACTATCCGACCCAAAAATGAGCTGGCGGATGATGAATCCCTCCGGCCAGGTGGCAGCTAAAAAAAATAGCTTGTTTAATTAACTCATTCAAAACAACAGAATTGTAGCATAAATGAAAACAAGACCCAACAAGTCAGCCTGCTTCAGGGTCAAACTCCACTCCTACTTCTATTCAAACTGAAGAAAATTACTGCAACTTTTGTATCGTATACATAATAAATGAATTCGTAACTATACAAGAATTTTCATTTTCGTTCTGATGGTGAGATAGCCGCCAAGCAATCACTGGGTCATGATTTCAAAGTACCGTTAGGAAATGGTAATTCTATGTATCTTTTTGGTTTAATGTGGCGGGATAGACGAATCGTGAAGGGTTTCTGGTGAAGAATGTTCTTGTTACGGGGAAAATGAGATCGATTCCAACTTGGACTGCTGTTTGACGATAACATTTTTTCCGCAGTCAAATAATGGGGATCGCTAGACAAATTATGTCATTAGATTGCTATGTTTACTTTTCTTCCGTCAATTTGATATCCTATTCGCTGCACTCGCCGCACAGCGAATCTAAAAGAAGGTTGTCGCATTTTATTTTTTCTGTTAATCAATATCTCAATAAAATAATGAAATTAACTATTGGTGGAAAAAATCGAAGAAATGTTGACAGATCTTAGACTTTAAAGTGAAAGGTACAAAATTTATCTGAAATGAGAAAAATGTTAATTTTTATCTGTGTTGTTTGAAATAAGCTTAATGCATCGTTATTATCTGAAAATAATCATATAAGGGACTAATTCAAATAATTACAAACTAAAAAATTTTGCAAATTGATTCAACCCTAATGAAGGAATAGATATATTCATACTAAAATATATATTTGTATAAATTATCCATATACTAAAATACTGTCATTTTTACGGATAATTTGCTAGCAGGCTAATATCCATGGATACCTTTATTAATAGAAATAGATATTCATCAAGTAGATTTATTTTTGGCACAAAACCATAATTATGTAGGACCCAACGAAACAGACCTATTGCTAATAATCTTCTAACATGTGTTGATATGAACCCATGAATAAGAAAAAACTATTCATTCAAAACTGCAATCGTTGTACATGGATGTGATATTGGGTTGGTTAATGAAGAGCAGAACCCGAAAAAGTGCTTATCTACTAATTCTCCTTAACCACTGTGCCACCGCCAAACGGTGCTTTTTATAGAGACATGTTAATGAGTGGAAGGTTTGACACTCTCAGTAGCCAGCATTTTCTTTTCTTTTTTTTTCAAATCACGATGTACATCAATTATTGCCATGGTAACAGCGATAATTGTTACATACGTCAGTCTATGAGTTTATTGTAGAAATCATCGAGAATTTTTTTTTTTTGCAGGAGTAGCAGAAACACTTCAAGGTACCTTTGGGCTATTGCAGCTTATATTAAAGAAAAGAAATTGGTTATTTTCGAAGGAGAATTTAATTAAACTCAGCTTAATCTGGAGCAAGGTCATATTTGTGGAGCTCCAAGTGACCGCTGAACTGATTATTCTCATCATTCCCCATCGATTGCACTCTTTCCTTGAAAATATTCACTGAAATCAGCCTAATCTGATGCATTGCAACAACAACAGTAGTGCTGGTTGAACCTGTGGCACTAAAAAATAGTTTGAAAAATTTTGCTGTCAACCATTGAACTGCTTACACTCTGGTAAAGTAGTATGACTCAAGAGGGTCATGGCTGGTGTGATCAAAGGATTTGTCTCTCGTAATCGGTAACACGACACGATTTAATAGATACAACACGTCAGGTGACCAACTAAAGACAGGTGACTAAGCATTGACATGGATTTGATAAGTTAACATTTGCCTACTGTTTTCTCTTCTTCCTGCTCCCAAAAGCTCTGTAAGACTCACTGTCGGAGGTAGTTTTATGGTTTTAAAATAGGAAGTTTGATTCAGTCAATTTAAAATAAAGAAGCCTTGTCCCTTGTAAGAACAGGTATTTTCTTCAACTCAACGTTGCCATCAATCACAGAGCAGCAAGTCAAGTTGTTTTTTTCTTATACTATTAATACCACTATGACAGAAAATCTTTTGTCGTTGAACAGCTGTTCATATTACATTAGGTACCATGACCAGTATGACAACAAATCAACATAAAAAGTATCTGATTTCCTTTTTAACCATTGTATTTTGCCCCCCACCAAAATGGCAACTTTTTAGGCAAATCCCCTAGAACAGCCTAATAAAAAATAGCAAAGACTGATTGCTTTATATCAGTACAAACGAAGAGAAAAATAAGTTAACACTTTTAACTACTTACCGTTTGTTAACCTATGTTAAAATAGTAATGTATCATAGAAAAATAAGGCAAAGTACTATTCTCAATACATGAAAAATTGAACTCAGACTAGGAAATTGTACAATGGCCCAAAGCAAATGGCCAATTACAAAGACTTGTTTTGTTTTTAAATCGAATATTGATTGAGTACAAACATGCTTTCGTCTGAGTAACATTGACCTTTTTTCACGCACACACACAAACTTATACACACATACACACACACACATACAAACACATATATATGTGTGTGAGAGAGAGAGAGAGAGAAAGCAAGACAGAGGGAAAGTGTTTGTTCCAATGTTAGAGTTAGGTGTTCAAGTCAAGAATTTTGATAGATTTTCAAGTTCGCCTATTTGAAATGGTGACAATTATTTCATTTGCTCATATTTGGCCCTTTGGTAGATTGAGCTAATTTCTCTCTCTCTCTCTCTCTCTCTCTATATATATATATATATATATATATATATATATATATGTATATATATATATATATATATATATATATATATATATATATAAAAGTACACCAATATATATCCCATATTCCGAATGTTTACTTCACACCACGAGTCATTATGGAGCCATTAAGGACAAATAATTCCTACTTTTCCTATATTTTAGCGTTATTTCAAGTTGGTTGTGTTCTTTTGTAAGATTTGGAGTGTTATTTTTGGGGTCTGAGAACTCTCAAATAACTAAAATATAATCAATCAGTATTAATTGCTCCTTTCTTTTGCTCCCTTTAGGCTTTAAAAAAAATTTTTGATAGAAATTCTCTACTTTAGGAGAGTTGGGGGAAAGTTATATACACCTATGTGCACCAAATACTACTCAAGATACTAGGGAATAGGTTCATTGAAGAAATGAGTGAAGACATGTTTGTAGCGATTGGAGCTTTGCAGATGTTGGAAAAGCTTGATGTTTTCCCGTAAAGATGGATGAGGTACATGGCCATGAATCAAACCTCACACCAGGAATCTTGGGGCCATCACGAAGAAGAAAATGTCCTCTCAGATTTGTCCCAAGACCTGCAACATTCTCGACATCATCTTTTGCGGTTGATTCGTTGAGTTTTAGAGTAATTAAAAGATGAACAACAATAGTTTAGAAACCTCTTTCACTGATTTAGAACAAAGATTTCATGAAGGCTTCTGGTGAAAATCAACATTGATAGTGTGTTGGTTTGATGTTGCTTGCAAGAGAGAGAGAGAGAGAGAGAGAGAGAGAGAGAGAGAGAGAGTCGGTTTCATTTTGTATTACCCTTCACGCGTTTTTCCAGTCTCAACGGAAAGAACTTATTGAAAAGATAAAAAAAAAAAAAAAAAGAAAAGCATTCTGTGACATCTAAAGACCACTGGATGCAACATACACCTGAGGAGTTCTGAAATCAGGATTCTAGTCCAAATAACGTGTGGAATAACCACAGGCACGATGTGTGAGTAAAAATTTTAAAAAACCTGCCCAAGAATACAGTAGTGCAAAAGGAACAAAAAAGAGGGAGAGGGAGAGAGAAAGAGATCAAAACTTGAGAGGGTTTTAGAAAAAGCGACACACGCTTGTAACAATTACATCTGTAATTATTGGGTCCTGCGAACGTTCTTGAGGCGACGAGCAAAGATTGGGGAAAAAACTTGAATAGATATAAAGAGCAAGGCTATATAATGAGGGGCAGCGATGGAGAAAGTGTGGATATTTGGGAGGATGGTGTAACTGTAAGGAATGTGCAATCATTTGACCCCAGCAATATCTAGTTGAAGGTTTAACAACGTAGTGACGGATAATAGGTGTTGAAGTGTAGAGAGACTGGTAGCGAGAGAAGACAGGGTAAAGGTAATGAGAAGGCTGGGCATTGAACAAGAATAATTATGATAAAAAAAACGAAAGTAGAAAGGGGAGAACAAAGAGAGAACGAGAGAGAGATAAAGACTAGAAGAAGAAGAAGAAGAAGAAGAAGAAGAAGAAGAAGAAGAAGAAGAAGAAGAAGAAGAGTTGGGAAAGAGAGGTCAATAAAATTGAAGGAAAAAGAAGAGAGAATGAAAACTAGTAAATTTAGAAAGATAAATGAAAAAAGACCAATACAAATCAGACGAAAAAATAAAGACCAAAACGAAAAAAGGGAAACGAAGATATTAATACTGGAAAAAGAGAGAAATGAGGAAGAGACGCAGCGGTGAAGAAGAAGAGAGAAAAACAGGAAAAAAAAGAGAATAGATAAAACAAGATTAGAAAAAAATGCATGATAAAGAAGAAGAAGAAGAAGAAGAAGAAGAAGAAGAAGAAGAAGAAGAAGAAGAAAATAACGAAACTAGAAGAGAAGGAGAGAGAGAGGAGAAGGAGGTACAAAAGAACAAAACGAGAGAAAAAGAAGAGGGGAGCAGAGGAGAAGGGGGAGTAGGAGGATAAAATGGAATGACAACAAAAAGGAAGACAAGAAGGGAATGAAGTAAGAAAAGCATAATAAGATGAAAATTGGGAAACTGAAGGAATCGATAAGGAAAAAAATGGAAGAAGGGAATGAAAACATGAAGGAGAGAGGAAAAATGATGAGAAAGAAATCAAGAAATATCAAAATGAATAAGAGATTGAGGAAGAAGAAAAAGAGGGAAAAGAACAATTGAGAGGGACACAATGAAGCAAAAGAAGGAAAGAAAAAAATTGTTTAAGAAAGAACAAAATAGGAAGGGAAGGGTAAACGGAAGCACAAAGATTAAAGGCGAGAGGGAAAGATAAGGAAAACAGAAGAATGTTTAAAATAAAAAGAAGAATAAAGAAGCAAAGAGAAAGAAAGAAAAATGAATGAAAGAAAGAAATAAAGAAGAAGAAATCATTTGCAATCGTGGCCATGTTGTTTAACAGACGACAAATGGCCGCTGGTGACGTTACTTGGCCGATATGTGTCGATAAAAATTGATTGGAATAAATTAAAGGCAAGATGGGAAAGGAAAGAAAAAAAGAGGCAAAAGACTTTTGATTTGCAAAATGGCCACGTCTACTGATAAGGCTAGGATGGAGGGGTAATTAGGATGTTTCCATGACAACAAATAAGACCTATCCAAGATAACACAAGTGAAGACTTTTAAATCGTCTCTTTATTCTATTCGCCAGCGTCTGTTATCGTAAATTGCGTGACCCAATTTAATACTTTAAACATGGAAAAAAAAAATTCTCCTCGACTATACATTTTAAAAATCTTCTCCTTGTACTCGAGGTGTCGTGGGGAGGTGGATAGAACAGCCGCGTTATCTCGTCCATCCGTTGTTATTCTCCTTTCATTTTACACTTTGATCCACTCACACTTTGCTAGGTCCGTCGGAACTACATCAGAGTCCTATTAACCGTACACTTTGGGAACACTTTTCCTACTTTCTTCATTGCTTGTCTCTCACAATGCTCGGTTGGACTTTTCCCGGTTGGGAATAAAAAGTTGTCCGTCTTATAGACTGGTTGCCAATCAAGGTTGAAGAGCCCAGTTGCTTTGGGGATGAAATGACATCGATTCATACTTTCCCAAAAGGTATCTATAGTATGTGATCGTAAATTGTCTCAGTCGGTGTTTGAACTCGGTGCACCGATTACATTCTCCGTGGTGTTAATCATCAGGTCATTTGCATCCTGTCCTGAACTATACGCCAATAATAAAAGGGAAAATGTTCACACCAGAGGAGTAGGCAATCCAAATTAAAAACTTGGTAAAGCCAGGGTTATCACCAAGATCAATCAAAGACAAGTGATGATACAGATGAACGTAAGGGTGCATAACGTAACGTATATTTTATACAATAATCAAGCCCATCTCCCTTTTTCTCCTCTCTTTAGAACGTTATGTACGATCGTGACATAATAGATAGAGACGGTAGCGGTTACGCACTTTAATTATTATGACATTTCCAAACTAAAATCTCATTTTGATTAATCTTGAGAAAATCAAGATGCTGTTAGAAAATTATTGTATCCGATGAAATCAGTCAAGTTTATTTATCTGGATTTTGGAAAAAAAAAATTTCATTTAAAATGTAATGAAAAATATATTTGTTTACAGCGAGTGTCTGTTATCCATTTACTCAGTTCAAAAGTCAAGTGGGTATTTAGACAGCTTCACTTACCCATTTGTGATGAATGTCCACTAAACATTACACATTCTCTATGACTCTGCTGAAGTATAGATGACAAAAAATGACAAAATCCAATATTATCCTCAATGGCAGTAGTATATTCTGTACATTAAAAACTATCATATGACAGTAAATGATTATAGGGTCATTTACGATATTCAGTCAGTACCATATATTGTAACTTCTGACAAACGAAAATAAAAAAAACAAAAATATAGTAAGACCAATATCACGTGATTATATGCAAGATTCGGTGTTTAATCCTCAACGGGTATGTGTGAAATTTTCTTTGAAATGAAGAAACACTTTTTTGGAGATACTCCTGTAGCAAAACTAGATGTGTCCCCCCCAAAAAAATTATCCCTCATTTGGAACGAAATTTCAAACAAACATGTCGCTTTTCAAGATGCTTCATTTTCAACTTGGAGAAAAGAAAAAGAGCCAAGTGCACTAACAACATGTTCACTCCGGTACACGTTGCTAAAAACTCGGAGAACATAGTCTGATGCATTTCATCGATACAAAATATCAAAATCACTGCAACATAATATTCCAGTCACAAGCACTCAGAGACCTCTCATTCATCCGCTTGTTTGAAAGTTCGGTTTCTTTATTGATAGACCTAGTATACTAACATATTGACAATTTCTTTCACGTACCTTTGCCTAGGATTACTATCTCTCGTCTTTCCTTTTTCCTTTTCTCTATCTCCCTTTCCGTACTTCTATCTATCTCTCTCTCTCTCTCTCTTTTCAACTATATCCTAACCTATCTTTTTTTTTTCATTTATCTCCCTGTCATCTTCGTTTCTTCCTTTCGTTTTGTTTCCTATTTATGCAAAATGACCGCCAAGCGACTAAGCATTAAAGAGCAATGTCGGTTATTGCAATTTTCAGCAAAAACTGCGGCTGCGCAGACCTGCCTGAACCGGAGGCAAATTAGACTCAATAAAGATAAGAGAATCTACTCGTTCCCCTAATTACGTTCGTTTCCCTTCGCCTCTTTAACAACTGTGAAATGTCAGAGGACATATGATTGAACTGAACGTATCCTCTTTGCACAGAAAAAAAAATACAGACTAACGCACTTTCGAGGTCTGTCCGAAAAATATCAACTATTTTGAATATCTCAAGAACCGGTTGTAGGGCCTAGATGTAACTTGACAACCAACTAAACGAGGCCTTCCTGCGATTTGTGAGCAGACACTCTCCAGCGGGATTTCCCAGTCGGCAGTGAGATGCCATTGAGTGAGTTTGTGTGCTCTGAGACGGTTGGATTTATAATGGACGAGTTAGTCATTCTTCACGTCTCATGAAAGGTTTTTTTGGCAAAACATTACTCAAGTTTGGAAACCCCAGCTCCCTGTGACTTCGGGCTTTTGTCAAATAGATTTCAGAAAGTGGAAGAGATTAAAGAGATCAAGGCAAAATAACTGAGGACAATCGTGAAAGAGGACTTCACAGACAGTTTGAATAAGTGGAATAGAATTATAAGGTCCCAAGGAGAGTCCTTTGAATGTTACTGAGGAGCTATTACCCTAGGAAGGTTACTCTTTCGTTAATAATAGAATGGCTGGATGACAAGCCATGCTGATAAAGATATTTGTAGATCTGTAGTTCATGTTACGTTCCTAGAACATTGATACCGACTGATGATAATATCAGGTGTATTTGGAACCGTGCCCAAAGCACAGCAATCGAGATTAGATTTCTTGAAATTCGATGAAGGATCGAGACCGTCCCGACAACAGCAGTACTGACATCTGCAAGAATGCTATGAAAGGTGTCGGAGACTTGAGGAAACGTTGTGCCCCCGGTCCCCAACGATAACAATGATCATGCAAATGCTTGTGAAAAAAATAACTGTAACAATTAAAACACAATCGGTGAGGAAGAGAGAGAAGGGTTTACAGAAAGGGAGATGATAGAGAGAAGAAAGACGGATGGGGAAAAAAGGGAGAAAGGAGGAAGAGGAAAAGAGGAAGAATAAGAATAGAAAGAGCAAGGGGAAAATAAAGACGAATAGAATGAAGATAAAGAGGATGATTTAAAGAAAGAGACAAAGAGAGAGAGAGAGGAAAATAAAGACGGAGAGAAATGAAAATAAAAGAAAGGGGAAAAGGAAGGAAAGTAAGTGGAGAAAGAGAGAGTAGCTAACCATGATGCTGAGTAACTCTTTGTAGAGCTAATCGTTTATTGCAATTAGTTTATTTACTTATCAGTTGAGACCCGTAAAAAAAATTCGAATTTATTCGAATTTCGATGAAACGATTTTTTAAAGAAGAAAACGTCAATTGATATCAGTTGAACAATGCATAGTTTGAAATGGTTGGAGGGAGGTGTCTTTATCAGCAAAACTTTCACCCCCAAGTAGCAGATCCCAGTGTTACGGACAGCGAACAAAGTGGATGATATTAACATAGCGCGAGCTGGTATAAAACCAGCTATACCGGGAGATCTGTCGAGGATTCAACCCACAAGCAAAAGCCAGCAGGTTTAACTTGCTGGTCATTGCTATACGAAATGCGTCTTGATCTGTTTGTTCTGTCCTTTTCTTCATATTCATTAACTTAGCATAGTTTTGGATTGAACTCATGATAGTGGGAGATCCATTGAGGATTGAACGCACGAACAACAACCAGCAAGATTAGCTTGCTGATTATTGCTATACGGTGTGTATCCTAATCAATTTTAGTATAATTCTTTGCTGCAGCAGTTTTGTATTAGACTACCTAAATTGATGATAACGCTACCCACTAACAACGATCAGAATTATGAGTTTGCTGGTATTGACCATACAACCTGCGCCCTGACCAGTTTTTTTCCATTTCATCTATCAATATCAATATGTCCTTTCTGTCACAGAGCACACAAACCCACTCAATGCCATCTCACTGCCGACTGGTATCGGACAATCTATAGTGGGAGATCCAATGGGGATCGAACCCACAAAAAATAAGAAGTAGGATTAGCTTGTTGCTCATTGCTATATGTCATATGCCCTGCTCCTTATCTCATATGATCTATTCGTTGATCCCAATGAAACATTTTTTTTTATATTTTTGAATTAGGATTTTTCTCCTGGTAAAACTACTGAATCATTTTACCAAGAAATGTGCATAGTTCAAAATTGTAGGTGGGAAGCATTTTTCATCAGCTAAGTTTTCATTTCAATTATCACTTTTCTTTACTTATTTTATTTGCATATTAATTTATCTGCAGCTTCATTTATCTTTATTTCATTTAATTGACTGATTCATAATAATCATGATGATGGCAGTGATGATGAAAATTAATTTGTCCCTAATTCATTTATTCGGGTCCAGGACAATATGCAACACTGAACCGGAAGTACAATTGTTGGCCGAATTAAGATGGGGGATAAAATCAGAATATAAGAAAGAACAAGACGAAAATGACAGAAAAAAAATGGCTACGTTTCTTTCCAGTTTACCCAACATTTTTTTTGCACCTAACTAGAAGATTGGATTTAGATGACTGATTGGTCGGGTAGATGGCTGGCATTCGGACGGCAAAAAAGGTGTGCTTGAATTGGCTTGATTAGAAAAAGAGATAGGATACAGGGAGAGAGAAAAAAAGAGAGAAAAAAAGAGAGAGAGACGGGGGACCGAAAGAAAAATGAGTTTACGAGAACAGGGTATGTTGTGTGTGGGGGTAACGGTAATTGAGTATATGTTAACAGAAGGAAACTATTTGATGATGGGGTCGCTAAGCAAAAGATGATAAGTTGGGGACGAAGGGTAGGGAGGCCTAATCGCGGTAAGAGGAAATGATGTTGTGCGTCTTGGTTAACAAAGTGGGGGAGTGAATACAGTAATTCTGGCAGTGGAAACAGAGCAGATAAAAATGACGTAGCCGCAGGTCATCGTTCGAGCCTAGATAGGAGCCAAGATTTTGAATGCCATTTTTCTAGGCTAGCAGTCTCCCCATGCTTGAAAGATTAATACACACGCAATGATCCTAGTCTCATTGTCCTCTTCTTGGCCTTGTGCCGTACTTGAATACGCCCAGTAAATATCAAGTAATAAAACGGAAGTGAACATGGGTAGGAAACAGTACAAATCTCACTGACCTATCAACGTTGAGTATGCTGTTACTGCCTGGGTAGTTATGGGAGAGTGGTTTATTAAGGTTTTCACTCATCCACTCCCTTCTTCGTCAATCATCAAGGCGAAGTTATCCGGTCCAAGTGACGTACAGTAACCGACAATATGGTGAAAATAATGGTACCCTTGTTGGTCAACGACTAAGATACCCAATGGAATGTAAGTGTAAGTTATACAGTGCTTTGACTAATTGGTTGAGCGGCACCGGCGTTGAATTGGGATGTGATTAGATGCAATCTTCCCCTTCGGTGATTGTTACTTACCGTTGGTCTCGCCTCTCATGGAGGAGGGTAAAACTATCCAGTATGCTGCTGACTCTGTCTCTAATTGAAGCCATACAACGTTCAGCTGTTTCTAATTTTGGATCATTGGACCATTGATCAGCAAGGAATCTCCAGCCC
>OY735210.1:8272095-8279595 GCA_963457665.1 Thysanoteuthis rhombus
GCATAAAGTCTTGACACAAGACTTATATTACTTATCGATATTGATTGAGAATATTTTACACGTGCCGTTAAATAAAGTTATGTAAATTCAACACTGTATCCGGACAGTATGCCCCCCCCCAAAGATCGATCGATAGATAGATGAATTGATGTAAGATTTTTAACGAAACTTTTTTTCTTACCAAGTCATAACATCATTAATCAGTAATCAAATATTTCCCTGGATTGTCATTCGTATAAATGCAGTCATTTCGGATTCCGCCCCCCCCCCCCAACACCATTTTTTCTTGTGTGGTACAAAAAGATTAGGGTATGTGTTGAAATTTTGTTCGATGTTCCTATTCGTTAATCCACGTGGAACCGATTTTCCTAAGGTTTGTAAACGACGTAATACAGTTGATTGATCCCATAAGCAATAGAAAATTGAATGAACAGTAAAAGGATACCGTTAAATTTCTCCTGACATTGTACGGAATATGGCACTGTAACCATTTTCATCATCTTGATCGATTGATTGATGTTTACAGATTTGTGTAAATCAGAATGTATAGATAATCACCGCTCATTTTAAGTTTGCTTTACATCACCTTTTTCGCTTTTACGAAAAGGTAAAAGCCGAAAGTTATGTTCAGGGTTTGTTTTGCATCGAGCCGTCACAGTACCATATTCATCTCTCTCCTACACTCTAAGCTCTTGAGCCTCCCAAAACCCAACCCCTAACGACTAACACAACCATTTATTGGGTCTGGAAAGTTTTTTGAAAAATTCGCGTATAAATTTTAGGTAATTGCTTCTCCGTTTCATGCCATTTCGGCTCGCGAATATATTTTTTATGGGAGCAGTTTTCTTTCAGATACAAGGATAAACTTATAGATATTTTTTAAATACATACGCATACAGGCCAACCTGACAATATTTACATATATTATATTAATGTTGTACAAGGCTGTAAAATACACAAACAAAAATTCTATACTAACGTATAATCTTTATCTTATTCGAATCTACATATCGACATTACTTCCCTTCGATTTCCACACTCACCCCTTGTTACACAGTGTATCTCTCTACATTTAAATGCAGTTATTTCGGATTTTGCCCCCAAACAGTGCCACGTCCGTCCTGTTTCTCTTCGCCGATGTATTAATCTCCTGTTGATTTCGTTTCCATGGCAACAAGCAAGGTGGCAAATTGCGTGAAACGTAATAAAGTTGAGAGGAAGCCCGAGGCAAGTGGCGGCCATGTTTCAGTTTCTGTCAAGTCTCGGTCAAGATGTTTTGCCCCGATGCCAACTGCAAGAAGCTGTTCAGACAACACACGCACTCGACAGGCACCAACTGGATTTGGCAGCTGGAATAATGAAGTATCCCATTCTTTTCCTATCTATCTATCTATCTATCTATCTATCTATCTATCTATCTATCTATCTCAGTCTGTTAATATTAGTCTTTTCATCTCTCTCTATCTCTCTCCATCTCTCCATCTCTCCCTCTCTCTCTCTCTCTCTCTCTCTCTCTCTCTCTCTATATATATATATATATATATATATATATATATATATATATATAAATATATATATATATATATATATATATATATATATATATATATATACACGTATGTATATATATATATAAGAAAATTGTTTGGTAACTGGAGTAGTGATTGTTCATTCGCCAAACAGACTTTCAAATGCTGATTTTAACTTTACTTGTTCCACCTCCCCATTTGAGAGATTTGCGAAAACATAATTTTCCCACCTTAGTAGCTGTCAAGTGATAAAAATTTGCCTCTGTTCTACTTCTGTCTTTAGATGTCTATGCTCAGGTCGTTTGAAAGCATGTCTCTGGATGCTCTTCATACGTTACCCTGTGCCAAACATACCAGAGCTTATTGAATGTGAATTTTCCCTGCATTCTACGACATTTTCCTCCGACCATTTAATGGCATGCATTCTCTTGTCTGTGGATCAAATATTCATTAAAGCATGCAAATATAATTAATCTGTCTATCTGAATATTTCTCAAACTACTTGTTGACGTCATTGTTTTCTGGTTTTTGTTTTTGTTTTTTTTTTTTTAGCTTCGAAACGTCCCTTACCACTTTGTCTCTTTGCCTAATATCTTGACAAAAAGTTTCTTCACTGACGTGCCCAAATGCGTTTGGGTTAAAAGAGTGAACAGTTAGACAAACAAACCTCCCACAGTTACCTGCCTAGGCTGAACAATAAAAGGGTATTACCTAAATAGTCAACCTTAACGCATAAATTCATGCTAAATGTGCCGTGAAATTGTTGCCATTCGCTTACTTCCTAATTATGCTTTCACTATACACCGTGTCACTATATATGTAAGTAGTAGAGTGAATGAAAGATTTGAGGTCTTGATTTGATAAGTCCTACCCGTGATATCACGGGTTATAATTATGTAGTCTCTATAGATTTAAAGAAACACATGTATATATTTTATGTACAAATATTCCACGGTAACAAGTAAGTTCAAAACCAGCCTGCAGTTAAATTCAGGTAATTTCTTAGTAAAAACAGGAGTAATACTTGTCTAATTCTAAGACGATCCGATCAATTTGGGAATATTTTTGTTAAACAAATGTAGCTATCATTTTCACTCTTCGGAGACAGGAAATCAAATCAGCAGAGTAATTTTTGCTAACACAAGATCGGAAGCGCAGGCTTCCGGGGGTAATAAAAAATTGACGGAAAACCCATAAATATTTTCCGTCCAATCAAGAACACTGCTAAGGACTATTTATGAGATTTATGGAGTCCATGAGTGCTTCTTTCTGCCCATAAACAAGGAGGCACTCCAGGGTTTTCTGCACTTCTTTGCAAGAGAAATAATAACGTTAACAATGAAAATTGATCGGAAAATAATATAGTGTTTTATTATACTACATCAGGGTCCTTATTGATTATCATGGAATATATGCAGGTATCCCCCACCTTCTTAAAATCCGCTTTACTCCAGTGTTTGGCTTTTACGAAAGAAGGCAAAAGAGCTAAAATAGTATTTAGCCTAACATAGCAGTATCATCCTTTTTGGGGACTGGAAACGCTGATGAATGTTCCCCACATGAATTAATGGTGATTACTTCTTCGCTTTACACCATTTGGACTTACGAAAGATTTCAAAAGGCATCCTCTACTTTTACAGATCGAAGGTATACTGTACTCATTATTTATTTAGTCTACATGTGTATTCGTGAGATAGGCTATTATTCTACGGATTCATCGTGCATTTTTCTATCTAGGATAATTTTCCTGTTTAATGACTCAAATTTGAAAATTGAAAAGGTGAGCATGATTTTCTTGTGAGATAAGGGAATAGCGCCAGAACTTGCAGAACTTTATCGTTTTCTGAAGTAAACAAAAAAGTTTTAAGTCTCAACGATGAAAAATGGCTAAGGCTATCATGTTGCAGTCGCAAAAGATACTGTGCAATTTGTTTTCTGTTCCTGATTAATAAGTATTATTTCCAGAATGATTAGGTCTTAAAGTATCTTAAAAAATGACGATTATTCCCCTCAAAGTTTTGTAATTTACCTATTTTGCTTCAGACAGCTTACAGAAAGTATTGGAAACTGCCGACTCGTTACCTACAACCGCGAAAAACGTTTCATAAGGTTTAACTTTATGTGCAGCAGTAGCATTAACATCTGTCAGGGGTCAACCAGTATCTCCAACGTGACATCCGGGCGTAGGAGTGTCCCTGGTGTCTCAAAAACAAGATTAGCTGGGAAACTTGGAGACCAACTTCAAGGTTTCTTACAAGGTCTTTATATTGTTGCACTGAAGTTGAAAAGTCCAGAATCCGTTCTAATTTCCGATAGGCATGCCAAAATATACACTGTAGGCTTCGTATATCTTAGCAAAGCCAGTATTTTCGTTGGACCATAGATAAGGAAGATCTTGGAGTACAAAGAATTTACCAAAAAGCTCACTAAAATAGAGAAGAGGGATCAGTAGAACTTCGTTAAGATAGTTCGGGGATTTAAGGCAATCACAAGACCAAAAATGACATAGAGCTGGTTGTGACTATGATGAAGAACTTCGGTAAAATGAGCTGCAGGCTGCCCCCCAAATTCAATGTCCTTAACAATTATCTTGAAAAATTCAAGGAGAACATTGGAATGCATTCGGAAGGCTAAGTCGAATTCTCTCACAAGGATATACTGGACTTTGAACACCTCAACTATGAAACATATACCGAGAACAAGATTGGAGATTATAATTTCGTCTGGTTCCTGAAAGTACAATCGTGATTCTCGAAAAAACTACTCACTTTTAAATATTTTGTGAGCACTTTTGAGAGTACAGATATGTTATTTTAGATTCCTATGTTGCTGTGTTTTCTGGGAAAAAGTTATTACAAAAATGTGCATGAAATTATTCAAATTCACTCGTTGTACGATCGGAAATAGTTATATTTCAAAATAGCATTTCTCTGGTCACAAGAGCGTATTTTGAGAGGAATAATAGCCATTTTGTATATTATTCACTCAAGAGCAATTAGAAAAAAGTACAAACTACCGGGACATAGAAAGGCGTAGTGGAAAAGAATCCTGTGTAAATTGTTCCAGAAATGGCTCCCAAATCAATTATTTTTGTGTTAGGGTTTTCAGATCACTGGAAGAAAATTGTAAAGGCAAAGGAACTTGATAAGTGGCTGCCATATGATATCAGAGTTTTGTATATATAAATAAGTAACAAAATCAGTCAAATCCGAAATATATGTCGGGGAACCTATTTTAAGTGTCTCTTATGAGATTCAAATGATGTGAAAAATAATTACACACACTCTAATGCGCACAAATGTATGCGCTCACACTAATGCGTGCACGCACACACATGCACACATACGCACACACACAGAACCATCGTCATCATGGAATACCGGATGATTTGGGAATGGAGTTGCAGTCGGGATGTAGGTTCATTATTTCCATTGGGACTTGAACTACCTCAACTAAAATTCGAACTTGTATGTCGATACTGTTTTCTGTCTGGATGTTTGTCTGTTTGTCCCTCCCCCCCTTTCTCTCTCTTTACATACGTGCAAGCGCGCGCACACACACACACACACACACACACACACACATATATATATATATATATATATATATATATACGATTCTTCCGAAATGTTCCGGAAATTTTACCTGCGTCTTCATCCGTCTTTTCACACATTTTTCCAAAGATATATATATATATATATATATATATATATATATATATATAGAGAGAGAGAGAGAGAGAGAGAGAGAGAGGGGGAGAGAGAGAGAGAGAGAGAAGAAAAGAGCTAAAATTAGACTACCTCATGATCACATGCACAAATAAAATTGAAAAATATAAAATTATCTACCAGCATATGAAAGCACAAAATAACACTAGAAACAGAGAAAGTTGAATTAAAAAAAAAAAAGTTATGATGGAGAAGTCGCCAACACCCACAACCATAACGACAACGACGACCATAACAACAGTAGAAAAAAAAAAGAAAAAAAAAGGAAAACTTGAAGAATAGTGCCAAAATAAATGAAATTAGTTCTTTAATTCAATCTAGCGTCCGTGTTTCGCTCGGCTGGAGCCGTCCATTGAAGAGTATCGACTACACCGAAAGCCGATCCGAGCGTCCGACTTCCTTGTCTTCGCATTGGCTGGCCAGCAATTGTATCAACCCACGGCTGAGCGCACCATTTCTCACGTCGGCCATATTGGATGAGGTTTCTCGCGCCTGGCATTCATGAGGGTCGTTCTTTCTTTTTCTGCTCTCGATTGGAAAAACTGGTATCAAAGGAGGTTGTAATTTAAAAAACGGAAGAAAACTGTTCACCAATTGGATTCATTCTGTTCCCTGTAAATACCTGCATAATTGGAAATTTCCGTCTTTATCGATTCCTTCTCTTTGTTTTGTTTCGTTTTCTTCTTTCTTGTCATTTTCTATTATTCCCCCCACTCTCTATCTATCCCGTTTTTCTATCTTCCTCCAACTTTTCTCTCTTTTTTATTATTCAAAATCTCTCTTCTGGACTTCGTTTTATATTTTAGAAATGTGAACTAGAAGAATGAATCCCTTTTTAGTTGATATACATTAATCATTAGTTTCTCCAGGTACGGACGTACGCATCTATGTGTGTACGTTTGTATGAACATGCCTTTGAATATGGACACACCAGGAATACATAACTTTCGCATCATTCTATATGTGTCTCACAATGTTGATTTTATCTGTGTTTTTATTGACACAAAGTTTAGGAAAACGCATTCTTCGACCTTTCTCAGATCGTATGAAACTTACAGCCGGAAAGGTCAAAGATCTGATCCGAAAAAAAAAAGCCAATACTGAAAAAAAAAGCTCCTTTGCAAGGAGGCAAGGGTTGTAGATTGTGTCAAAATTGGTTTTAAAAAGGCAGTTTGCATCTCCATCAAATGGACTCTTGTGACGGAGCAGCGGAGAGAAAGTCAATTCTTAAACCGGTCAATATTCAGCAGAGAAAGGAGTAAGCAATTGAAATAGTGAATCGAACTCCGCAGTTTTTGTACTCTGTTATCCTTACAGGTGAGCTCGGCATTTGCTCGTCTCGTCGTCATTTTGTGTACTGCTAACCACTTGACCAGAGACACATGCATTAATATTTACTTTGAAATAGATGTTTAAATCGACACCTAAAATTGCAGCAGTTCCAGTTTAAACGGTGTCTTGTACAAAATGTGCCGTTTTACAGTTTTGACACGATGGTCTGTGGCGACCTCTATGCATCCTGGAGGCTAGGATCACCTATCCAGTCTTCATTATAGACTCAAGTTATAGACTTATTGCAGCCCCTAGGGTCCTGCCGTTTAGATAGCCATAAGATTCATAGAAGCAAACAATCATCGGCTCTATAGTAATAGATAAGTTTAGCATAATCTGAAACAAGGCCAAAATTAGAGGGGAAAAACTCACTGCTGTAATAGTCAAAGGTAGCTTGTAAACCATGACTCCATGGTAAAGTTCCCTTGGTGATGATTTAATGTTGTTGACTGATGGCAAAATATGGGTGGTTACTTTATTGAAAATCACATAAATAGAAAGAGACGCATACAAAGTGTGTTGTAAAAGTATCAAGCCATTAATCCACTCCAAAGGACATACACTTGTCTTCAAACTCCTCTTTTTGAATCACCACGGGCGGCCGAATCGATTTATCCTTTAATCTCATCCACGGTCCATTTATCTTTGAAAAAAAACAGAAGTCGCAGAAAGTAAAATCTGGACAGTAGGGTTGCTGACTGACCTGGTTGATACAATTATTCGCCAAAAAACAAAAAAAACAAACTTCGAGATGGATGCTAAAGTAAGGTCCTCTCTAACTGGTTTTCAAGTTATACCAAGGCCGCGCAATCAGTTCTTGGGAAGTTCTAAATGGTTACTTTCCGGACAAACCACTGATATATCTGTGTGTATGCCTCTGACCGTTACAGAGAGGGATATAGATATATAGA
>OY735210.1:8284595-8307095 GCA_963457665.1 Thysanoteuthis rhombus
TTCGGTTTCTTTTGCTCCTAAACTTCAATTTTCTTTCTTTGTCCCCATCCTGCCTTGTCTTTTTCTTTCACACACACACACACACACACACACACACACATGCACACACACACATACACATACACATACATATATATATATATGTGTGTGTGTGTGTGTGTGTGTGTGTGTATATATATATATATATATATATATATATATATATATATATTAAAAGTGTGATTTTCTTCTTCATAAATCTCACTTTTTTTTTACTTTTCCTTGGTTCTTTCCTCTGTTTTCTTCCCTTTGTGAATATCTTTCTCCTTCCCTCCTATGATATTTCCTCTCTCTTATTACCTATTTTTATGTTTTCATTTTTCTTTCTTATCTTCTCCCTGCCCCCATCTTTCATTCAGCTTTCATTTCCCTCTTCGCTTTCATCCTCCTCTCCTTCTGAGCTCTCCTCTTTTTCAATTCTCCTTAACTATCTCTCTCCTTCAACTCCTTTTCCTTCCTCTTCCCACCCACTCTCATTGATTTATTTCCTGTTTCTTCTCTCTCACCTATCTCCCTCTTCCTGTGTTAACTTCTTGTTTTGTTTTCGTTCTAGCTTTTGTCTTCAACCTCTTTATCACATTCGGCTTTTTTCTATTCTTCTAAAATGATCTTCTTCACGCTCACAGTCTGTTTTCCTTCTTAATGCACTCTGTTATGGATATCTGACATCCCTCTCCAAACTTAACCACACCCTCGTCTTTCCCTTGTAGCTGACCCACTCAATCTTAATACACTGTATTATCGGTGTCCTTCATCTTTCCATCATCTTCTTCGTACGTCAGGCTTTTGCCACTCGGTCATTTGCCATTGTGCTAACTCAATTTCGATCTCTTCAGCCACGCCAACACCACTCACTTCTTTTTTTACTTCTCGGAGTTCTTTTTTTTTCTAATTGTTTTTGGTATGAATTCAATTATTTACATCTATTTATGTTACCTATACACATGCGTGTGGCTCGTATAGTTCAACAAATGCACGGACAATATTAGCAAAATTGAATTACGTGTAGCAACAGGTTCCGTATAACTTCTGCCAGGAGGTTTCAAGATAGAATAGTTAACACTTTCACTGACGCATTTGATGTAGCCCCGTTACAACGATTACCTAAAAAATCATATTGCATTTTGCTTTATTGACCAAAAGAGCATTAGCGTCAGTATCATTTCTGTCGTCTTTATTTGACACCTCCAGCTATGGATAAGATAGCATACGGTGAAGTGATTGACACCACTTTGGGTGCTTGTCGCATATATTTCCCAAATCGGAGAACTGGCCAAATGAAAGGTATGACATATGAAGCTAAGGTACAGGCGGCTGGTGCCATGGTCAGCGTAATGGCACAATTACTTTATTTGACGCTCTTTTACCAAAGAGACCAGAATCTTGATTAAGTTCATGTATTAGGTTGTACCACATGCAGTCAAATTCCCCACGATTCTCAACTCGGTGCTATTCGGATGGATTTAGGTAGGAATGTATTATATTGTATCGTTTGATAAGAAGAATCTGGCTATTCTACAGCTGTGTTAGTTTGTACCACATACAGTGTTGGATTCCCAACGATTCAAGATTTGGTGCTACGATTGATAAAAACTGACAAGTGTCTCAATGTGTATAGTTAATCATTTTTGATAAAAGTATTCGACAGATTTACCCCATCTTTCTAATGATCTATCCGTCATGAACTGAATCTCTGAACTCTCGAATATATACAGTCTTTAGAGCAAGTATGAATTTTCTGTGCATGCGATAAAGTTTGGAAGCAATGCAACTGAATCTGGCGGAAATATCAATGGGGGAGTCGAAGGAAAAAATGATATCGAACAGACATAGAAAGATTAGTTTAAGACATTTCCTTCTAGAGATGAAAAGTTAGAAAATGAATACGAATGAGGATCCATTGTAGAAGATAATTCAGGGGCTAACCCAACAAGTCAAAGTGTCCCTCAGTAAAGCTCAAAATCTCAACAACAACGAATTCTAATCATATAGGTACAATAGAAGGGTTGAAAAATAAGGAGTGGATTCCACACGAATTGATAGGAAATCAAAACCTGCATCGTTTTGAGGAATGTCCATCACTCTTGACTACATTAAAGAGACTTATCTAAAACGCTGCAATATTTGTGATAAATTGATGGATACTTTCGGAGTACCCCAATCGCATACTCCGACGAAAAATAGTCTTTTTTTGTTTTGTTTTGGATAGAGTATTTAGCATATACCCGTCAATGACAGACAGTGAATGTGCTCTGAATATATCTACTCAATAAAATGATGTCTTCTAACACCTAAAAGATTCTATGATCACTTTTGAAAACGTGTAAAAAAATTGCGTAATGAAAATGTCAATAGTTTTTACTTATATTGTTAACATTTTGGAAAGAATTGCAAAGTGTTATTCTCATTCAGTTGAACTGGTACGTTCTATGTAACAAGCAGATGTTTCATTCATGAGAGTTAGTCAGCGTTTAGCATCGACCAAACGATATCGTTGATATTGGTGAATTTACTCTAAAGACTACTCTACATTATCTGTCTAACTCATAGGTATGAAAATGGTATAACTATAACAAGCTGATACCATTATAACCTGTAGTACGTTTTGTTCCGCACATAGCTTGTGTTCGGGTGTGAAATTATCTCCCCCTAAAATAATTTCCGTCAGCAGCCATAGTTCACCATTGATAGAGGTAATTTTCCATATTTACTGAAGGCTTCAGGCCAGTATATCGAATGAATTCTTGTGTTTTTTCCTCAGCATGAGACAATACGTGAAACAGCCTTGGGATATAAATAAAGATGGCAGGCTATGCGAAAAAAAGTATTTGATTTTTTTTTTTTTTTTGGTTTGGTTATTTCAAGAATATTTTGGACTATTGGTAATTCATGTTTTTTATTTCTTGTTAACTCCTTACTAAAGGTAGTACCCAAAGAAAGGAATCTATGACCAAGGATTATATATATATATATATATATATATATATATATATATATATATATATATATATATATATATATATATATATATAAATGATTTTTTTTACTGCTTAAAGCTTTCTAGAATATATATATATATATATATATATATATATATATATATATATATATATATATATATATATATATATATATGCATTATATTACTCTACTTGAAATAATCTCCCGTTATCACCCGGAGAATACATCATTTGGTCTAGACTGTGTAAATAGAATAAACAATCAAAGAAAATGGGACTGCTGCGACTGATAAGGTAACTGCTTCATCGTTGCGCTGCTCTTAACATTAAGCTAAACAGCCGCTGGTAATGCAAAGGCCCAAATAACTGCTTTAAGTCTGGGGAAGAACGGGACCACACTACCTTATTTATTATCATTATTATTATTATTATTTACTGTATTCATTTCGATAAGAGTTAAATTTCGTTTTTAGTATTCGTATGATATTACATAGATGATAAATGAAGTTTTTTTTTCTATAAAAACTGTGATGTATTGAAACTATACGGGTTCTTGATCAAAACCATTGTATCAATCTTAAGTACCATTTAATTTCATAAGGCATATCGAATTACTTATTTGTTATTCAAATATTAGGATGCATATCATGAAAGAATCAACAGACACAAAAAGAATGAGTTTAAATCATGAACTTTTTCTCTAAAAGAAGGCAATATTTGATCCACGAAAAAATTGTGAATAATAGTAGGGTTGAAGAAAATGACGGTTTTATTTAAACTTGATAAAAATAATCGCCTGGGGATGGCCCTCCCGAGCTATATAGTGCCTACGGCCGTGAAACATCAATTTAATTTGAGGTTTTACGACTGTAGCCTCCGTATAAATAGGGACAACCATCCGTAGGGGTGGTATTTCTAGCAACTATATGTAATGCAAAACCAAAGAATCTATTTATTTCATAACACGTCTAGAGAAAGAAATTGATAAGATCTAAATCACTGATACATTATCACCAATAATTCGAGTAGAATTTCTTTCATCATAATTCCAGTTGCATTTTATCGAAACTCTCAGATCGTCATTCTGTGACTGATGAGCATCAGAAATAAAGAATAAACCTCCGGTGATACACGAAATCGCATCTCTTTCCTGTTGGAAACTTGTCTTAACAAGACATTTGTCTTATCGATTACGCCACAGAGTACAGCTGCAATCGTTCAAATTCAACCATATAACCATTTATCATCGCCCTCGATCTGCTGATACGTCATCATCTTTATTTACATCTACTAGTAGTTTCAAAGGTGATATCATTTTCGATTTTTTTACGTACATCCTCGGCAGCCGTAAAATGACCAACTGATAATTGCAATAAAAAGCACCTGAAATTATAGATAAAAAAATGCTCGCCGAAAGATTATACCTGATCAGGTGTCATCCAAGAAATTCCAGAAATTATATCAATAAAACATTACGGATCAAAAATAACTCCAGAATAAATATTTTAACTACCATCATTTGTTCATGTCATCGTTTATAATTTGAGTAAATGGAATTATGAAAATTTTTTTAAAAAATTTTCAATAATATTTTTTACTATAGATATAGATTTACTAATCAGGGAGAACAAATGTTTTTTTTTTCTTTGTGGGGCAGGGGTTATCTCCAGATTTCTCAATTAACTCGGTTATTGCTGCGGACATCGAGGCTTACGTTGGCTTTACACTTCATAGCGCAATGAGTAGGTGCTGCAAAGTAGATGGACCCCAAGTCACCAGACTTCGGCAAATCATTATTGACTTCTAACTATTCTCTACCAATCATTGCCGAAAATCCCCTCTCAATTTTTATGCTTTTGCACAGAATGTAAGTATTTACTAAGCTTAACATAATTTGGTGCAAGCCTAAAGTGATAAAGCAACAAGCTAGAATCGAACTAGTAATGATCTGCGCGATGAGCTAGCAAACCGTAGATCTTTGTGGAAGTATCCACAGATTCCTATACATTGATATCAACTAAGTTTGCTTAATCTGGGAGTAGGCTATAATTGTGAGGTATTCCGCCAGGATCGAACTCACTACAAAGGTAATAGTCTGCGAAACAAGCTTACCAAATTTCTTCATGGGACACCAGGGAAATCCAAAATTAATAGCACACACATGATCTGTTATTCTACACAGGGCCGTAGCTGGAGAATCGGGGGCCCTGGGAGGCTTAGATCCTTTAGGTTCCCCTCCAAGCTTTAGTGAGATTTGTCTCAGTATAATGTTAGTAAAAAAGTAACTGGTGAACTTGCATTCATAAAGCTTTTTGGGGATCCTCCATTGGAGAATAGGATTTCAAATCACCCTTCCCACCATCAACTACACCCCTGATTCCACCATACTTAGAGAAAATATGTCTCGTTTTCCAACATCGAATCACTTTTGCCCCTTGAATGGTGCGCCCAACTAACCAGCCGAGTCAGCTACAGATTTTTCACTCTTTGCTCGTGTGTGTGTGTGTGTGTGTGTGTGTCCAAGCGCTTTTGGTCAAATATTTGGGGCTACAAAAATTTGCATGAGTACACCACTAGCCCCCATCTAAATAAAATTTCAATGTCTCTTCAAAAAAAAAAATCGTTATTTTGGACCAAAAATGTCCAAAGCTTGTGCAGGCATAATTTTCTTTTGGATGATTTTAGATAAGTGATACATTTTTTTTAGATAATCTTAAAGATGATTAGTTCTAGTATACACGCAGGCTACGGTGATTCATTTATTCCAGGTAGTCGGAGACATCGCAGAAACTGTTAGAAATTCAAGTGGCAACGGGCTGGTCATGTTGCAAGAATGTCAAACAGTCGAAAGACATCACGTCTCGCAACATGGATCCCTAGAGATTAGATGCGAGTCTGTGGCTGACAGAAAGTTAGATGATGTATCAAGCTGGATAAATTTTGGAGGAACTGGATCTGCGATGCCCATGATAGAGAGATCTAGCAAATCTTGGGGAAGGTCTCTGTCCAACAAAGAACGCTAACGTACATGATATATATATATATATATATATATATATATATATATATATATATATATATTTATATATGACAGTTGGAAAACTAATGCTATCAGTTGAACAAATTTGAGGCAGCGATGTGACTATTGTGCTTTGGAAAAATGCTTCAGTCCTGAATCAATATCGAGCGGTTCTTTTACTTAACATCACGTTTCACACTTGCAGGAAAATTCTATTTCTGAAAAGGGAGAATAGAGAGCATCAAGTCAATTTATCCGAAATGTCCAACTCTCAGCTTTTTAAGCGTATTAGGTTAGGTCAAGGAATATATACTATTTACATTGGAGCCGTAGCACTTGCTCGAATTCGAAATACGCTTTGGAGAAGAACCAGTACAAACAAGTGACGATCAAGGCCATCAGGCCAAAGTAGTAATAAACTATGACAGTGTGTTAGCTGGATAGACAGATGAACAGAGAGATAATGAGAGGCTGGGATAGACAGTTTTATTTGAACGGGATAGATTGGAAAGGTGGATAAGAAGAAATAAGAATAGACTGAATTTGATACGAACAGAGGTGGATGAGAAATGTTGGGGGTGATCAATTGAAAAAATGAAAAAAAGGGGTGATCAATGAATGAGATCAATTAACGTTTCAGTTTTTAAAAAAAGACTTATATGTTGCTGGACGTGAACTTTGGAACCCCACTAATAACCTATTGAATGGGATTTCCCAAAGAAAATTTTAAAAGTATTTTTCCTTATCATCGTCATCATTATCAGTCTTTTAACTTCCGTCGTTGGACAGAGACCTTCCCCAGGATTCGCCACAATTCTCTATCATGGGCGTCGCAGAGCTAGTATTTCCTGAATTTGTCTAGTTCATCTCTCCATCTTATGTTCTGTCTGCCTCGGTTTCTCATGATCTCTGGGGATCCATGTTGTGAGTCGTGTTGTCCATCGGCTGTCTTTCATTCTTGCAACATGGCCTGCCCATTGCCATTTGAGTTTTTTAATAGTTTTTATGATGTCTCGAACTCCTGTTTTCTTCCTTATATCCTGTGCATTCTTTTGATCTCTCTGTGTAAGGTTGATCATATTTCTCTCATGCGCACGTTTCATACTTCTCAGTTTGTAGGTCTGTCTCGTGGTTAGGTTCCATGTTTCATCTCCATAAGTGACCATCAGGAGAATTCATTGGTTGCATTCTCTTCTTTTTAGGAGTGTTGGAATCATCTGGTTCTCGAAAGTTGAGCTTACTCTGTCGAAGGCTTGCCATCAAAGAATGATTCTTCGCTTGATTTCCTCCTCTTTTGAGGATCTCATGGAGATTCGTTGTCCTAGGTAGATGAAGTGGTCTACTTTCCCCAGTTTTACATCTTTTATCTTGACAGTTATGTTCTTATTCTCAACATGATTATTGCACATTATTTTTGTTTTACTGAAGTTCATGTGTTGGCCGACTTTTTTGCTTTCTTCGTTTAGTTCGTCTAGCATTAGTTGGAGGTAGCAAATGTTAAAATTTCCAACCCTCTAGCTGCACCTTTGCAGCCTGTATGCGTGGTAAATAAACACTTTAATACATAGGTAGCCAGCCACCCAGACGGATGAACAGCCAGACCAGCTTAGGAACTGATTAACCTGTATTGAGAATTTCAGTTGACGGTTCCTAACATATACGAATGGTGCTAGCCAGTGAGTTACAGTCTGAGGTAGATGCAAATAGAGATAAGTAAAAACAAACTACAAAATTTGTTCAAGCGAATTCGAAAAAGTGAATGGCAAAAACATAAAAGAAAGCACCTAAGAATGACATAAAAAAACTACAAACTTGCTGGCACGTGAACGCTTGTGAAAGATTTTGCCCTACATTAATGCAATCATATCCACCACATGAATTAATTGAATCATGTATCAGTGACAATGAGACATAAACGAGCACATATTCTTTCATATATATACAAATATTTGTTTTTCTGATAATGCATATGTCAATCAATGGCAAACAATTTTAGATTGAAATTGTAGTCCTCCTTGATTCGATGGACCATTAGTGCGTTTCTTGGGACTACTCAATATTCGTAAGTTCTTCTGTTCAAAGTTCTTGATGTTTCACCAACGTATTTTTATTGCAGTTTTTACATGTTATTTCATATGCACCACTGTCTCGGTAAGAACGTTTGACCTCTTACATATTTTTTAAGATTATCTAAATAAGACCCGAAGACACTATTATTAGAAATGAAAAATATAAGAAAATCTTATAATTTAGTCGGTTTTTTTTCCAAATCGTCGAATTAATTAATTACGCATTGGAAAAAATATTTCCACTTATTCATATATAATTGTAAAAATTAACCGTTAAATCCAAGAAGTGTTTGTTTACATAGGTGAACTGTTACATGATATTTTAATTCTTTTTAAAGATGTATAGTATTCCAGAATTTGAAGAAATAATTAAAACAAAAAACAAAGCATAAAGAAAACATTACACCGATTGCTTTTCGGCTAAGAACACTGTTTTTCAATGAACAAAAACAGATCAATTCATTCCCTTCAGGATATGCATTAGACCGAAGTTTTTTGTCTTTTACTGTATGATAATAGTAGTGTAGCAGAGCTGGTGTGCCATGTTAATATATCTGTTTTGTTTTTAAAATCCCCGAAGCGGTTACGTGGTAAACAACTGATGATCCCAATAAGAGAAAATCTACACATTGTACCATGATAACAAAATATATGTAAAACAAGGGGAAAACACTGAAGAAAATTACATAAATTGCAATGACAGATATTGGGAAATAAGTGACACAAAAAAACGTTGAAAAGGTTTTTAATGCTTAGTGCTTAAAGCTGTAAAAATGTTTAGACAATACACATACACACACACACACACAAACACACATACACAGACACATATATATATATATATATATATATTACATACACAAATACATGTGTTTATGTATCTGCGCCTGTATGCATAGACAGGGAAAGAGAGAGCAGAGGGGAGAGAGAGAGAGAGAGAGAGAGATACTATGTGAGACACAGAGAGAGAGACAGAGAGAGAACGCACATAGTGGTAATACATCAAGAGAGATAACCTTTCGTATAATTGTAATGAGCTTCAGAATGAATATATAATTTCATATGCTGTTTGTCTATTGGCATGCACTTTTTATCAAAAATGCTGTTAAGATAATTTTTCTTGGTACACATCTACAAGCATCCACATACACAAAAGCCCACAGAAATACACTCATGTATATGTACGTAAATTGAATTTGTATATCTACATGGCCACCATTTATGTGCGAATATATATATATATATCGATGTGTATAGGATTTAAGCTTGTATAAATCTTTTTTATTTAAGAATCTCTCTCCAACTTCTAATAGTTATTTTACCCGCATACTGTTGGATCAGATCACATCCACACAACGAATATATATATATATATACATATATATATATATATACATATATATATATATATACATATATATATATATATATATATATATATATATATATATATATATATATATATATACAGACATACACACACATATATATATATATATATATACACACACACACATACATATATATATATACATATATATATATATATATAGATATAGATATAGATATAGATATATTCGGGGGATTTAAACAGCGTGTTCGTGTTTGCGATTGTAAGCATGCATTTTCTTTTTCAAAGTATGTCCACCAGATTATCTAATTCGATATCGATCTATACTTACACACATACACATGCACACACACATGCACACACACACAAATAAATCTATCTATCTATCTATCTATCTATCTATCTATCTATCTATCTATCTATATATATATATATATATATATATATATATATATATATATATATATATATATATATATATGTATTTATGTATATACGCGTGTATGTGTGTATATATAAAAATATATCAATTAGTCCGTAGACGAATGGAAAATGCAGATTTTAATTTGCGCAACAAATATCTCTTTTTCAATCTTAACCCCTTCCTTGACAATACTTTTAATTGCATTGTAAGACCGGGTCGTCCGTATTCTCTCATGAAAATTCATTCTCACACGTGCACGCATACACACATACACACGCTAACAGTGTGATTATTTGTTCAGTTTGAATTTGTCATTTACTCCTGTACACGATGAAATATATTCATCAAGTTCATTGAGAAGTGTGATTAATTTATTTCATTGCAGTTCAGCAAAAACATATAATTGTTTATTCATCAATCAAATATTTTTCCTGAACCCAACCAAATAAAAATTGACAGTAGATATAATTTTCCATCAGAAACGTATACTTTGTCACTTTATTCTCGGAAGTTAGATATTTCCTAAATGAAAATACTTCGGCCGCCACCATCACTAGAATTAAGGCCACTGAACTTTCTTGATGGACGAACGTAAACACTCTTGTTCATAAAACAAATCACCACAATTCAGTTGACCCGTTTACCAGGATATCTAAGGCGATTCAGAGTATTTTGGACTGTCCGTAGCAAAATGGATTTTGTAGAAACGCTCCAGAGTTTAAATTCCGTCCAATCAATTTATGAACATTTAAAACTGTACGAATATTTTATGATGATCCCGTTTAGTTATAATAATTTGGCACATGGCAGCATTAAGGCAAACCCAGCGTTGATCGACCTCACTATGAAGAAATAATGTTCTATGAACAAAATATCATGCAATGGAGAGGCGTCTTTTTTATCTTTTCTTATAGATGACTCCTTATTGAACACAACAGGTGAAAGAACAATTATTTACACAATGCACACATGAAAAAGTAGTTGCAACGGAAGAAATATTCTAATATAAAGCACAAAAAAAATGGTGACAGGGCTTCTGGATACATTACACAAACATTTCTCCAACAGAGTGCCAGGATCAAATCCTTAACCGACCAGTATAGAGATATCCATTGGAAAATCAGGGAGAACTCAAGAACAGGTCAGCGATCTTGAGGTATTGTCCTTGTGCCCAATTACAATCTCCAGAAATGACATCAGGTGAACTTTAGTAATGTACAGCATTAATCATACATTATTTATAATTTCCCTGTGTAAAGAAGTACTCCTATGAAAAATGTCTGCATCCCATGTGCAATATTATGGCCAATAACTGAGAAAGTTCGCAAGAAATAACCAGAAATGGCATACGATGACCTCGAATGGCACCGATGTTAAAACCACATTTTTAAATACTTTGACCAGGAAAAAATCCACCTCTGTGTCAAATCTCAGGTTCAAAGCTGTGGCAAACTACTTGACCTCTCTCCAGCTACATGCATAATATCAGGTCGACAGGCCTTGTAGTTTCTATGGTGGATGCACATGAATAAATGAACTATCTGACACTCAAGGCTCAAATATTAGTACATATATATATCGAAATAGTATAAAAATGATACGTACATTTCTATATATATTGATATTCAAGCCTTTTGTTTAATTGTTTATTCGTGTCTCTTCTCCGCAAAAAACTAGAAGACCTATCAACATAGGTATAAATGAGAATTATATAAAAGTATGTAATTGAGAATATATATCAAACTGGTGCTTATATAATCAAACTTCATAAAGATACTGACAAGATGGAGTTTGGAAAAGAGTGAGACGATGGGATATGAAATTACCAAAACTCTTTACAACGAGCCCTGAAATCCCTTTCCAGAGAACAGACTTGGGAAATTATCGATTAGATACAGATGGAGAATATTTTAACAATTTAAAGCACTGTGCTAATAATGCATCAATAGCAGAAACTGTGGACAACCAACAAAACATATTAAGTGATATAAATAGAGGAAGCCAAAATATAGTGTTGGTGAACAAAACAAAGACAAAAGTAATGTTTAATGACAAAGTATTGAAAGGACGATTAGAGTAGACGGAAAAATTTTGGGCAAAGTTCAGGAATTCATTTACTCAGGTCAGGCTATAAAGCTGGAGAAAGACCATGTAAATGAAATAAGACGGCGTATAATGATTGGCTGGAAAGCATTTAGCATTAATAGAAACATGCCTAAATCACATTGCCAATATGCTTACAATATAATGTTTATAATCAATGCATACGTTTGCAAAATCTGGAAACTAACAAAACCACTGAAAAAAATCGGAATAGCATAGAGGGCAATGGGAGGAGCAATGTTAGGAATAACTCATAGCAGCAGAAAAAGATCAACATAAATCTGAGAGAGGATTAAGGCCAATGATATCGTAAAATTAACTGAGAAACGAAAATGGTGATAGACAGAACACATTACGAGAAGCATCAAGAGATTGAGCAAATAGCTGGAACAGTAAACGCAGTAGGAAAAACTAAGCAAAGAGGTAGGGACGAAATTGAAAAGTTTGTTGGCAAAACATGGCAGAAATTAGCAGAATCTTACTCGTCAAGGAAGGAGATGGGAAAGGCTTTTGTACAGCTGAAGACAGCTATTATTGCTGCATATATATATATATATATATATATATATATATATATATATATATAAGAATATATTAATGTACATGTATTTATATGCGTACATCAAAGGAAGAGCATAACAAAGAGAGTTCTAAAAAAGATGAAGAAATCTCTTCAAGAATTAAAAAAAAAACGGCTTGTGGAGACAAAATGGTGTTTAGCGAGAAGCCCTTCCCTGAACTGGAATAAAAGAGGGTGTGACGAAGGTGCTGGGTTTCACAGGATGAAAAGAAGAACAATCTGACTCGGGAGGTCTGAGAAGTTATTTTTCGGTGGGGGAGGAATATGACATTTAGGCGGGAAATTGCAAAAGGTCAACAGAGGCCACAATGTGTTGAGTGCCAAGTTAGGAAAACCAGGAAGTCAACGCTGTCTCTCTCATACAAAACATACACATATAGACATAGAAGCAGTAAATACATACAATCCCACCACACGCTAACACCCACTCTCACACACATTCATATATATATATATATATATATATATATATATATATATATATATAGTAACTCATTAAGCTTAGGTTAGCTTTGGCACAAGGCCACCTGTTTTAGACACCCATTAGAGATCGAAGTGACAACTCAGTAATGGTGACTTATAAGACTGAATCGCTGACCATTGTCCCACAGTAAGGTGTCAACATACATACACATATACACATGCATACATAAACACACACAAACACACACACACACACACACACGCACACACACACACACACACACACACACACACATATATATATATATACATATATATATATGTATATGATCGTATATTCAGGTTCACAAGTAAATATGATTTTGCATAAATCTTGATTTATACATACCCATATATATCAAGTACACGCATTTATGTATTGTTAAAATTGTCAACCCCAATCATCAAAAACAGTCAAAATAGATTTGTCCAGTCTTTAAGTGATTCTGTTAGGCTGGCTATCTCTTTATGCTTATACCAATGGAAATAGAAGGTTGAAAATCTCGATATTCACTCCAGATTATGTTCATAAAATCTTTTGTTTGTTTTTAAAGAATACTCGCCGATAGTAATTTTCCAGGGGGTGGTTAAATTTACAACCCAAGTCTAGTGTAAATTACAGTGTGAGTTTTTGCTAAATTGATCCCTTAGTTTACGTCCAGCAGCGTTCATGCCTGTTTTTAATTTTAAAAAAATCTCCAGCCTTTTTTTTAAATAATTCAATAAAACACAAGGGACGTAAGTTATTCATTGATCCCTCCATATTTCCAATTATTCAATTGATCGTTGTTAACACGGGATGCAGCTAGAAAAAACTCAAGTCACGTGGTAGTTTCTATTGAGTGACTAACCAGACTTGTATGTATTACTATTACTATGTATTAAGTACATAAGCAAACAGCATATATGGCTATTGTAAAATGTATGTTCCTATCATTCACACACACACACACACATATGTGTGTGTGTGTGCGTGTGCGTGTGTGTCTCTGTTCTGTCTATTTACATATGTAAGTGAATGTATATATCTACATAAGTATAAAACTGGTACAAATCAATCTTGCTATACATATATATATATATATGTATGTGTGTGTGACTCTGGGTGTGTGTTTCCTATCTATTTGCAAACGTAAGTGAATGTTTATATCTACTTAAATATAGAACTGGTACAGATCAATCTGGCTATGTATGTATATGTATATATATATATATATATATATATATATATATATATATATATATATATAGATAGATAGATAGATAGATAGATAGAGAGAGATGAGTACATGTTTGTATGGAAGTCTGTCTGTGTTCATGAATATTTGTGAGTGTGCGTGTGCGCGTGTAGTTCTATAAATGCCAAAAATCAAAGTTGTTGAATTCTTGCCTTTTGTTTATTTTCTAAAGATATTTTTCTTTTAGTAAAAAACCTTTTAGTTCCCGCTTTTCTCTCCAACCCCTTGTGACATTTCTTCATTAATAGGCGAACCTTGAGCAATTTTTCTTCGAATTTTTGTTCCAATGTATTATTCTTAGTTTGACATTAAGTTTTAAAAAAAAGGAAAAAAAAAAGGATGAGAAAAGAGACTCAGAAAGAAAGAAAAAAAAGAAAGAAAGAAAAATAGTGTATTAAAAAGAAAGAAAAAAGACTGAAAGAAAAAAAAGATAGAAATAATACAAGATAGAACAGAAGGAAGGTAGACCAAAAGAAACACCAAACGAAAAGATTAAAAAAGAAAGAAAAACTCACGAACAAATGGAAGGGGGATAGGGAGAAAGGCCAATAGAAAGTGGAACACAATATAGAAATGAAAAAATAAAGATTGAAATAAAAAAAGGAAAGATGAAAGAAAGAAGAAATGAACGAACGGACGGACGAAAAGAAGAGAGAAGGGAAGGAAGAAAAAAAGGGAATGATAATATTCTCTAAGTACGAAAATATGTTTTTGAAAAGAACAGAAAATCGAAACCAAAATAAGAATATCTTGAAAAAAATGTCCCACTATGAAGAGAGTAGAAGTCATGTGATATTTGTCCAGCTTTTCACTTTTTTAAAATTCTACAACTGGGCTAGAATCAACTATTATCCTTTGAATATAAAATGAAGCTCGTAATATTATCCAGTTTATCATTTTGTACATTATGCATTAGTAAATTCGATGAAAATGATGTAAAAATACAGCTGTATGGAATATGAATGATTATAATCTTGCTCTAGACCTGGCTCAGGCACGGAAAAGAAAAACCGAACTGCTCAATATTGAAACGAGAGCAGTACTTATGGTGACTGGTGTATTTGAGACCGACCCAATGACTTAGATGTAAGTTTATACAAACTGGACATTTGAGGAAGAGTTGCCAATGTACTTACTACGGCAGTGGATGTTCGGCAGGGGGGCTGGGGAAAGTGCTGTAAATTCAAGTAGACTTGTCGCCACTTACTCCTCGGTAACAACTACCATACACAACTGGAGAAAAATTACTCGAATTTAATAAGAATATTTTGGATTATGCTGGATAATTACAGAGACTTTCTGACGTTTGATATCCAATAAAAGTTTCTTGATATTACTGAAGGGAAAAACAAAAATGTACAAATGAAAATCATTCTGACACCCAGACCAACCATTAATCCAAACAGGAAAACTAGATCTGTTAGTCATTGATCAGGGAAAAAAGAATCTGCCCGACCGTGGTCGTGGCTGTGTCAGCGGACCATAGATTGAATTCAGAGGAGAGTGAGAAAATGGAAAAATATGAGGACCCTGTCTGGAGCTGACGAAGGTGGGGAATATGATGGTTAGAATAATTCCCATTATATTGGGTGCATTTGGAACCGAACCAAAGACACTTAAATCGTGATTAGAGTAGTAAAAAACTCCGAAGAAGGTTGAGACGACGGCCTTTATGCGGTCTGCAAGGATACTGAGGAGTTTGTTGGAGATTTGAGATTTGCTCTCTCTGTCTTCGGTAATGACTACGAAATATCTGGTGTAAACATGCAAAAGCATAATAATAATAATATAGAGACCGTACAGACCACAGCACTACTGGGAACTGCACGGGTACTGAGGAAGGTGCTAGAGATATAAGTACTGCAACGAATTGTAGCTCTGTCATGATATGCGAAAGAGGGAGGAGACGTTAGCTGAAGACCTGAGGAGACTTATTGTCACTCAGCCCTCAGCGATAACCACTGGGCAACCGGTGTGAAACTGTAAATCGCAGAATTACTGCGACCTGCTAGTACTAGGAGAGGAGGGCTGGAGACTTGAGGAGACTTGCTGTCACTCAAACTCCAGCGGTTACCACCAGGCAACTGGTGTGAGATTCCAAATAATAATAATAATAATAATAATAGTAGTAATAATGATAATAATGAATTATGAAAGCACACTGAAAAACATAATCAAGTGGAAAAGTGGAAAGCAGTAGTACCTGATAGGATCCTCGGATATTGGTTTGGGAAATTGATCCACCAGTCTGATCCATCACCTTTGCCTCGATAAAGTTGAGGTCACCAGATGACCAGATGCAGAACGACCCTCATCCAAAAGAGAATCAAAGAAGCAACTGTAGACCAATCATGACCCTCCACCTATGTGGAAAGGTTTAACTGGACAGATAGATGAGAGAATATATATTTCCCTGGAAAAAAGAGGACTATTACCTTGAAAACAGAAAAGATGTTGGGAAGGAACCAAGGAGCCAATGACAACTACATTGACCAGTTGATGCTAATATAAGAAGAACAATTATGCAAAGAATTGACCATAAAAACAGCAGCAGGGAGGATCCACTTACTTGACAACAACAAAAATTGGAGCATTAACCTCACAGGAATGATGAAATTACTTTGGGTTTCTCGAATGTAACTTGAGAAAACAGGAAGAAATGAAATAGAAAATAAAGAAAAGAAATACTTTGGGAGGATAAGAATAATACCGTACTAGAGATAAGGTTAAATTGCAGAAATTTGATAAAGGAATGAACACATAGGCAGTATTGGTGGTAGAATACACAGGTCCATTTCTTAGATGAACGATGGTTGAACTTCAGTCAATGGATCGGTGAACGAGGAAGTTTATGACGTTGTACAAGTTTCTACACTCCAGAGACGACCCAGATAGACTGTATGCGAGGAGGGAAATAGACGCCCAAGGACTCATCAAAGACTACGCTAAAAGGGCCAAAAGGGGATTAAGAAAGTATGTGCAAGAAAGTAAGGAAGATCTTATACGAAGCGCTTGAAGGGATACAGCAAACAAAAGGAAAGAAAATAAGGGGGTGCAGTGAAGAAGACAACAAGGGAAGGAAAATGGGAACAGAAAAAAACTACATTGGGAACTCAAAAGACAGAAGATATCGCAAATGAGCGATCATCAGGATGGCTACACTGAGGAAACCTGAAGAGAGAAATAGAATTACTTATCATGGCAGCCCAAAACAACTGCATCAGGACAAACAATGCCAAGGTTAAGACCGATAGAACCCAAAAAAACAGCAAATGCCGCTTGTGTTGAGAAAGGGGTGAAACTGTAAACAGCATAATGAGTGAATGCAGCAAACTAGCGCAGAGGAACATACACGAAAGGTTGCAACTGTTATGCGCTTGGAACTATGCAGACGACTGGGATTCGACCATGTTGACAAATGATAACAACACAAACCAGAGACTGGAAAGTAGAAGCCACAAATTACTCTGGGACTTTGACATCCAGACTGACCTACCTTTCCAAGCGAAAAGACCTGATAGTCATGGACAAGGGAAAGAGATTCTGTCTAATAATAGACGTGGCCGTGCCTGCGGATCATGGAGTTAAAATGAAAGGGTGAAAAGCTAGGAAAATATCAAGACTTGGCAAGAGAGGAAGTGTGGGACATGAAGGCCAGGGTGGTACCAATACTGGTAGACACACTCGGAACCGTTCCAAAGACATTGGAAACAAACCTGAAATAGCAGGATATAAAAGGAAAGATTGAGACTATGCAGAGCATTGTACTACTGGGATCTGCACGAATACTAAGAAGAGAGATGAAAATATGAAACTTATGACCTCCAGTCGTGATCAATGGTTTTACTGTGAGGACGAAAAAAGCTCGTTTAAATAAAGCTGGGGAAAGCTAAGACGGTACAAACCACTGCACTGTGATATGAGAGCGATGTAAGGAGTAGCTGAAGACTTGAGGAGACTTGCTGTCACTCAGTCTTCGGCAACGACCACCAGACAACTGGTGAGAAGATAATAATAATAATAATAATAATAATAATAATAATAATAATAATAATTGTTATTATTATTATTTTTGTTATTGCTGTTATAACGAAATTCATTCTCGTAATCACTGCGAAAGTAGTAATATATTGAGGGGAAATAGGATGTTGATAGAGACTTATAAGGAGAAAGGAGGAAAGAAAAGAAGGGAGAGGAATTTTGCACCTAGATACATATTCATGACCTATCCATGGAATTGCTTACTGTTGATATCATCGATAAGAAGAATAACTTGCTCGATCGTTAGACAAACACACACACACACACACACACACACACATACACACACACACATACATACATATATATATATATATATATATATATATATATATATGTATGTATGTATGTATGTATGTATGTATGTATATGTATATTAATCTGGTCAATTTATTGGTTTTGTACGCTTAACAACCAAGATTTGTTTCCTTCGTTTCCCAACGGGGACACTAGTGAAAAAAAAAAGAAAAAAAATGGCCGACGAAATCACGTGATGGTTGGGAGGGCCAGCTTGATGAATGAAATCCGGCTTGGCCGACTTTCGGGGAGGTGAGACTGCACAGAGTTTAGTAGGACTACGGAAGGAGTTGTGTCAATGCAGGAAGAAGTAAAGGCAGTTGTAGGCGGGCGTGAATTCATTCATATGAATAGACTTCCTCAACAAGGAAAGACTTCAAGAATGACAGCTCTTCCGCCCTCACATACATACATGGATAAATAGATAAGAACAGTATGTATATGTGTGACTATGTGTGCATAAGTCTGGAGACTAATGATGAAAAAAGACATCTATTTTATACAACAAATATTTTTCTAAAATAATCCTCTTCCTTGTCAATGCACTTAATTCACTAGTGAATATTAATCAAATTGATCAAACATGAATATAGGGACAAAGGCAAACATTATTCTCCCTCTGTGTGTCTGAGGCAAAAAAATAACTGACCGTAAAAAACAAATGAATCTATGTTATCTCTACGCATCAGAAATTGCTTTGTTGGTAATGAGTTTTTTGTTTTAAGGAAACATTCTCGATTCAGTGCTTCTCTACAACGGTTACTGCTCTTATAAGCCTATCTCAAAGTCACAATGCATTTAGTAAAGAAGCTGCAAGCAAAATTGGCCCATAAAAAATCAGCGAAAAGCATTCTCTAACAGACATTAAACGATCAGTTGATTTTGATGAAATTAGTTGATCCTGTGGAATAGACACTGATACGTTTGAATTTCTATTGCGTGCCCCTTTTTTTAAGAAACTTCTAAATTAGTTTTAGTGGCACAGAACAAATGGTGTCAAGTTGTAGGTAGGATAATTTCTATCAGCAAAATTGTTACCTTTAACTATTATAATTATGGACAGAGAAACAAAAAAGATGAACCTTTAGTGATGAAAATGCAAGCAAAATAAGTCTTAATAATGATGGTTGCTGCCCCCCCCCCAAGTTTGATGGTTTGGTTGTTGATTGAACAGCAATAGGTATTTTCTGATTAGCCAGAAAACATGGAACTTCATTGTACACGATATTTTAATCACTGTATGTGTTAGGTTTGAACTAATTTAACCATGGGTGCAAGATGGGGAACCCACATCCCTTTGATAAATGAGTTACAATAATTGATAGGGCGAAGCATAAGTGAATCGGTAGTTGAATTGAAAGAATCTGTCCATTATAACTCAATCAGCAGACCAAACATTGACATTATTTGCTTGTGTTCATTTTGGAAAGAACAAGCGATGAATTTGGCATTTTATAAGCGTGACCTAAGAGATGAAACCGCGTGCAAAGTTCAATGGGGGGGTTGTCACGATGCCAACACAGAGGTCGGGAGTAGGGGTTAGAACAGCCCTAAAAAACACAGAGACGCAAGCACTGGATGTGACATGTACGGTAGGTGGGAATGTGCATGCTTCAAAAGATTTGACAACATTCCAGAACGCAAAGGACATCAGAAGAAGGCCGGAGCGTACACGGCAGAAACGCTGTTAGAAGAAGAAAAATCATACGAACACAAAACAAATAAAAAGAAATCGTAGAAATTAGTCGAAACCCACCAGATGCAATGATGAATAGCTGAATATAAATCCTTGTAATCCGTGGTCCTCTTTTTTCACAGGATTTACGCTTCGATGGTGTAATGATGTCAGTTACAGTCTAATTCACTGTTTTTATTTTTCCTCTATTTACTTTCCAATTTACATTGTTATGTTGAATTCATTTCAACTCTTTTATTCCCAATTAAAACAACAAAAGCAAATAAAAAAGATGAAAAACCGGAGTCAGAGACATCATAGATACTATTAAAAAACTTAAATGGCAATGGGCAGGCCATGTTGCAAGAATGAATGTCAACCGATGGATATCACATCTCACAACATGGATCCTGAGGATCATATGAGAAGCTGAGGACGACAGAACACAAGATGGAGAGATGAACTAGACAAATTCAGGAAATACTGACTCCGCGGCGCCCATGATAGAGAAGTGTGGCGAATCCTGGGGAAGGTCTATGTCCAACGAAGGACATCAAAAGACATGATGATGATGATGATGATGATGATGATGATGATGATGATGATAACTCAATAGCTCGAGTGTCATCCAAATTTTTAAAAAAAGTTTCATCTTCTTTATCTGCTTTTGTTGTTTTTCCTAAGTCTGTCCATCCAGCTTGCTTTATTCCAACACACTGCATCATCAGTGTACAGTCTGTTGATTACTCACTGGGATGCTTAGGTCTGCGAAGTTCAAATCACACCAGTTCCACTTGATTTTATATATCGGCTTGATGCAGCGTGACAGAAAACAAATAAACGAAGAGATAAATAAAGACACACAAGTAATTATTATTTGTGTTTTGTTTTTACATTGTTCTTGGCAGGGATGTCGATATCATGGGAGATAACTCAAGCTAAAACCATCCTCTTCCATCAAACTATCATAACACAGTGATGTACTTACTGTACATTACTTTTAACTGTGTGATGATTATTTTAACTTACTGCAGTAACATTCAGTGAAATTTTTTGTTGTTCATTCTACATTGTATGTTAAAGTGCTTGTCTTTCGTTTCATTCCAATGATGATATTCCTTGATAGAAGTAAATAATAGAATTGTAATTATTAAATTATAAAAAGAATCTGCTAATTTCTTTTGATTTTATTATGGAAATGACGATTCACTGGTTGAAGGAGTCAGACAGTACAACAAGGGGAAGAGCATTCATTTATATTTTGAGTGTATGAAAATGTCCCACAATTCGTCAAAGAAATGACCAAGACGATTCATTACCTATACGGTTTTGCACGAATCGTCGTGAGAAATCCTGTTGACATATGTTTCGGTGTATGCATTCGTAGAATATTATAAAGGATCAAATTGAATATAAGCATGTAAATTATTGTATGTACATATGTACAAGTTAACATGTCCGCACACATATACCTTAAAATGCTTAATTACCTGCATAAACATGTATATCTAGATTATTCGATATATATATATATATATATATATATATATATATATATATATATATATATATATATATATATATATATATATATATATATATATATATTATAGAAAGCTTTGAACACTTGAAATTAAAAAACTTTTTCAAAAGATTTTTTAGTGTCACTTCAATCATTTATTTTCCAATATCTATCAATGCAATCTATATAATTTTCTTCAGTGTTTTTCTCCCAATACATTTTCATGACACAATGTATAAATTGTTTCTGGTAGGAATCATCAGTTGTTTACTGTGTAACCGTTCCGAGGATTTTAAAAACAAAAAAGTTAAAAAAATTCACATAGTATCCCAACACTGTTCATGATAGAAGAAAATACCCCCCTTTATTATATAGTTTATGTTGCGCATGAAGTTTATCATTTTATATAAAATTTCATGTGTGTTGTATATTGATATAACTTTGTACTACATATCATTTATTTTTTGGAACAGGGCTTACTAAAGTACGCTATGCAAAAAACGTTTTTAACGATGAGGGATCAGTAGGTATAATAACAGACATGAATCGCTGTTCGTGACATTTCTATTGAATATATATATATATATATATATATATATATATATATATATATATATATATATATATATATATATATATATATATGTATATATATATATATATATATATATATATATATATATATATATATGTATATCTATTATAGAGTGAGAGAGAGAG
>OY735210.1:8314595-8319595 GCA_963457665.1 Thysanoteuthis rhombus
GTCAGTTTTCCTGAACAACGTTAATAAAGTAAACAATAAAAGAAAATGGACCCGCTACGGGAATCGAACCTGCGACCGATGGGGTAGCTGCTTTAATGTTGCTTGCGCTTATATATATATATATATATATATATATATAGAGAGAGAGAGAGAGAGAGAGATGTATAGATAGGTAGATAGATAAATACAATGTGCCACCTAGAATCTGAAGTAGTGTCAATAGATAAGTCTTTTGCGTGATTAGCCGGTCATTGCCCATCTCTCTTCCTTGCCTCTCTCCCTATAGTTACCACAGGTCTAGATATGTGTATATGTCTGTATAACCTTCTCTGAGTGATGTATGAATAAATTATCTTAGAATGACTTATGTATGTATAGACCAAATTTCCACATTTAGTAGACATACCTTCTCGACTCAAAGTATTGAGCACTATCAGAATAACGATTATTCGTATTATACGACTTGCTTTAAATATCTTAATTACACTTACATATATCAGCATTTTGTTTTTCGTTGATGTAATCAAAAATATTTTAAAAAAACACTACACTTCTCGAGTCGAAAAAGACTAATAAGATTAATGATCTATTGCAAAACATTTGAGACTGGATTATCACCAACAAACTCTGTCGTGGGAAGTCCCCAGTTAGCCAAGCTAATGCCATATGTGAATTCACTTGGTCTTTCAGGAACTGCATCCCTTATCATAAGCATCTACATAGCTATATAGCATATATAGGACATACAAGAACAACATTATCACGATGCTTATCTTGCCTCCTCTCGGATCAAAATGCAATAAAACCATGAGTAAAAATATACGAATCACTGAACAATAGAAGTCCTATCCGCAAAATATCTGTAGAAAATACCTGAATGCTATGTACAAATTCCTTCATCAATAGAATCACTTATAATAAAGTCGAGAAGTCCCACTACTTTTCAGTCATGGTACAGGTATATTAAGAGTATTTAATAATCTGTTTGTTGGTTGATTATTAATTATTTAATTGAATAATTGATTGATTTCTCGTATACATTTGTTGATTGAAAATCTTCTCTGAACAAAAGGAAAAAAATCTCTCACACACCACCAAGTGACGTCACTGGAATACTAATAGCAACCGACAAAACCAAACAGCAAAAGCTGAATTTAACAGTAAAATTGAATCGTAAAATAATTTCAAACAAGATACAATTCTACTATGAAATTGAATAGTACAGATACACACACAAACACTCACACATCTATATATCTGTCCCCTCCCTCTATATATATGCTTGCTTGAGTGTGCTTGAGCTTGTATGAATTAAAGTAAGATAGAAAGACACAAATGCATCATGAAATTCAATTGCACTCACACACACACACACACACATGCACACACACACAAACGCACATGAACATATACCTATTTCTCATATACGTATATATATATATATATATATATATGTATATATATATATATATACTCACTTGTGTGTACTTGCATTGTTGGTATGAATTGTTTGTATGAATTGAAGTAAGATAGAGAAAAATAGGGAAAGCTGCGTTTACCAGGAGATTCAGATATGAGAGAGAGAGAGAATAAATATTTTGTTTTGCGTGAAATAGATAGAGAGAGGATAAATATTATGTTTTTCGAAAAATGGACAAAGAGAGAGAGAGAGAGAGAGAGAGAGAGAGGGAGAGAGAGAGAAGAAATATTTTGTTTTTCGAGGAATGACATATACATATATATATATATATATATATAGAGAGAGAGAGAGAGAGTAAATATTTTGCTTTTCGAGGAATGGACATATATATATATATATATATAGAGAGAGAGAGAGAGAGAGAGTAAATATTTTGCTTTTCGAGAAATGGACAGAGAGACAGAGAGAAAGAGAGAGATAGAGAATTAGAAAGCGAGGGGGAGAGAGGGAGAGAGATCTGTAAGGAAAAAGTAAATGTCGAGGACAGATAAAGCGAGAGTTGCTTAGAAGGTGTGGTAGAAGATAGAGAGAGAACGAAAACGTAATTAGAGTGGGAAGTTGCAACGAAAGGGGTCTTGGAGAAGTAGAAGGAAGAGGCAGTGAGTTCGAGGCAGTAGGAGGAGAGTGCTTAGCACGTGCCACGAAATGAAATCACGTACACGAACACACAGACACAATGCACACACGCACACGCATACGAGACATGTAAAAATCTCTCAATCAGCCGCTTGGATATACGGTCATACACCCACACTCGTACACATACACTTACACACCCACACACATATGTATATAAATATATACTCATTCATACACCTCTCACACACGCACACGAAGATATTTACTGTCATTGGGCCGTACAAGCGATACCCACCCCGTGGGGATCGAATTCGCTAAAAGAGCAATCATATAGGAAAACTAGTTTCACAGCTGATAACCACTCCCATCCGCTTGGTCTTTTTTTTTTTCGAAAACCTGCTGAAATATGATTAGAAAACAAGCCTGGCTGCTGCAGGATCAGGCTCCATTCCCTCTATTCCAGCCGATGAGGATTACTGCAACTTTTGTATTGTATATAAGATATCTTTTATGAAATTGTAGGGGTATACAACTCATCAGTTTAGCTAAGTTGGCAAGAAAGCTGCCTAGCAGTCATTTGACCCTGATTTCCAAACACCATTTGGAATGTTGATTTTATGTATCGGTTGGTTTTAACGTATCAAGACAGACAAAAAATAAAGAGTTACGTGGGGGGGGGATTTCGACAGTTATTCTGGCATACAGTTCATTCATTAAGAACGCAATCCCTGGTTTAGTGGTCAGTAAGCTTCGGGTCCCTGTCTCTGTATGTATGCGTGTATAATATATATGTGGGTGTGTGTGGTAATTTGACAATTGGATGGAGAAAAGAATTTAAGAGAAAATAAATGTTACATCTAAAAAAAATTATCATCAAGACGACAGGTTTTTATGCATTTCGTTGATTGTAACTACTTTTTCAAAAATTTATGTGCAGCGGAGCATAAGACTTTATGCTGTTTACACGTTCGAGGATAAAATGTGGACAAAGATATTTTGTAGATATTTTTTAACTCACATCCACACACAACACGCACTCAAGAACAGTAACACACACACACACACACACATATATATATATATATATATATATACAAATAGTATTTTCCCTCTGCGTTCTTCCACATATATACCTGTAAGTTTATAAAAATTTCTCATCAACATCTTCTATACTATATAAAGGAGATCTGAGAAATTTCTATGGAGTTTGCTCGAATCTTTATTGCTTATACAATCGGTCAATTATAGGACCACATTTACAAGACATAGGAAAATTATAGAAACAAGAAAAATGATTTCCGAATGAACCTCGGTCAGTGTTTTTTTCTGCTTCCTATTTTGTCCAACACATAAAGCATATGCGAATGATCAAAAATTTACCATTTAAAACGAAGAAAATTGTATCTTAATCAAAGAGAACCTTCAAATCCAAGAGAGCCGAAAACTGATCGTGATCTATGGTATGAAAAAGTTCTCTGTATTTAGAGGGATTAAAACATCATCATCATCAGTCTTTTAATGTCCGTCGTTGGACATAGACCTTCCCCAGGATTCACCACACTTCTCTATCATGAGCGTCGCGGAGCCCAAGAGACAGATCTGCAAATTGGGAACCATGCAACGTGCACATGATAAAATTATGCAGGGTCTCATTTGGAGAGACTGCAGGACAGCACAGTACACCCAAGAAAAGACAAGAGTCAGGGACATCATAGAATCCATAAAAAATCTCAAATGGCGGTGGGCTGGCCTTGTTGCAAGAATGGCGGTCAACCGATGGACATCACGACTCACGACATGGATCTCCTGAGATCACGTGTGCAACCGAGGCTGGCAGAATAAAACGGAATACTTTATTACAAATTACTGGAAAATGAACAAACAGTTACTCAGCAAGAGAAAGTTGAGCAACAGACCCTTTGAACGAATTGTTGGAAGATAAATATTTTTCTTTGAGCTGGGCATTCGCAACATTGTTGCAAGACGATTGTTGTCCCCTTTTTTGCAAATACGATCATGACATATTCTCCAAATCTGTCACATACACACTATCACTTGTTTCATTTCAAGAAATATTTATGTCTTCTCTGCCGTTCCAACAAATTCAAAAAATTCCTCAGAGAATTCATTACAATTAGACAGGTATCATTCTTCCGTAGTACAATTAGAAAAGATGGGAGAAAACGCTTTGGTAATAGAATAATGAAACCATGGTTTAAGTGAATAAAATATTTCGTCAAAATATTTCCAGAATATTGGCATAAATGTGAAATACTTGTATACGCAGTTTAGCCGAAAAGTGGCATCAGGTCATTAGAAGCCATGGAAAATACTCTGGTGAACTGAATAATGATGTGAGGAATTCATATGAATAAAGGTCAGTATTGAAATCGTGAATCCTTGGCATTGCCTAATGGAACTTTGCAACCAATCAAATAGGTAAACTTTATTACGCATCCGCCAATATACACTCTCTCTTGGGTCTACTCAGTCGGCTGTGAGACGTTACTGAGTGAGCTTGCTTACTGTGTGACCGTTCTATTCACTATAACCAAGATGATAATGCATCTGCCCACTCTTCACGCCTCATGCATGCAGGGTTTATAAGTAAAATGTTTCATCCCTAAAACTATTCTGCTCCCTTACAGTTTAGATTCAGTTGTCAATGACGTTTAACCTTGTGCGAATCTAAAATCACCATTGAGGGTGGAGAGATTTTAAACTTTGGACAATTTTGAGGACGAGACAGCCAGTAATGGCGTTGAAAGAAGACTTTGCATATGGTTTTAAAATTTGATGGAAGGCTAGGATGAGTGGGTGACGTCCCAAAGGATTACTTGGAAAGGGACTAAGGCCATGGTTAGCTATTTTTTCGATTATATTAAATAGTTGGTGACTTGCAAGACAGGCCTCATATATCGAGTTCAATAGTGTAAGCATG
>OY735210.1:8324595-8427095 GCA_963457665.1 Thysanoteuthis rhombus
GAATAATATTATATTTTACCTTCTTGATGAAGCCAGCTCTGAGGAAACATCAAATCGTAATAAAGCGATTCATTTGTACAAACATGGTATTCTGATATTGTCATATCACTCTTATATTATATATATATATATATATATATATATATATATATATATATATATATATATATAAGCGAGAGGAAACAGATATGTCAAGAGAGTAGGATAGAGATGATGCATGAAAAAGAATGATAACCCTTTTTCTGGTTTCGTTCCCTTTCTTATAATGTTTATATATTTCATATAAATATGTATAATAAGGCCACCAAGCTAAATGAACATATATATATATATATATATATATATATGTATATATATATATATATATATATATATATATGTGTGTGTGTGTGTATGTATGATGAAGTCACCAGGTTTGATGAACTCTACTGCCTTGAAAATCAGCATTCAGAATCTTTACTTATAATCTGAACCTGAACAACGATCACTGGCGACAGTGAGAAATTACGAAGGAAACTCAGCCATGATGGCAGAGATTAGCGTAATCGCACTCGTCATTGAAGGAGATGGTGAAGGCCTCTGTCCAGCAGTGAACTTATGATGGCTAATGACATATACAAATACATTAACATAACAAGAACAGGAGAATGAAGGATCAGAGGCGCGAAAACAAGTAGCCTCGGCATTTTCCTAAATACCCCTAGATATGCTGTGTGTTGGTGTGGACGACCGCACACATACTTTTTAATAAATATGGAAATATATTTGAACGCATGCACACATGTATCCGTACAGAGGTACATTTGCGCTCGCACACATGCATACACATATTGGTATATTCGCTAGCACACACACTTACACACACATACACATTATGACATACACACATATATACATACATACAGAGAGATATTTGTTGGAATATACATGTACACATAAAATATACACCCATATGCGTGTGTATGTGTGCAGTTGTTCACAGTGAGAATCGCACACACAAATGTGTAGAATATTTTGACACGAACACACAAAACCAATTTTAAGGCAAAGCGACAGTTAACCAAATACACGCATACACACGCATACACACGCATACACTCACTCATACGCACAGAAATTGCGCGCACGCACGCACATAAATCCGTCGACACAAACACATTTCTGTTAATGCAGAAAAGTTAGGATGTATGTTGAAAACATGTATGTTAAAAACTAAGAATGTCCCCTCAAAGTCACTCGTGTACACACACATACGCACACGTATACTCGATGTTAGTTTGCGGTGGTATAAGAGAAACGTCAGCCGAAGACACACTCGCACAGAAGTGTGTTGAACACACCGGTGGTAAGCAGGTATTGAAACTCACGCGTAGAAATAGGTTCACACGCTTGCACTTGTGTCTCCCTGGCTGTAAGGGACACGAAACGACACGAACGAGACGCACACACGCAGGCCGGCGAACGCAGTCCGTGTACAGATATCAGCGCATCCATCGCTGGGGCACGCATCGAGATACGCAGGAACGAACACACGGTCACAAGAAGATGTGTACGGAAATGTGTAAAAATTACATGCGTATACACATACACATTCAGAGGGCTGTGAGCACACTGACGCCAGTGAATGAAGATACGGTGACGCCGAATAAGGATCACGAGGAACAGACACGAAGTCAGGAACAGACACACAGACACACAGAACACACACGCAAAAAGGTTGTACTTACACACGTATGAGATCGGGTAAACGCATATACACATAGCCGGACACAGATATAGGTGCTGCGTATAGACACGCACTCGGGTGTCCTTTCATATGCAAATACTACGCACTAAATGTATGTACAAAGCAGGATAGATAAACAGAATAGTTGCACATAGACACTCACAAGTATTGTACTAACAGACGACGCATAGAAATTCGTACTCAATCACAGATACAAATATATCTACACACACAAACACTACACATAGACACACAAAATTGTACAGATACTACTAATATATATTTACATATACATAAATTACACATAACAAATCGCACTTACCCGCAGATACGAATTATCAATTAGATATATTCACATATTTAAACATCACACATAGACACATACTAAATTGTGATTACGCGCATATTCTAATTATAGATTAGATATATTCATATATACACACAATATTGCAGTTGCACGCAGATACAGATGATAGATTAGATATATTTACTTATACAAACATTACTCATAGACACACAATATTGTACTTACGCACATACAATTTATGAATGAAATATATTTACACGTGCACTCATTACTCATAGCCACACAATAAATTGTACTTACGTATACAGTAAACTAAATATACTTACAAATTTCACTCAAACCCAAATACGGATAATTAACCAAATTTATTCACACACCCACAAATACTATACAGACAAAATGAGTTGTGCTTACATAGTGATACAAGCAATAAACTAAATATATTCACATACACACACACACATGCACATTAGGTCACACATACTAAGATAATTTTCACACATAGACACCTTGTGATGGACTAAGCCAAGGGTGATGGTAAACAAGCCCGTGTAACTGACCAGTGCTGCTGTGCAGTGGGCTCTGTTTTGATTGAGTGATTTACACTTGTATTCATAAGCTAAACAAATCCAGGCTTTGCAAATACTTATAAACACACACTGAACAGTTTTTATATACCTTAAATTAGTAGACACTAGAAGCATATACAATTATGTAGATGGATACACAAATAAACACATACATAACGATCATCAATATCAGCAGCAGCAATAGCAACTACTTAACGACCGTCGATTGCCATAGACCTTTCCCAAGTTTCGTCAGGACTCTCGATCGTGGGCGTTGCAGATCCAATACTTTCAGAACTTGTCTACATAACCTTGTCATCTTATTTTTTGTCAGCTACAATTTCGCATATGATCTCTGGGGATCCACGTTGTTAGTGGTGGTATCCTGCGGTCGTCTGACGATATTGCAACATTACCAACCTATTGCCATTTGAGCCTTCTAATTTCTAATTCTAGTTCATATATATATATATATATATATATATATATATATATATATATATATATATATATATATATGTATATGTATATGACCCCTGTTTGTCCACTTATATAATGTGTTGTCTTCTTATCTCTCCAAGTGATTTTGGATACGTTGCACATTTCAGCTCCATAGGTGACAATCTGGAAGACGCAATGGTTGCAAGCCCTCCTTACCCGCATATAAATACACATATGTACGGTGTATGTGAATATGCATAATGCAAATAGAACAACCAAGCTATCTAAATAATTACCATGTCAATACTAAAAGTGTACAGTCACCTAGAGGACAATGCAATATTTTACTTTCGCAGTAAAACAAATATTATACGAATGTGCTTGCATTATCGTGCATGGATTTGTGTATGCATATTTGTGCGTGCGTGTGTGTGTGTGCACACATTCGCATGTGTGTACGTGCATGGCTGCTTATGCGTTTATATGTGTGCGTGTGTTCCGAAACTGTCTAAAAAGAAGGTTGAGAATTGACATAACCAGATGTATTTCGTCTGTACTTTGTGAACCGCCTTTTAACTAAATCCTCCATTTATTTATAACGTAATGCTGCATTTTTGGAACTGGAACAAAATCTCGTTTAGACGGAAGAAATGGTAAATTCATTACGTCAAGAACATAAACTAATTAGCAAAACGAAAGCCCATGGTGAAAAATAATCGTATTATTCCATGTTTGAAGAATCTGGTATTCTAGCAAATACCATAACCTAAATAAATTTACACACCCACGAACGCAGAGATAAAATCTACACGCAGAGTTTTCACTGAAGATGAACTCAGTCGCACCCACCTACTGCCCTTTACAGAGGCACAAGACAGAATCTTATATACACACATATATACTCAGAAAATATTCAGGTTCTCGTTGGAAAGACTTAAGCACATTCATACACTCACAGATGGAAAGGATATGTATAAATAGCTATCTCAACCACAAGGTTGGCTGACGGTACGTATTTACAACCTAATTTTTCTCATATGTTAACCGAAGTTCTTTTGGGGAAAATACGTGTCACGTGCACGTGTGTCCAAGAAGCAAGGTCGAATGGATATCGATGATGATGAGCATTATGCAAGCCCTTGCAACCCTTGAACTGTCTTTTTATCGAGAGAGAGAATTTCTGCTATCATTCTAGGCGTCTTATGTATTTGACTTAATGGGATTCTTGTATTGATCTAATCTTGTTAAATATTTTCTGCTCCATCTTTTCAATGATAGTGATTTTGCATCCCCATTGAAGTCATGGTCTGCTTAACAAAAATATTGTTCAATAGGAAGTAATTTATTAGGGTTAACTGATTTTATTATATTGAGTCCAATATCAAACGGCCATTTGGATTTACCTATATAGTGTGCTGTACAGCTTGTGCATTCGAGGAGATAGATAAAATTTTTGCTCCTATAGTTAGAATTGTGGTAAATTTTAACAGACACACACACACGTACACAATGTAGCATACACCCGAGGAAGACCAGAGGGTACAGTGGCCGAAAAGTTGTGATAAAACGTCAAAAACTAAACTAAGTGTGAGGCAAAAAAGCAATTACCATTAAATTATATGGAAATATTTTTTAAGGTTTCCAGGAAAATAACTCACTTCTATACCAATGTTACACAAAGCAAAAGACCCTCATGAACGCTCTGGGGCTTTTCTGATGAAAATCCTGGTATAGGATACATAACGTTAAACGAAATGATAGAATAATAAAAACGAGATAAATCAAAGGTGCTTGAGTTCGTTCACAGAAGCAGAGTAGCGTAAAGCCAACTTCTGTAAGGTGGGTTTTATCTGTACATTGCAGTAAAGCGCACGTTTCACATTTTCTGTAAGCAGTCTCTTTCTCCCTGTCTCAATACTTATCCAGCCTTTCACGGAGACAAAACACAGTTCAAAGCCATTTTGTAAACGTTTGAAATCGCATAAGAAGTAAAAAAAAATAATAAAAAATGTCCAGTTGCATCCGCATATTGCTGCAGACATCAGGTTGTGCCCACTAATTCTATTCTATTTGTGCAGTGGGAAGCTGCTGCTTAGGAGATGGATTCACGCGAACCAGGCATCATGTGAGGAAAGAGAAGCATCTCTTTCTTTTTCCTGGTCTGTTTACCATTTCTTTTTCTCTATGATTTCCTCTGCCCCCCTTTCTTTCTCTCTGTTTCTATCCCTGTCTTTCTCATAGATCTATCCCGCTCTTTTTCGTTATCTATTTGTTGATTACAATATTGAATAACGAGGCGGCGCCGTCACATGAGGGTTGACAAGCTAGTCCCAATGATGAATTAACTAGTTCATTAGGTTCGATATTCATTGAATGCTCCGATATTTGTACCCAAGTTGCGCTTACTAAAATCTATCTATATAATAGTGTGAATTTTTCTGATTCTTTTTCTGTCCGTAAGATCCTGGACAGAGTGCTTGGAAGCGACACTTCTATCCTAAGCAGAGAAGTGTCGATTCATACGTCAATATTCTGTGATGTTTACGGGTATCATGATAGTTACTCTAATTAATGCCATTTCTCTCTTCTACTTTTTCTTCTTTTCCTCTTCATAGCTTTTATTAGAAGAATTTGTTTCTTCATCACTCTTTCTCTCTGAGTCCCAAACATATTCTCTTTCCCTCTCTCTATGTTCCAGTTTCTGATCCAAGAGGTCTTCACATCTTTTTTTTTTCCATAATGGATTTCTAATGTAATTTTTCAATCAACAACAAAAGAAAATGCGGTTCACCCAACGATTGCTTCGTTTTGCAGAGGTCATCAGGCGAGCGAATTAGGTCTTGTATCACTTTCAATTAAAATTCATTACAAAGCCTAATTAAGAGAAAAACATATTCCATTCTTCGGCTATTCACTCTTCTAACTGTTCTCTTTTCCTTCTTTCTTTCTTTCTTTATTTCTTCCTTTCTTTCTTTCGCTAAGTCGACTTGGCACAAACGGTGTCATTTTCCGTTCTTTCTTTCTTTCTTCCTTTCTTCCTTTCTTTCTTCCTTTCTTTCTTTTCTTCCTTCTTTCTATTCTTCCTTCTTCCTTTCGTTAAGTCGACTTGGCACAAACGGTGTCATTTTCTGTTCTTTTTTTTCTTCCTTTCTTTCTTCCTTTCTTTCTCTCTTTCTTTCTTTCTTTCTTTCTTACGCTGCAATAATTCTCTCCCCTTTCTTTCCTTGCTTCTTCTCCTTTCATCACTCATCTCCTTCTTCCTTTCTCCTCTCCTTTCGTTTCTTTTTCTTCACTCTCTTTCTGCATAAGACTTTACTTTGCTACCCTTTCTCAGACTACCCCTATTCTTTTCCCACCCCTATTTGCTTTTCCTTTTCTTTCCTATTGACCCCCCTCCCAATCGCAGACTTCCCACCTCCAATGTCTTCTCCGATTGTGAAATCCAATTCCTCCCCTCCCGGACACCATCGTCCACTGCCATTCCGTTTGACCCGTTCTTGGGGTATTTCAGTTAATTAAATTAGAATCCAGCGTCCTGCCAGTCGTCCACTGTATATACAAAATGACCACAAATGAAATTGCGAATCAACACTTTGATTACTCGTCGCTTAATCAACTTAATTAGCTTTGCTACCGTCAAACCGACATTCCATTTTTGTTTTTGTTCTTTTGCTTCCTTCCTTCTCTTTCCCGTTCGTTTTCTTTGTTTACTTGCCGACTCCAAGGTAACAACTTAATTAATCATGAAAAGAATGGTTTTGGATTGTACAGAGGCTAAAAATGAAATTTCAAAAAGACAACGCATGAAACAAAAAAACAAGCAAAACAAAACAAAAAACAACAAAATGAAACAAAAGCAAAAACCAAAAACCGAAAAAGAATTTAAGCCAATAGAGTCGCAAAAGGATAGAAACATTATTTAGCCATTATGCAGTAAAAAAAAAATGGCGATTTTGTTCAGAAGGTTTTAGAGACACCGACAAACAAGAATCATCCGACTCTTGAGAACCCTGTCAATACTGGACGGTGTTTCGAAAGTGGACCATTCGTGATATTCACCAGGCTTAGCTTAGTCTGGCACAAGTCTGAAAGACACTAAATATGGAGAAGATTTTGTTACACCGTCCTTCGAAATGCGCAAGGCTTTTCTGCCTTGAGAGTCAGCATTCAAAATCTTGCTTTTGACTGTCCTCGAACAATGACCTCTAACAACAGTGGAGAATACGCAACTCACTAAACCACGAAACACAACAGCCCCTTGTCCATCTTGATCGTACTAAAAACCATAAATGGTACTTATATTCATATAGATACCTATTAACCCGGGGGAAACATTCCATTTTTTAAAATTAGAGGGTATAAGAGGTTTGAACCCTGAAATGACCTGCTAGGACCTCTAAGGATCCCATGCTGGGTGCCCACCCTGGTCAACTAGCTACTGGAAATCCACAAGGTGGGTCCAAACAAAGCAATACTTCTGCTAAATAGTGCCTTCGGTCCCAGAGCAAATGCATGTAAGTCTAAGTAAAATTATCCCAAGATATACATGACGCATGGCGAGAAGCCCCCGTCTACTGTAAGCCAAGTGGAGATTCCGAAAGAAAAGAAAAGGCCAAAAGTCAGCAAGCAAATCAACAGGAGTTTTTTTTTTTTCGTCAGCTAACAAGGTAAACCTCCTGGGCCTCTTCTATGAGATATGATATGTGAATGAGTAACCGGAGCCTACACTTAATCCAACTTATCTCTACCTGAGTGGTGGACTCGAAAAAGAAACGAAGAGCGTGATGCTTACAGGGGAGTCTCTTATGGATGTTCCTGATCTGCAATACACACAACAGGAAGCTGATAATTCATCTACAGTGTCCAGAATTAAGTTGTTCGATGTAGCATTTAAGAGCAGTGACTCAGAAAACCAGAAAGCATAAACTGTGTTTATTTCAGCAAACTTACTCAATATAGCAGATAATCTACAACGATGGACACCCAAATTAGATGAAAAATTGGACATTCATGTTCAGTGTAGATTAAGTGTTCAGAACGGCAATCTCGTTTTCTCCTTCAGGCTAAGTGGAGGATTTTTTAGTGTTCAACCCCTGTTATTTCTATGTTGTATTTGCTTATGGGAAATATCAGTCTGTTGTTACTAACTAAGAAGACCAGTGTGGGACCTATATCTAAACGAAATATGTTATTAGCTCCCAAGAATTCTGTTTTATTAATTATGAAGATATACCATTTCATAAAAATAGAGACAATGTATTGCACAAATAAAAGACAGGTTAGTGATTTGACAGGAATCACTGAACATTTAAACTGACTGGTAAGCCCAACTCAGTTTGGTTAAACCAGCAACACAAGATACTTTTAATTGAATGGTAGCGTTGAAAGTAAATCTTTTGCTGTGGTGGCGATTTACAATTCTCTCCGCCTGTAGATTTCTATTGGATAGATGAGTAGTGTACGCAGTCCTAGAAAGTCCTAGATTACAATCCTTTATAACATTCCATACTTGTTTAACCCTCTTTGTCCGCTAAGATTTGGCAGTAATGCAATCATCAAGATCGCATCAGACAGAATAATCACATAGCAAGAGAGAACAAGGACGAGAGAATATTGATACTGATATGTCACGAGTGAACCAGAATTGGCCAATGAGTCAATCAGGATGATACGAGTGAACCAGAAATGGCAAGAGAGACAGAGAGTACATTGCAGATGAGTGAGGTCTAATTGGTAGACTAGTGGGGCATAATGGGTAGATGAGTGAAATGCAGTTGGCTGATTAGTGGATTTACTTGGCAGTTGAATGAGACCCAATTGGCATACTGTTATGAGACAGGGGGCATATGGCACAGGTTAGGCATATTACTAACAGAATTGGCAAGTTAAGTACAAATTAGGCTCAGAGTGAGACAGAATAGGCGCATGAGTGTTCGACAGATTTGGCAGATGAGTGAGATACAATTGGCAGATGAGAGGAACATAATTGGCAGTTGAGTGAGACAAATTTAGAAAATAGTTAAAAACAGAATAAAAGCAAGAGAGAAAATGGCCCCACGAGTGGGAAAATAGACACACCAGAGGGAGAGAGAGAGGGGGAGAGAAAGGGGGGAGTGAGAGGGGGAAGAATAGGGACTCACTTTTTCTTTATTTCTGATACTTTTTTTCTTTTTTCAAACACTTTTTTGATTTTACATGCTGGTTTTTCTCTCTCCCTATTCCTCCCTCTCCCCACTCTCATGGTACTATTATAAAAACTACAGCACATAATACTATCAATTAAAGGGTAATGTGGAAAACAAATCTTGGGCCATGACGGCAATTTACAATTTCTGTTGCCTTTAGATGACCAGTTGTTAGTTCACCAGGTTTGTACCTAAAAAAGTCGTTGATATCATTTCTCTCATATCTTCTATAAGATTCCATATCTGTAAAACACCTTTACCTCTAGGTATATATTTATATCGGTATATGCATTTATATATCTATGTAAGACTTTATATAAATAAAACCATTATTCAGATCTAATTCATTCCTTTTTTCATTCTCTCTCAAAATAGTTTATGTATCAAGCTCAACTATAGTTTGATCATACTTCACAGGCCGTAAGCAAATATCAAACTCACTACACTTGTGAATAAGTGAGACAAAGGTCAATCCACCATACTGCGATTGGCTCACAAATTATGTTTGATTAGCTAAGAACAGCACAAACCTGAAACGAATAGGGACAATTAGTGGCAGGGTGATTGGGTAGTTCCTATATTCCATATAGGGATAGCCTGCATGCCTTGAAAATCAGCATCAGTAATTTAGATTTTTGTTTCAGCTGAAACACTGACTGCTTGCACCGATGGGAAATGCTCAATTTATTTGGCCACGTGAAAGTTGCATCCTCACTATCCATATAAATCGAAGAAATGGCAAAAGGTGGGGCATGTATTGGTACTTACATTTCAATAGGTATACATGAGAAATGTCCAGAAAGTGTCCCGCTCTTCAATACTAATAAAAGAACGGCCTATCTGGAACAATGGTACCTCAACCCCCATGTAAGTATATCCCTCGCGATCTTACACTTATCAGAGAGTCATTTCTATTTTTCAAAAGTTCGCAAGACATTGGGGGGGGTCATCATCAGCTACCTCTTTGCAATCCCCTTAATCATATCCACAGTCTTATCCCTTTCAACTGCAGTTTGGTAAGAGCCAGGAGTTGCGGGAAGACAAATCTTGACTGCAGCTTGCTGTCAGATCTGGGCGATGCAAAAAGAATCAGGACGTTTGGAATGGTCCCACAGCACACATGGCATCTCACTACCGAATGAGTAGCCTTACGGGAGGGTGTTAGTTCTTGCAGTTCTCTTTGATTGGTTGTCAAATTTTGTCAAGGCCACCTGACCAGTTCTTGAACAGTTCAAATAACTTAATTTTTTCTGGACAGATCGCGTATATTTTTGCATGTTTCTTTATGTAAATATTCCCATTCAATTATTTCGTTCACTTCTTTTCATTCTCCTTAAAATATCTTTTACTAATCTCTGCGTGGTCTGGCAGCCATCTGGATGAGGAATGCCTTTCTGCTTTGAAAATCAGCGTTTGACATGCCATTCTGCTTAGAAAATCAGGGTTTGACATACTACTTTTTACCTGAAATCGAACAACCATCTTGGCATCAATGGGAAAATATACAAGTATCTCAGTCACCAAGAACTGATGTTTCACTTTTTGAATTGATTTACAGCATTGAAATGTAGGAATAATTTTAATGAAGCAAAAATCACGTGGTCTTCCAAAGTTCTGAGATTAAGTATTGCCATTATTCCATCGATTATGCTAAAAGGAATCTACATTCTTCTTCACCAATTTATTACAATCCATTTCCGGTTTGCTAGGTCTGTTGAAGTAGAGAGACCCTGAACGAAGCTTCTCTGTCCGTTGCAAGCATCTAACAACGCTGGATGAGGGGTTGGACCTCCCCGATTTGAATTCAGTTTCCAAACTCCTAGATTGGTTGCCAGCCAGGTTTGAAGAGCTAAGTTTTCCCAGCTATTTACCCCTAGCAGTTCCAAAATGAAAAAATATCTCCGTATTTTGAACTCGATTCGTTGATTTTCCTAGGGTTTTTTTTTTGTTTGCTTTTTTGTGCATAGTTTTTTTTTGCGGTGGAAACACCAGTGATATCATCAACATCAACATCAGTCTTTTATCGTCCGTCGTTTGGCATAGACCTTGCCCAGGATTCGCCAAACCTCTTTATCATGGGTGTTGCAGAGCTGATACCTTCTGAACTTGTCCAGTTCGTTTTGCCATCTTAGAATCTGCCGGTCGCAGTTTCACATGTGATCTCTGGAGATTCAGCTGTTGTCTGCGATTCTTGAGCAGTCCATTGTCATTTGAGTTTTCTAATACACTCTATGATATCCCCGATTGTCCTTGAAACTTGACCTTGCTCTACGGAAAGCTTGCCATCCTAGAGTGATTCTTTGCTTGATTTTAGGTTTTTCGATTTCGATCGTAGTGTTTGTCTTCAACGTGTTTGTTATGCACGACCTATGTTCTATGATGGTCATGTGAGGGCCAATTTTCTCACTTTCTTTATTCAGTTCGTCTAGCATTAGTTGGAGATCATGAAGGTTACCTGCAAAAAGGACGATATCGTCTGCAAATCTGTGGTTGCTCAGGTATTTATTGTCTATTCTAATTCCTTTATTTTCCCAGTCTAGGTTTTTGAAGATCATCTTGAGGCTGGCTGTGAAGAGTTTGGGTGAGCTGGTATCATCTTGTCTTGCCTCTTTTGGGGGCTGAAAGGGTACTTTTTATGTATCATGAGAAAAAGGCTGCTGTGAAGATATATAAATTGCAATACTCAGATATATACGGGTTCTAAACCTTGTACAGCGATAGCATCGATGGCTTTCTTGAAGTCGATAAATGCTATCATCATCAGTCTTTCAACGTCCTTCGTTGGATATAGACCTTCCCCAGGATTCGCCACACTTCTCCATCATGGGCGTCTCAGAGCCAGTACTTTCTGAATTTGTCTAGCTCGTCCCTCCATCTAATATTCTACCGGCTTCGTTTGCACATGAGATCTAGGGGGATCCATGTCATGAGTCCTGATGTCCATCGATTGTCCACCATTCTTGTAACATGGCCAACCCACCGCCATTTGAAATTTTTTATGGACTCTATGACGTCCCTGACTTTTGTCTTTTCTCGGATGTACTGTGCTGTCTTGTGGTCTCTCCATGTGAGGCCCAGCATGCCATAACAAGTTGTAATTTGCATTCTGCTGGTTTCTCTTGTAGTTGATTTATCGAAGAGAGATGGTGTTTGTTTGAGTATCTTCTTCTGTGGCCAGCTTGTTCCCATGGCTGGTTTTTATCTAGCGTTTTGCTGATTCGGTTGCTGATAACTCTAGTGAAAAGATTGTGGATGCAGTTGAATGGGCTTATTCTCACATATCACATTAGCCTCGCGGTTTGTGCTCTCCGAACCTTCTAGCACTTATACCATATTCTTTCTAGTGACTCGTCTATTTCTAGAGAGTGAAGGTCGTTAAACTCTTATTTCAAGTACCCTCCTCAGTATCCTTGAAGATTCCATTGATTTGAGTGTATCCTTTATCCATCAAAAAATGGCTCTGCATATATCACAACCGATACTACCCATGTCTCCCTCCCTTTCATCAGATTTCCGCAATCTATTTTAATTTTTACTATTATTTCCTATTACTTATTGAGTTTTCACACCAGTTATAAGTAGTGCGTTACATTGGAGATTCAGTGACAGCAAGTCTGCACGATACTCTAGGACTCTCTTCGGTATTCGAGTTGCTTCCAGTAATGCTGTTGCATGGATAGTCTCGATTATTCTTTGGTTGCAAAATTGTTCTCCCCAAGCTCTGTGGGACTGATTCAAGCACTGGAACCAGGTTGGGAATGTACCAACGCAGCGTAGAGAATCTAGATATATTTTGACAATTTTTAGAACTTCGAAATAAAAATTAAAGCAACAAAAAAGCATCGAGATTAGTAATCCTGAAATCTAATGTTTGAAAAATTGAAAACAAAAACCCATGATAATTGGCATCACCGGACTCTAAAACTCAAAAATTTAAGAAATATTTGAGAAATTCAAGAAATAGATTTGCAACATTGTATCTATGTGTATACAAGGATGCATAAATAGGTTCGTAGCTTGACACACTTGTTTTCTGAATTTGATCTGAAAATTTCATTGTATAATATTTGATCTGTACAATTAATGAGAAACGCATCAATAAAGACGGTTGTATTGGAAAATAAATATCTGTTGAATAAAAGATGATGAGGACTTATTGATTAAAATAAGTATGTATATATGTGTAGTTGTGTGAGTGTATAGATATATATGTGTGTATATACGTATATATGTGTGAGTATATACATATATATATATGTATGTATATATATATATGTATGTATATGTGTACACATACATGTGTTTGTATATGCATATGTGAGTGTGCGTGCGTGTGTTCCTGTACAAGGGTTGTAAGGGGTGTATCATAAATCACTTTACGATAACCACTAAAAATGTCATTCATTTCCTTAATTTCCATTTTTTCTCTGTACTTATTAATCCTGGGAGATTCTCCCAAATGGTCGAACAGAGGACGAGCATTTGATGGAATAAATAAATATTTCCTTTGAAAGCAACGCTAAAGATTTCTCTTCAATAGCACCCTCAATAATTTGCAATCGCCGCGAAACACACTCAAACACATTCAAAGTCTTTGATTTAAATACGCTAATGCTTTCATGCATGAATATATATATATGTGTGTGTGTGTGTGTGTGTATGTGTGTGTGTGTGTGTGTGTGTGTGTGTGTGTGCTTGTTTGTGTGTGTGTGTGTAGGGGGCCCTTGTTTTCAGATATGCGTGGTGAAGGTGTATGGATAGTTGTGGGCGTAATTTTGGTCATATGTAAGTGCGTAATTATACACATGAATATAAACGAGTGAATTGGAGAAATACTTATTTGTATTCACAATTATATATATATATATATATATATATATATATATATATATATATATATATATATATATGTTTCATGGCGATGGTACAATAAGGAAAATAATAGGTTTTAAATCAATTTTTAAAATACTAAAATGTTTCGTTTTTGGCCTTGTCAGAATAGTAATTTAAAATGAAACAATATTGAAATGTTCGTTAGTAATGCTATGCAATGCCATACTGCGTGAGCGCAAACGCTGAGTATTCAAAATAACGAAAAACCTGCAAAGTGAAAAATGGTTCTATGTATTCGAAAATGAGGAGAGAGCATGGACAAAGATTATAGAGGATTTTCTGGGTTTTGTCTTCATGCTATCAAATGGCCATTTATTACGTGTGTATATGATTTCTTTTTAATTAGAATTTTTCTAATTTTAAATTGATTATGATCATGTTTTGTTTATTATCATTTTACATTATCTCAGAATTAATTTCGTTAAGTGGAGTATATGTTTAAAAATCCTGGTCTCCATTCAATTCAATATAAAGGCAGATTAAATACATCTTTTTGTTCTATTCGGTAATTTCCTGGTCAAGTGTGCTTTTCTTAGGCCGAAATTATGGACCATTCTTTTTATATGATTAACGACGGCGTTGAGACTGTCATCAAAACTCCGTACAGATATGATGGTGTGGAACATAATTTTACTAGATATTCATGTACTAGTACAACCGCACTTACACACACACACAGACACATCCACAAAACACACACACGCACACATCTGTATATACGAATGTAAGTACAATTATGTATTATTATCGGATCTTGATTCTCTCTCACAGACTCATATATATGCGTGTGCGTTTATATTCTATTCATATATGCATTTATGTGCAACCATTGAACTCATTACTGTAGTCATGGTCTATGAGACTAGCGATGCTCAATTCGTGAATATATACATATATATATATATATATATATATATATATGTATATATATATATGTGTGTGTGTGTGTATATATATGTGTGTGTATGGCAAAACATGCACACACATATGAATATAATTGGTATATATATATGTGTGTGTATGAATATTAATATGTATCAAAATATTTAGGTGGACATTCATTTACTTATGAATGCATACATATATTTTTGTGCCTTACTTGGTGTGTATTTGTGTGTGTGTGCGTGCGTGTGGTTATGGATGCAAATGTTTGCTCTGCCAACTGACCCTTCCTCTGCCTTCCTGATGTTGCCCGGGGTGCACTACTGTCGCTTTCTATTCAGCTCCCCTGTCTATGAAACCTGTGAAGTGATGAAATAGGCCGTGAAATTCCAAGCCAATATTTCCAATTCCCGGGACAGTAGAACAAAGACAGAGCAACACCCTCCCTCTTGCAACACTGTTGCTATTAACAACCGCCAACGACCCTATCCAAGTTAGCACCACCCTTTCTTAATTTTCCCGAGTACTATCTCTCTCTCTCTCTCTCTCTCTCTCTCTCTCTCTCTATATATATATATATATATATATATATATATATATATATATATGAGCCATCATCCATTGATTTTTAATGCACAAAACAAGTCATGCTCTTATTTTATTGATATCTAAGAGAGTAGACCGGATAGACCTTTCATATTTTACATATATAACCCCAAAATATGACAGAAAAAATCGCATAATTTTATATACTTTTCATCTCAATTTGGTAGTTACCAAAAACATCACTAATTGTAGCATTGCTCACTGGTTTCTTTCGATAAAAAGTAAGAATGTATTTGAATAACTCTTTGGTTTTAATTGCAAGAAAATTGCATAAGGTTAGTGGTAAAAAGTGAAATATAATTTGGCGCATCAAAATAGATTTTAGAGTGTTCTTAATCCAATATCATGTCATGTCAGTTTTCGTCATAAAAATACTTCGATTATTTCATGGCTGATATCTGCCAACACAAAAACTCAAGCTGAGAAAAACTTTCCAAAAATAAAGTAACCGTTATAGAAATATAATATCAATCAATGTAATAGTTACTGAACCTTTTTTTACTTGAAATATAGCAAAAAATACATGTGTATGTTTACACCAAATGTCTGTCACCTGTAAAAACTGTTCAAAAGTCAAGAGGATATTTAGACAGCTATCCTTAAATATATAATGAAATCCCGCTTTAATGTACGAGCAACACATGAATCAGCTAAAAATTGACAAAAAAAGCATCTTGCCCACGATGTCAAAAGTATATTTATATGTAAAAACGTCGTCCTATAACGGACAACACTCTAGAAATGATAATGATATTAATGTGATACAGTTTGCAAAGATTTCGATTAAGATAGAGAAATTAATACGATAAGAAGATCACTGATGCTAGCCACATATTCGTCACTCGATGAACTGATATAGCAAAAATATAATAACCGATCAAAAATGTTGGAGGAAAAAAACGAAGGTTGGAAAAAAATACAAACAAAAGAGAATTGACGCCCTAAAACAAAACAAAAAAAGAAGAGAGAGGAAGATGCATAAATAAATACAAATTAACGAAAAATACAAAAAAGAAATGTCGATAGGAAAGAACAAAAAAAAGCCAAACTGTAAACGGATAAGCAATAGCAATAATAGTATAATGGATTGGCCAACGCATGAATAGAAATATTAAAGTGCACACAACCCCTCCAGTTGCTCTTGTGATCAAACCCAAAGGCGATCCATTTGTATTTTATCAGGTTGTTACACATGAAATGTCTTTTTGTGAATAATGCTAAAAAAATGAAAGATTCACTGACTCAATTCCATTTTTTTATAGGTTTATGTAAATAGATGTATATAATTTGATATTATCAGACACCAATGGTGTCTACCTAAAAACTTAGACTCATTTTCAATGAGATATTGTACTGCTCGAGCTGATGATAACGCTAAAAAAAGCTTTTGGAGAGAACATTACTTTAGTGTCAAATGTTCATCATCGATTCAATAAGTTTAGATGTGGAAATATAGATACTGATAGTGAACCTCACCGGGAGCCAAAACCTCTTCCGAATGATTAAGATTTATCGACTACTGTTCGAGCACTTTTTGGAGTTTATAACTTCAACAGTGATTATATCACGTCATTTGAAGTTGGAGGAACGAGTCCTGTATGAACTGAATAGAACGCATTATGACTGTTTCGGACCATACATTTCTCAGCTGACTGACTAAGCTTAGACGATTGGTATATGAAGTCTCTCACAGTCATATTCAGCTGACATTTCTGCTTTTCAAGAATTTTGAGTTTCAGTAATAAAAGTTTGATTCAATAATTTACGCTCTCACTGAGTTTATGACCACTAAGTCTAATGGGTTTTTGAAATATGACGTATTATTAATCGAGGGTCGTTGGATAAATTTATTGCTTCAAAGAGGTCATATTTTGGTTAAATATTCAACGTTTCTATAACCCTTTATTTTACTATTCAAAAACAGAACTGCATATGTAACAATCTATCATATTTTGTTGATGCCATCCTGTGGGTTATATATCATGGCAGATTTCCAGTTTTATTGTTTAACATTCAGGACCATGACAGAAAATGAGAGTCGGATTTAAAACATAAACAGAGCAAATACCATGAAATAGTCTATCACCAGAGCGTATCTTAGATAACAGAGTTCAGTTGGCCACGGATACTTTTGCAGAGGACACATTGAAAAAAGTATAGTTGACTGAGACGAGTTTTGTCCGATAGTAGAGCCAGCGTTCTAACTGCTCTTGATCAGTGAGCAAATTTACCATTTGTAATGCTTTTGGTAACTACCAAGTTGAGATGAACAATATATAAAATTATGCAAATTTTTGCTGTCATATTTTGAGTTTATATATGTAAAATATGAAAGGTTTATCTGGTCTTGATGAAACCAAAGTCTCAAACTTACTCATAAAACATGGAGACATGCGTCCGATTTCGAATTTCTGAGAGGCTAGAGAAACTCAGAAGATGACCTTCGTTAAGTAATGGATATCATTACACACTGTGCTACTGAGACCAAATGAGTAGACAACTTGGTTGATGGCAAAGATAAATACATGCTCTCCCCATAATGTTGTGATAGTAAAGGAAATAAATTTCGCTAACCAAGAAGTAGAAAGAGTAATGAAATATCGGGACTTCGATATCATGAGCCAGCGAATGTGGAACGCAGAATCAAGAACAGCCCTTGAGTGCCAGGCCCCCGAAAGAATATTTCCAGTATATACCAGATAAAATATATGTAACAAATACGTAAGTGGTGAAATGTATTTGGTTGATTTTTGAAAAAGTCTATTATTCATATGAATTCATAACATCCTTACTGAGTCATAAAATATGCCTACCTTGCTTTTCAGCTAAATTCTACATTCAAACATAAAACAAGGATTTCAATTTGATTCGATGTGGTCTTTGAGGACAATTCCGATATCTTGAATTTGTTGGAACCGATGACCAAAGAGCTGATAGAGTGAGGGTCGGAGCAAATTATAGCTTAAAAGTTATAAATTCACAATATACATTACATGTGAGAGAACTTCCAACTCAGCTCCTTAATCGTTCATATTAGTCTTGCTTGCCATCCATATTATATGGGCGTAATCGGGTGATTGTTGTATTTATTTCTGTCTATGTCTTTCTGTGGTCAAACAAAATAACTAGGGATTTTTGGTTACTTTTACCGTAACTCCAATTCACTTTGACTTTTACTTCCAGAACGAGGCCCTAATCAAAATGAAACACCGTACAAAAGCGACACTTAAAGCTCAAGGCAAAAAAACAAAATATCAAATCCAACAACTCACAACACGAAGACAGGCGTCATTATGTAGCAAGAATACAGGTTGACTCCCTTGTCCAGTGTTTCATTCTTTCAATGCAGGATTAAAATGAGCCAATTGCTCACTGGATGGTTGTGTAGTTTATTTGGGTTCTAGCGATTCGTTATAATCTTGTTTTTTTTTTAACTCAACCAAATGAAAAACAAGAACTTTTTACTCAGTTTACGTTGATATGCTTAAGACTCTTCTGAATCTTGAGACTATTTTCTTCGATTTAGATAAATACATTTTTCATCAGCAGTAAATATCTTTTTCCTATATGGAGTAAGGAGAGAAAGGCTTTACAGGTATTCACAAGTGGAATGATATTCATTCACACACTTTCATGTGGTATCAATTTTCTTAAATTCTGTTTTTTTTCCAGGTGATTTGAAAGACAACATTTTACACGTCAATTTGATTCATTGCACGTAAATAATAAAGAGCTGGGTAAACCCCGTAGATATTTTGAGGATTTCACTAACGTTGTGTGATGTACACTTTTTAACAACAATAATAATAATAATAATAATAATAATAATAATAATAATGATGATAATAATAATAATAATTGGATATTACAGATAAATCCAGAAGGAGGATTAAACATGAAGGTGTAGGAATGGGATGGACTGGGAATCGCACAAACAACTAGGATTTGGTCATAAAAAAACTCAAACAAACAATTGATGTGAGCTATTGTAAAATTTCACAGGACTTTAAAGAAAAATCAGTTAAAATAATCAAATTTGATTGTAGCAAATATGAAACTTACCTATCATATGGTTAGTGTGACTGTTCAAGTCGACCACATATGAATATTGGAATCGACTGATGGAAATATAAGAACTTGAACTGCAGAAGATTTTGAAGGAAATTTATATCTAATCTAAAAGTATTAATTAGATTGACTGAAATAATTAGATATGTTAGAAGAATGGAGATGATTTAGACTTCAGAACTGTTGAATAGGCGAGAAGAGACGGTAGTTCTTGATCTTCAGGTGCGAAGAGATCAGGGATTGGATGACCAGAAAAAGAACGACCCTCATCCAAAGAGACATTGAGAAGAGGGAATCAGGTAAGCAGCTATAGACCAATCATGTGCCTACCACTAATGTAGGAGATTCTAAACGGACAGACAGCAGAGAGAATATATTTTTCTATGGAAAGAGGGGACGCTTACCAGGACAGAGAGAATGCAGAAAAAAAAACCCAAAAGAAGCGAATGACTTGCTATACAATGACCAGATGGTTCTAAAAGAAGTAAGAAAAACAAGAGAAAATGTTGCAAGTTGATGGATTGATTATAAAAAAAAGCATACAACAAGAAAGTTGAATGCAGGAAAATATCCAAGATTAGACGCTAGCTATAAGAGAAAACTCAACAGGTTAGAATAAAAAGGGAAATCTTTCAGTGATGGGGTCTCTGTCTCCATAATTATTTATACTAACCATGATATCGCTGAACAGAATTTGAAAAATAGCAAAGGACACCAAATCTCAAAAACAAAGGGAAACCAACACCTCATATTCATGGACGGCGTAGAGATATTTGCAAATAACAGGGAGGGACTCGAAATGTTCTTCAACGAAATTTTAGAATTCAACAATGACATTGGGATGGAGTTTGGAATAGAAAAGTGTGCGCTTTAGTTATGCACAAGAGAAGTCTTACAGCGACAGAATGAATAGAAAAATTACCGGACAACAACAAATTTGGAGCATTGGCTTCACAGGACCGATGTAAATACTTGATAAAACAGGAATACATAGAAGAGGGTATAAAAAGGAATACCTTAGAAGGGTAAGAAAGATATTAAAGACTAAACTAAATAGCAGAAATATAATAAAAGGAATGAAAATATGGGCAGTAACGGTAGTGAGATTTCTTGGATAGGAGAAGGATTAACTCTACGGACGACGAGCAGCGAAAAAACTTATGACGATGCATAAGGCTCTACACCCCAGAGATGAAAGATAGACTGTATGTGATTAAGAAAGAAGACCACAGAGGACTCATCAGCGTGAAGACAATTAAAAAAAAGTGAAAGCAAACAGAGAAATCATTATGCAAAGCGTCCGAAGCAGTACAAAAAAAAACAACAAAAAAGTTAAAAAAACAAAACAAAAACAAAAATGTGGGAGCAGAAAAAAAGACAATAAGGAAGGAAAAATGACAACAGAGTAGAAAACATTGGGAATGTTTAAAAAATGGACAGAAAATATTAATGACTAGTGAATATGATTATGAGTATGGCTATGCAAAGGAAACCTGGAGAGAAAAAACGGAATGGCTTATCATGGTAGCCCAAAACATATGCATTAGAACAAATGTCCAGTCAAAGACCGACAAAACCCAGACTAACAGAAAGAGAAAGGAGTGTAAATCATATAACCAGTGAAAGTAGTAAACTAGCCCAGAAATTGAAAACAGTCATGACAGGGTAGCACTACTGGGGTCTGCACGAATACTGAGAAGATATACAGGGAATATGAGATCTACAATCTCTAGCTGTCAGCAATAGTTCAACAGCCAAAATGAAAAAGGACATGATTGAGACGGTACAAATCACAGTTCTACTGTAATATATGAGGACGATATCGGAGGAGGTCTAGAGACCTGAGGAGATTTTCTGTCATTCAGCCTTCAGCGAAAAACAACCAGAGAACTGGTGTGAAACTGCAAACCAAAATATTACAGCAGACTTTGAGAGTACTGAGAAGAGAAGTGGAGACTTAAGGCGACTTGCTGTCACTTAGTCTTCATTAACGAACACCAGGCAACCTGTGTGAAAAAGCAAATAAGGATAAGGACGGAGAGAAACTAAACATGTCAACTACCTTCTAAAGCCTATTGAAACAAACGACGTAACGGAGCTCAACAACCTAATCTACACTGGATCAAAAATGGTAACGGACCTTTTTACATCACAAGGAGAAACCCCAAACAAAAATGAAACGGGGAAACAAGATTAGACAGACAGATCTTCCAACATTAGACGGATGAAGAACTACTGAAAAATGCACCATACATGAATAGAACACGTGGAATATTATGGTACGTATACAAGATAAAACAAAAAGGTGTCCCTGTGGTAGTAGAAGAGGTACGTCAGAGAAGACTAGCCGAAGAAGCAAGACTAAAGAGATATTGACAAAGGATCGCCCAATACGCACAGAACTGCACATTCCAAAACAACAAAAGAAAGTTTTACCATGACCTGATCGGAAAAAGAAAAAAAAAACATAAAGCCAGACGCCACAGAGGCAAAGAGCTTTTGTGATGGCATTCGGGGATATCAGAAAGACACAACAAAGCCGTGGACTGGTAGATAGCATGAAAAGAACTCAAAGACATAGATGGCGGAGAACACATACTACTGAATGGAATCTCATTGGATCACACCTTCAGAAAATAGCTTACTGGAAAGCACCAGGACCTGATGGTATCCATAGATATTTATCTAAGAAATTCGCTACACTACACGACAGGCTCATCCACCAATTCCAAAGTTGCCAAATTGAAAACAAGGCCAGGATGAATGACCAGAAGTAGAACAACCTTCATTCGAAAAAGGGTCTGAAAATGAAAAACCAATCATGTGCCTACCACTAATGTGGGGAAATCCTGACCGGATAGATGGCAAAGAGAATATATTTATCCATAGAAAAAAGACCTATTACCAGAAAAACAGAAATGATGCAGGACAGGAACCAGGGTGGGGGTTGAATGATTTGATCTACATCCACCGAATGATCCTGAAATAAGTAAAAAAAGAAGAATGTTGCATTGAGATGGATAGACTAAATAAGGCACGCAACATTATTCCACACAGCTGGATATTCAAACTCCTCAGAATATCAAAGATCAGCGAACCAGTGGTGAGATTCATTGTCAACTCTATGATATCTAGATAGTAGACTTGACAGCTATAGGAGAAAACTTAGTAGAAGTTAGTATAAAACGCAGAGTCTAACAGGAAGTCTCCCTATCCCAAATACTATTTGTTCTAACCATGATACCACTTAACAGATACGTGAAAAACAGCAAAGGATACCAATTCTCCAGAGCAAAGGGAAAAGTCAACCACCTAATGAATGACATAAAACTATTTGCAAATAACAGTGGATATTTCGAAACGAAAGTGATGACATTTGGATGGAGTTTGGGATAGAAAAAATGCACACCAATGGTGATACACAAAGGAAGGCTCACAGCAACAGAAGGAATCAAACTATTGGACAGCAAAAGGATCAAAGCATTGACCACACAAGACAGATACAAATAACCGGGAGTTCTCGAATGTGACGCGATAAAACGAAAAGGAATGAAAGGAAAAATAAGAAAAGAATACATTAGGAAGATAAGGAAAATATTAGAGACCAAACTAAATAACAGGAATCTGATGATAGGAAGGAACGTATAGACTGTATCAGCAGTAGGATACATAGGACTATTCCTTTGATGGACAAAGGAAGAACTCCAATTTATGAAGTGAAGAGGAAAAAGAGTGGTCGAGGACTCATCTGCATAGAAGACTGCGTTCAAAAGGCCAAAACAGGATTACTAAAGTATATGCAAGCAAATAGTGGAGACATTATAAAGATTATTGCAATAAAGAACAAGAAAGTAACAAACGAAGAAGCAGCACAGCAAACAAGGAACATGAAAACAGAACAGACTATTCAGGGAATTGAAAAGACAGATTCAGGGTGTTACAGACAAGAGATCACGAGCATGGCTACGCAAAGGAAACCTGAAGAGAGGAACTGAATCGGTCATCATGGCAGCCCAAAACAAATGCATCAGGGCAAATGGCATCAAGGCGAAAACCAGCAGAACCCAAACAAATAGCAAATGCCACCAATGTGGAGAAAGGGATGAGACCGTAAATCATATATGTTGTAAATGTAGTCAACTACCCTCAAAGGAGAGGGGGTAAAAAGTAAGGATAATATCAGAACCAGAAGAAAGTGTGGAGCATGAAAGTCAGGGTATTACTACAAATGGTATGTGGATGCAAAGCCGTACAAAAGACACTGAAAGCGAGATTGGAAGAACTAATAGGAAGGATTGTGACTACACAGACCACGGCACTATTGGGGACTGCACGAATACTAAAGAGAGTGAAAGGAAGAAAAAATTATAGAGGGGTACGAACCATAGCATTGCCGTGATAGGTGGAGAAGGTACGGGAGGATGGTTGGAGACCTAAAGAGACTTACTCTCACGCAGCCTCCACTGATAACCATGGGACGACTGTTGTGAAACTGTCAACCGCGGCACTGTTAAGGACTATGAGAATGTGAAGAGGAGAGCCGGGGACTTAAGGAAACTTGCTGTTAGTCTCCAGCAGTGACCACCAGTTTGAATAATAATAATAATAATAATAATAATAATAATAATAATAATAATAATAATAATAATACAAACAAACAGTAATGCCGTCTATGTGGGGGGAGGAATGTAGTCAACTAGCCCACAAGGAGTATAAACATTGACATGATAGAGTAGCAACAGTGATACGCTGGGAACTGAGTAAACGAATGGGTTTTAACCATGTAGAAAAATGGTACCAGTGCAAACCAGAGACATCCTTGGAGATTGGAAACCACAAATTACTTTGGGACTTGGAAATACAAACGGGCCATCCCATCCAAGCGAGAAGACCAGACCTAGTAATTGTGGATGAAAAGAGGAAAACCTACCAAATAATAGACGTGGACGTACCTGCAGATCATGGACTAAGGAGAAAAGAGATCGGAAACAGGAAAAATACCAGTATCTGGCCAAAAAAACTAAAGATTGTTTGGAACATGAAGGCCAGTATAGTACCATTGATAATGGATACACTCAGAACCGTACAAAAGACACTGAAAGCGAGATTGGAGGAGCCAATGATGTAAAGAAGGACTGAGACTGTGCGGATCATAGCAATGCTAGGAACTGCACGAATACCGAGGAAAGTGCCAGAAATACGAGATCTACGACCCCAGCTGTTAGCAATAACCAAACAGAGAAGAGAGACAAAAACAATACACAAATAATGGTGGAGATGGATGTGTGGAGAGGAGGGTGGGAGACTTGAGAAAACTTGCTGTCACTTGACCTCCAGCAGTATCCATCAGGCAACTGGTGTGAACGGAGAAAGAAGGCAGAACATAAAACCAGATGCCACAGAGGCCAAGAACTATTGGAATAGCATATGGGGGCACCCAAAAAGACACAACGTAACACCGCAATGGTTAGGATACATGAGAAGAGAACTAGAAGATATAGACAATGGAGAACTAATATTATTGAATGAAACCAGATTGAAACATGCTCTTGGGAAAATAGCCAACTGGAAAGCAACGGGTCCCGACGGGATCCATGGGTATTGGTTCAAGAAATTCACAACTTTACACGGCAGACTCACCCACCTACTCCAAAGTTGTCTAAGTGAAGGCAAGGCACCAGAGTGGATGACCAAAGGCAGAACCACCCTCATCCAAAAAGACCCAGAAAAGGGGAACATAGCAAGCAACTATAGACCAATCACGTGCCTACCACTTATGTGGAAAATCCTGACCGGGCAAATAGCAGAGAGAATATACATGTCAATGGAAAGAAGGGGACTATTACCAGAAGAAGAGAAAGGGTGTAGGATAAGAATCAAAGGGGCAAATGATTTACTCTACATAGACCAGAGGATCTTAAGAGAAGTGAGGAAAAGGAGGAAAAATATCGCAATTGGATGGATAGATTACAAAAAAGCGTACGATATGATTCCACATAGCTGGATACTCGAATGTCTTAGAATGTTCAAAATTAGCGAACCGGTGGTTAAATTCATTGGAAATTCGATGAAAAACTGGAAAGTAGACTTGACAGCCACAGGGGACAAACTAGCAGAGGTAGGGATAAAAAGGGGAATCTTCCAAGGAGACTCGTTGTCCCAACTATTATTTGTTCTAACAATGATACCGCTCAATAGAATCCTGAAGAACAGCAAAGGGTACCGTTTCTCTAAAACAAAAGGAAAGGTCAACCACCTAATATACATGGACGATATAAAATGTTCGCAAAAAACAGGGAAGAGCTTGAGACTCTGTTCAACGAAGTAAAGGAATACAGTGAAGACATCGGAATGGAGTTTGGAATAGAAAAATGTGCAATCATGGTAATGCACAAAAGAAGGCTTACCTTGACTGAAGGAATTGAACTCCCAGACAACAGCAAGATTAGAGCATTGACCGCACAAGACCGATATGAATACGTATGCGTCCTTGAATGTGACACGATAAAACGGGAGGTGATGAAGAAAATTATAAAGAGAGAATACCTTAGAAGGATGAGGAAAATATTAGAGACCAAATCAAACAGCAGAAATCTAATAAAAGGAATGAACACTTGGGCTGTATCAGTCATGAGATACACAGGACTATTCCTAGGATGGACAAAGGAAGAGCTCCAATCGTTGGACAGGTGAACAAGGAAACTTATGACAATGCATAAAGCATTACACCCTAGAGATGATACAGATAGACTACACGTTAAGAGAAAAGCAGGTGGCAGGGGGCATAGAGGACTGTGTCCAGAGAACTAAAGCAGATCTAAAAACGTACGTGCGAGCAAACAGTAAAGAAATCATAAAGAGTGCACGAAACAACGCAACAAACAACAAAGTAGAAAACAACGGAACAGCAGAGCAAACAAGGAAAGAAAAATGGGAAAAGAAAAAATTGTACGGAGAGTTCAAAAGACAGATACAAGATGTGGCAGACAAGAGATCATGGACAATGTTACGAAAAGGAAACCTTAAGAGAGAAACAGAATCGCTCATCATGGCAGCTCAAAACAAAAGCATCAGGACAAACTATATAAAAACATAAATCAGCAGAACACAGACAAACAGCAAGTGTCCCCTGTGCGGTGAAAGAGATGAGACAGTAAATCACATAACTAGTGAATGTAGTCAACTTGCCCAAAATGATTATACAATAGAGTAGCAACGATGATACACAGGGAACTGAGTAAACGAATGGGATTCAACCATGCGGAAAAGTGGTATCAGCACAAACCAGAGGCAGCCCCGGAGAATGACAACCACAAATTACTCTGGGACTTTGACATCCAAACCTACCACCTCATCCTGGCAAGAAAACTAGACTTGGTAATCGTAGACAAGAAGAGGAAGACCTGCCAAATGGTAGACGTAGCTGTACTTGTAGACCATAGGGTAAAGAGGAAGGAGAGTAAAAAACTGGAAAAATACCAGGATCTAGCGAGAGAACTGAAAACGATGTGGAACATGAAAGCCAGGGTAGTGCCAGTCATAGTTGGCGCACTAGGAACTATATCAAAGATATGGAGGGCGAGACTGGAGGAGCTCAGGATAAGGGGAAGGATTGAAACTGTACAGACCACGGCACTGCTGGGAAATGTGCCGATACTGAGGAAAGTGCTGGAAATATAAAGATTGCAACACTAACTGTTAACAGTGACCTAACAGAGGAAGGGAAGTGAAAGCAGAAATGTAAACCACTTGCATGATTGGCAAAAGAGAGAAGAGGTGTTGTTTGAAGACCTGAAGAGACTTATTGTCACTCAGCCTTCAGCAATGACCATTGGGCAACCGTTGTGAAACTGTAAACCGCAATATTACTGTGGCTTATGAGAACTTGGAGAAAAGGGCTGGAGACTTGAGGAGACTTGCTGTCACTCAAACTCCAGCGGTAACCACCAGGCAACTGGTATGAGATTGCAAATAATAATAATAATAATAATAATAATATTAATAATAATAATAATAATAATGATAATAATAATAATAATAGTTTGATCATTATTCATTAACATTATCACCAACGTTATGGTGGTTATGGTGGGAGAGTATTTCTCAACAGTGTCAGTAGGCATTTGTCAAGCCCGAGTGAAAGTCTAGCTCGCTGACCATCTCCACCTTAACCTATTCAGATGGTAGCTACAGTCCGTAAATATCTACATAGTATATGCCTTTGGATGAGATAGATATGCATCTTCCACTGGTTCCAGGGGTAAATGGTAGGATTTCGAGAGCTGGTTTCCAAAAGAGGCACCCCCTCACTCAATGGATAATTAGTTCAAGACAAACTTTTAGTTCGTACTTACACTCATTCGGTTTTGTGCCGTACGAAGCTAAGCTCAGTAAATAACGACTCAGTATCTGAATACACACTTACACACACACACACACATATATATACATATATATATATATATATATATATATATATATATATATATATATATATATATATATATATATATATATGCGTGTGTGGAGGGTGTATTTGTGTGTGTGTGTGTGTGTATGTGTATGTGTGTGTGTGCGTATATGAATATATATATACATTTGTATATATGATTTTTTGAGTCGTACTTTAGCGTCTTCTATCTGAGATTGTTCCAGATTCTCATCATGTCAGATTGATCACAGCAATACTTTTTCTTGTTAAATAATTCAATCAATCTAAAAATATCTGTGACTTTACATTTCATGTGTAAGTGCCACAGAGAAAATGAGAGATAGAATAAAAACAAACCTTAAAGGTTCGGGGTTTTGTTTTCCCTTGAATCATAGTTGAACATTTTTTCTAATTCAATATCAAAATGTAGAAACGAAAAAAACAAACTTGCTTAGCGGAGTAGTCTCCCTTTGTACAGAGTTGTCTGCCTTCGTTTATTTAATGTAAAAAAAGAAGTTAAAAAAATAATGAATCAAAAAATAAAAAAGAAAGGAAGTAAAAATTTAATTCCCTATCCTTTCCTCTCCCACAAGTAACAACAGCAGCTGCAGCCACACCTACCCTTACACAGTAGCTTTAAGTGGTTGGTTTTCAGCTGCCACTTTTTTTTTCACAATTCGCCTTTTGATGTTAGACTCGGGAGTGATTCAATGGCTGCTTCGTATGATGTGTTTCCATTTCCCTGCTCTCCAATGACAGGAGAGTTCTGCGTTAGTTCACTATGACCGTTTATTATCTTTCTTTGCTTTGCTTCTTTTTTTTTATAATTCTCTTTCTTTTTTTCTTCTTCATTTTTAACTCACAAATCGAAATCAAAATGCTGGTCGTAATTCAGACACCCACTTTATGTGATGTTCTTGATATTCACAAAAACTGGACCAGTTAAAATGGGTCGAAATTCGTGCTTAAAAAGAAATAAAAATTAATGTTAACGTGCAAAATCTGTCCAGAAAATATCCCGCCATTTAATATTGACGACGGAAAGGCTGACGTACGACAACGGCATCTTACTCCCCCTTCAGATTAGAACCCTCCAGATTAGACCTGACATTCTTAATCTAGCCTCATACTTGCTCGTCAAAACAGTCTGAGAATTCCTCTTCATGAATCACCATCGGCTACCTCATTGTGTTCACATGTTTTACCAAAATAATTGCAAGAGATTTAAAAAAACAACGGCAAGCAAAATCGTGATGAATGCGTCGGTCACACAGTATACAAGCTCACTCAATGTCGTCTCACTGTCGATTGAGTGATCTGTTAGGAGAATGTCTGTACACGTATGCACAGTAACGTCCCCTCTGATCGGTTAAATCAAGGCTGCGCTATATATTCAATTCAACTAAAATTACTAGAGATTTTCTGTACAGCCCTTGTGTTTGAGAACGATGTGAATTCTCGTTTCCCTGTGTTCTGTCCCATATCAACATAAACTGAGTGCTAAGAAGTTGGAAAACTACCTAATATTGTAGCTCCTCCCTTCGCTTAGACATAGGTGGGTAAGCGATGAGACATGGAGTCTACGAGGCACAACAGTCGTTGAATTGGTATATCTATCAAGGCATGATCCCGCTCACGATAGATGGGTGCGTTATATGGCTGAAAGAAACCATCGCCATAAGGAAACAAGGTGATACAAAATTGTTTGCAACAAGACCTGTGTGTGTCACACCTGTCAGGAAATACTTCTGTTTCACTTGACGTCCCAGTGGACTTCATTAGAACACATTGCACACCATTACCGATCCATAATAGCTCACACTCTGCTGAAGGGCAGGATGCATAACCTTATGCAGTGACTCCAAGACTCAAACTCGGCTCTCTGCCTGAAATAGCCAGAAACTTGATTTGTCAGACCAGGAGATACGGAGCAAGTATTCCAGGATCTAATTGTGATTTTTTCTGGCAAAAGTGATATGCATTAACCGATGTCGTGGTCAATCCTGGAACCCTGGTTGATCTTAGATCCCAAAATCCTATAAAATGCAGTGTATGCTGTACTGTGTTGAGCAGTACCAACATTGAATTAGGATGTCAATAGATGCAATACTCCCCTTCGATGGGTGAATGTCATCCCTTTCAGTCATCAACAGTTCCGTTCAGTACGCACCTGCAGTATTCGTCTGCCGATGATGTCAGTCTGAAATTTTCATATTCTCGGAATACTCTTGCCACTATTGCCTGAAAGGCCCTATTTTTCTGCTCCCAACAATTAGTCTGCGATTAAACGGTGCTCAATCCTGTCCACGTCATATACGCTGCTACAACAACACAACCTCTTTACCTATTACGTCACGCATACATCATCCGGTTGAGTTCATGTTTTTAAGTAGAAGAGTGCAGAACCATCCTGTGTACATCTGTCTTTATTTTTGGGGCCTTTCAGTTCATATCGACATATTGTCTTGCTACTATCATACCACGATGGTTGACAGAGAAGAGAGGGTAGAAGTTGGAAGTTTGCACGCTGCCATGACAATCGCAAAGCTGTTACTGTCTTGGGCAACCTTGACAGGGGTCCATTGGTGGGGAGAAAAAGACATGCAGAAAGACAAAAAGTCGAAAAGGATAGAGGAAGAAAGGGAAGGAAGGCTAATCCTTTTTCACATCAAAATTATGTTTTATCAATGAAAATCTCGAGAGTTCTTGCAGAGGTGAAAAAACAAAAGTGGATACAAACTTTAATCAAATAGCATTAAGTTGACCAACAGTTCATAACATAAGTGAAAATATTTGAAATGATGCAATCATATACACAATACAGTTTTATGCAACCGTGTACAGTTCTAAGACAACCTAGGAAGGGTTCATGCGTGAAGTATCGGGAAGCAACGAGAAGCGGAGGAAATTTATCAGATATTACAAAAATATTGCCCTAATCAATGAGTAACCTTAATCTTACCCTTAACCTCAACGCTAAATTATTCATTTAATCTCCAAAAACCTCCGTGTAAAAGCAGTTTCAAATTACATTACCTTTAGCTTGCTTCTGGTTATGAGGTGCAAAGGGTAACAACAAAATTCTAAACAAATATATCGTTTATTACCCGTGGAAATTATTTCAATAAAAAAAAACTCATCTGTGTGCCTAACCTCAAACCTAACCCTGAATCATTTGATCAATCACCACAAACCTCGACAGAAAAGCAAAAATTTAAGAGGCTTCTCTCTTTTTTTTAAAGGATATATTCCTCTGGCTTCTTGTGGCTTATCATTGTCTCCCATTACTTCTCTATTCTACGGGGATGGATCTGGAGGGAACAATTTGAAAGGTCTCTTCCTTTTTCAAGGTTACATTCCTTTGGTTTTCGTTGTTTCGCATTGTCTCCCGTGGCTCCTTTGTTTTACAGGGATGGAAGCAACAATTGGAAAAAAAAAACTTTACTGCCAAACCTTGGATTTTAAAATAACTCATCAAAAGTAATCTCTGATCAAACCTTACTGAGTTTCCATACCTCGATTTAAACTTATATTTGCCTATGTCGTTGGATTGGATTTCTTTTTCAAAATTCATATAATAATGATTGACTACGCAGTATTGATGTAAATGTAAGTTTTCTGGAAAATGCTTACGCGAAAATAAAACTCATAATCTTATTGCAATTTGTCCGAATTCCGACCGTCTGCCCGTCTTGACTCGTCTACCGGCAAAACTACTGGTCAAGAACCAATGAAATTTTCTGCTGGTACGGATTTGCCCCAACCCAAGTTATGTTTTCAATTAATTAGTTTTTAAAATCCGTTCCAAAAATATGTTTAAGGGGGTTTACATTCAGGGGATGTCGATTCTCATAATTATTCATAATGATAAAAATGATCTCATTCTTTTTTACGTGATAAAGAACATATTTCTTTTTTTTTTTTCAAATCAATTAAATCAAGGGGAAGCGTTTTTTGTTTTTGTTTTTATTCAAAATTTAAAAAGTCGAGGTGAACATATTTTTTGATTTACGGGGCTAGTATCTAGGAAAGGATCAGAATCAAGTCGAAAATATTTTTTCTCTTTTTTAGGGGTCCAATTGAGCTTCTTTTTTTGGTGTTGTTTTTTTTTCACTTTTAAAGTTCAAAATCGAGTGGAAATTCTTTTCACTTTTGGGGGACAAAATTGAGAGGATTTTTTTTTTATTGTCGGGGATCAAATTGGGGGGGGTAATTCTTTTTCACTTTTAGGGATAGAAATCGATAATGGACTACCATTTTTCTATTTTTATGGGTCAAAGCATTGAGGAATATCTTTTCTCTTTAAGTATTCGATCTGTTTTTCACTTTTCGAATTCAAAATCTCAGCTAAAGTATTTCTTTCATTTTTAGGGGTCAAAATGTAAAGGAATCTTTTCACTTTTAATATTCAAAATCGAGAGGAAGATTTTTTTAAAAATTTTTAGGGTCAAAAGTGAGGAATTTCTTTTTTCAATTTAAGGGGTCGAAACCAAGAAGGAACTTTTTTTTATTTCAGGGTTCGAGTGGTAAATATTTTTCACTTTTAGAGATCAAAATCTCAGGGGAATTCGTTTTCAATTCAAGTGGGTAATTTTAGAGTCTGAGGGAAGATATTTTTTTCAATCGTCAAAATGGAGGGGGGTTTAATTTTGGGGTCGGAATCGAGAGGAATATTTCATTTTTCAATTTTAGGACACACAATCGAAGGGGAAGTTCCATTTCTAACTTTTTGCTGTGAAAATCGAATGGGGACTCTCTTTTAAACCTTTAAAAGTCAATATCGAGGGAATTATTTTTCTATTGATTGGTTCAAAAAACGACAGGGCCAAATTCTTTTTTCTTTTAGGTGACGACATCAAGAGGGAACATTTCTTTTACATTTTAGGGTTAAAATCAAATGGAAATCGGGATTGTTCTTTTTTTTTGCTTTTAGGTGTCGATATATCCTATGGATTTTTTTTTTACATTAAGGGGATCTTTTTTTCACTTTTGATGGTCAAAATTGTGGGGGATATTTTTTTTCAAATTTGGTGAGTAAAATCGAGGGCCAATTTTATTTTCCACTTTCAAGTGCCAATAGTGAAGTGCAATATTTTTTTCCATTCCAAGGGTAAAATCAATTTTGAAAAAAACAAAACAATTAGATTAAGTGCCATCAGATTTTCATTAATCTATCTCTCTATCTCTTTTTTAGACAGCAACTTGATACGCCGGTTCGGGTGGGTATGGAATTTAGTGCGAGTTATTTCTCAAGTAAACCTTTTTCTTGATTTTTGTCTTTTGATGTGAGTCTGCTAAAGTTAAGCACCGACAGAACATTAGTACAGTAGTTTAGGAAAGGGGATAGGTAGAGGAGAGAAAATGAGAGAAAGAGCAAGCAGAGACAAGAGATTAGAGAGAGAGAGAATAATATAGTGATGATGGTCACGGATTAATGTAGTTATTTACATAAAGAGGAAGATAAGTAGTATAATATGGGGTTGGAACAGGAGAAAGATGAAAAAAGCGAAGAAGCAGAACGATAGAAAAGAAAGCGGGGGAAAGAAAAGGTAGAAAAGGGAAGAAAGACAAAAAGTAAGTCTATAGAGAGAAAAATGATAACAGGGTCAAACTTCGCACTAAACGCAACTATTACAGCCACTCAGCCAATTTTTTCCCCCAAAACGTGCTTCCCATACTTATCGAGAGGAGTGTGTGCTAAGTTTCAAGTCTTTATTATGGACGTGTAGGGTTGATTTGAGTAGAGTAAGAAGGAAAAAAAAAAAAAGAAAGAAAAAAAAACGTGAGTTGACATGGCATGACGTCACAGAATTACTTTTGCTCCCTCACTTTTTCTCTGTCTCTCTCTCTCTCTCGTCCATGTCAGACTAATTGTAGTAATAAAGTCAACTCTCTAGGAGTTTGACAATAGAAGGTAGAAATGAAAGTATATTTGATTTTTGTACAAATGCTTATTCAGTTCCAATATCCTGCAATATTGAAGTCGTTTCCTTTTCCTTGCATTGTCTGAGCGATAACTATGGTATTGAAACAGTTAAATAATGGCTTTTTGTTAACAAGACACTCTTATCTTTTGCGATAGTTGTCTTGAAGTTGCCCTAGGTTCTAAGATTCTGCAGTTTCATTAGTCTGAATATTTTTTTATTAACTTGTTCGTTTATCGTCTTTCTTTCGTCATCCCGGTATTTCCGACCAATATATTCTTCGGACTTCAAATCAATTTGTGGCAAATGGACGAATAAAGGAAAATCTTCATAAGTGATTAGAAATCACATTCAATACCATGCACTCATTCTTATATAATCTTGGTCGTTAAAGCCGCTTACAGTCATCATTCACCCACTTTTTGTTGATAACCTAGAATTATTTCAGGTTTTCTGATATATATATATATATATATATATATATATATATATATATATATATATATGTGTGTGTGTGTGTGTGTGTGCATGCAGATATGTGTACGACATTTGCCCCAAAAGTATGCAATTTTCAAGTGAGTTCTAATAAAAATCAATACAGAATCTTTTATTTTTATATATGAATATATATGTTTCGTATGTCAATTTTTCGGTGTTCCAGATTTTAATTTTTTTTTTCAATTATTGTGTTACAAGTATTAAATGATTATCTAAAAAATACTGGTGAGATCTAATATTGTTTAAGAGATAAACCAAAGTTCTAACATTATTATATACTAAAAGTATTTTCCAGATATTTTTTAACAAGCGTAACAGACACACAAAAAATTAGTTTCAAATGTAGAACGCAGAAAATGAGATAAAAAACGCTGAAAAAAAATTAACACACGAAAAGGGCTGTATATAAGATCACGAATAGAATTTTTTTTAGAACTCGATTGAAAAACTAAGAAAGGCGTGAAAGAAATTCGTTGTGTGGATCCCATAAGTAATATATGTAAATATATATGTTTGTGTATGTGAGTATGAGTCCCCCCTTCCCTTTCTTTTTTCTCTCTCTCTGTCTCTCTCTCTGTCTCTCTCACCCCTATATATCTATTATTGGTTTTCTTAATCTTCAAGATGAAAATATAAATTGAATTTTTGACAAAATGCTTATTCAATTCAATATCCTACTCCATTGGAGACTTTTTTTTTTCTTGCATTATCCAAAGTTTGGGATCACAGTAGGCACACACACACACACACACACACACACACACACACACACACATATATATATATATATATATATATATATATATATATATATATATATATATGTATATATATATGTGTGTGTGTGTGTGTGTGCGTGCGTGCGTGTGCGTATGCGTTTGTGTCTATCTGTGTCTGTGTTAGATATTGAGAAAGGTACATATGATCCGACAGAATGATTATAAATTGCATTATATTATATGAAAACTCTCGTTTGAAATAAACCCCCGTCATTACACGATGAATGCATAACGGGCGTTCATTTCAAAAAAGAGTTTATATGTATCATACTGTAATTTATAATCATATATCTATATCTATATCTATGCTTATACATATCGAGAGAGAGATAGAAAGATGTGTGTGAGTGTGTGTGTTTGTGTTTGTAGAGAGAAAGAGAGAGGTACTCATAAAATAGTATTCATATTCTATTTTAAGAATTGACATGACGATTCGGAATAAACATAAAGCCAATGCTTTTTTGCTAAGACAACCGGAGAGCATTTGTGAGGATCGAATACACTATGCAAGAGTAGGCTTACAACCATGACACGATGGTAGACATCCTTTTCACCCACACACCCACTGATACACACAAACACTTATTTTTTCAAGATTTGTCAATGTAACTTACGTAATTTTCTTCAGTGATGTCCCACGTTTTACACATACTTTGATATTATGGTACAGTGTGTAAGTTTTGTTTTGTTGAGATCATCAGTTGTTCAACATGTAACCGTTTCGAGGATTTCAAAAATAAAACAGTTATATTAACATGGCACTCTAGCAGTGTTGATCAAATACCAACTCCTTTTCAGCTATGGTCTTATTATATAGCTTATGCAAAGGGATGGCAGACTGCCATAGCTAGCTTGCATTTGTCAGGAGAAGGACACTTCCGTAAAACCTACGACCTAGGTATCCTACTCATAGCTGTGCTAACCCGGTGGACCATTGGATGCTAACCCTTGGTTTAAATGGTGAGCTTGATCCTGGGTGAGCTGACATCATCATAAAAACCCATTGCTCAGGCTGGAGGGTTATTCTTCACACAAGCTGTTCCCGATGCTATGAAAATCCCCCCATACAATCTCTACTCGTTTGCTCGCTCAGCCAAGCCATTCATATATACATATATGTACATATATTAGAAAGTTTTACAGCCGTAAACACATTAGAGAACTTTTTGTGTCACTTCAGTCACTAATTTCCTAGTATCGGTTAATGTAATTCATGTAATTTTCTTCAGTGTTTTTTTTTTTCTAATGTTTTATAAATACTTAGTTATTTTGGTACTTTGTCTTGTTGGGATCGTGTATATATATATATATATATATATATATATATATATATATATATATATATATGTGTGTGTGTGTGTGTGTGTGTGTGTGTGTGTGTGTGTGTAAACGAATACTCAAAAAGAGGATGTGCAGTAAATCAAAGAGGTTGGGTGATGCTGCATTTTTCTCCAGACACCAATCTGACTCACATCAGTCATGTATGTGGTGGAGATGAAATGATCCAAATCGAATTTAAAATCGCCAGTTAACTTTCATATCGCTGACTCAAAACCTTTGAGAAATTCCCTTTGAAACATCGCATTAGATTCGATTACTCATCTATTCCTAAGATCATTTCAAAACTACAACCTCCTTGTTTATTTGATTTTGGGGGATTTTTTTTTTTTGTGGCACAACGGTAGAGCATTGGGTGGAATTTCTTGAGATTTGGTTTAGAAAAACTGTTGCCAAAATTGTAATGGTTCCGTATAGGTACATGTTGCTAAAGGACCAAATATCATGCAATTCTCAGAAGTCCAGTAACGACTAAATTTCGCCTTGAGATTAGGTTTATAGAAACTGTTGCCAGTCAAATTGTAGCAGTTCTGTATAGTTAAATTTTGTTGCAGGATCTAATACAAGATTTTCAGAAGGCCGGTGACAATTAAATCGTAGCTATCGAAACAGTTTGAATAATTCAAAGAATGATTTTAACGATATAACTCTGGTGAAAATCTCGTTCGACATGCTATTTTTGCTGTATTAGAGTAACAAAACCCACAAACAGAAATCGGATCATTGATGGTATTATTTATTATCAGTTACTGGATATCTTTAGAAAATAAAATCAAAATGAAATCAGAGGATTATTTATCTATTTTTTATTGTTTTCATTTCTTTCATTTTCATTTCCTGTTACATTATATCATAGAGTTATGAAGAACATTAACGGAAATAAGACGAAGGAAATACTTCATGCCTCAGGTAAGATACTGAACTACTTTAACATCTAGTACTACTAGTGTAATGAAAAGTACCAGAAATGAGACGAAAGAAACACTCTCGAGATATTGATAGCAATTGACAATGATTCAACACAGAAATTGTAACACTTTTACTTCTAATATTACTATTTTAATAAAAAGCAACAGAGATAAGATGAATTAAATACTCGTAAAAAATAAATATTAGTTGACAATCCTTCATTCAAGAAATTCAAATTATATTATAGCTATCTCCCTCGAATACATAATGATCTGAGAGTTGTGATAAAAAGCAACAAAAATAAGATGAACTCGTCAAAAAATATTAGTAATCGACAATGCTTCATTTAAGCATCAATTCAAATAATATATTCAGAGGATGTACAAACGTTAATCATGTCGACAATGAAAAGTGATTTTTACACTATTTTAGTCTCACCACTTCGTTAGTGCGACCTACTTGAGTCATACCCTCTGTAATGCTATAACCCAAACCTATCATAAGTGCAACGGTGGAAATTAACCCTATGGATTTTTTAAATAATATATGAGACTGCTTTTTTTCTTCCTAGTTACAGCATAGGTTCACCCAAAGGACGGACTGGCCCCGTACATACTTTCCAGCCACTCATTCGGTGTCCTTTTATTTCACTTTCATCCTCTTTCTTCAACTTCAATACCTGGTCTTGGTAAATACTTCTAAAACCTCACCCCATATGCTTGTGACATCTTTGGGACTATCTCTTTGGACAATACTTTTGTCATGATTCTATCCGTCTTTAACCTTATTTTTCTCATTTTCCCTATTTAAATCACTCAACGTTTTGTAATTCATCCAATGTTTATGTCATCAAAACATCATCCACGAATTCCAAATAGTTCAAATATTTTCTATCCATTCTTGGTCCCATTTTCCCAGTCAGCTTTTCGAAAGCTACTTTCAAGGATCACTATAAATATTTTAGATGATAATGTATACCCTTGTCTCACTTCTTTTACTATACCAGCTAGATGGAAATTAACAAAACGAGCTGAAAACCAACTCCGAATTGCACATAGAAAGAGCAATTCTTAGGATAACTATGGAAGACAGAAAAAATGTAAACATGGTTCTGAGAGCAGACAAAAGTGAAAGATAATATAGAAATAACTAAGCGATAAAAATGGAGATGGGCTGGATTTGGCAAATACAAATGATAACAGATAAAGATTTGCCGATTAATTTTCATGGGACAGTAAACACAGTAGGAAAAGAACAAGCACGAAAAAGAATGAGAGAAAAATTTGACGTTAAGACATGGCATATAATGATCGTCATTGGAGGAGAGAGGAAAGGCGTTTGTTCAGCAGTTGGACTCTAATGGCTGCATATATATATATATATATATATATATATATATATATATATGTGTGTGTGTGTGTGTGTGTGTGTGTATGAGTGTGTGTGTGCGTGTGTGTATGAGTTTTTGTGAGTATTAAGTAGAATATCTCATCGCTCAGAATTGTGGATGGGAAATATCTTCATCAGCAAAATTATTACTTTCAAGAATATGTGTCCATTATTATGCACAGAGAAACAAAGAGTTAAAAAAGGCACTCTGACCATTCTTTATATATATATATATATATATATATATATATATATATTTATATATACATGTGTGTGTGTTCTTTAAACAAAGGGAAGGAAACAAAATCATTTCGATGTGCTGGAAGGGCAGGAAACGAAAAGCAATTTCGCTTCGAAAATGATATCGTGTCTAACATATACGTATTCATTTTCTTTTATTTATTTTCAATCTAATTTCTTTCCTGGATTCTTTTTTTAATTTAAAATATCATTCATTCTTTTCCTCTCGCTTTCTTCTGTTTGAAAGTAAAGGGGTTGATTGAGCAGTGATAGAATTGCTCTGCTTTACAATGTGAAATATTTTCCGTACGATTCAGACCGTCTCAGCCTCAGCCGAACCGCCTTCCACCCCGTTGCACTGCATCTGAATAAGAATGGCTTTCGTGGGTTCTGTTCTGCCTTCCCTTGAACGTCTTTTTCTTGTCACGCGCTCAGCCTCATGTGGTCAACGCTATTGTTCTCTACATCGACAAAGATCACACTTGCAAAGAAGCAACAATAGAAGGGTACCTCGCCCCGATGCGAATAATGATAAATAAAAAAATGAAAACAAAAATTAAATCAAAACAAAGGACTATTTCAATTCACGAAGATCACTTAATATTTTCTGATCAAGCCCCTTTAAAAAAAATACAACCTTTTGATAAATAAAATCAATTTTATCTCATCACGAAAGCCCAATAACAGAGTAATAAATAATCCCTATTCAAAATATTAGGTCTTCTGGCTGGGGAACAGTGGTGAGCAAGTTGGGCTCGGAGACCGTTACAATTGTAGGAAGTTCGATCTTTAATGGGTTTCTTATCAATGTTCCTCTCTAATATTTAGTTGTCAGTGCGCATGAAAATCTTATGCAGCGCAATTTCTTCCGTGTGACAAAAGTATGTGGGTATTTCTGAATTGGACAATAAAAAATTGAAGTCTTTTATGCGTTCATTAATTCTATGTATGTGCTGGTTGCAAATAGTGTACGCGCGCACTCCGGCGCAAATTTCAGAGGGAGCAATGGTGCACAATATTCGTGGCGTTGTATCATACTGAGCTGGATGTCTCTAATTGCCAATATATATATATATATATATATATATATATATATATATAGAGAGAGAGAGAGAGAGAGAGAGAGAGAAAAGGGAGATAATAAGAGAAATAAATGTGTACATAGATACAAATATAGCAATTTAGTAATCTTAACTTAATATGCAACAAAACCAGTAGAGTAGGGTCCCTAGGGGGAATCGAATTCATTTCAGTATTAATTGTCTGTTAAATCAATTCGTTGTCAGGCACTTTACAGCGAGATTGTTTTATCGTAAAAAGTCTTCGTCCATGCTTTTGATATAAGCAGTTTTTGCCTGGGTTTAGATATTCCGCCAGAGATACCGATGGTTTGTTTTGTTCTTCAATGTTCAATTCAATATTTCAAGGGCAAGTTTGTGAGCCATTGTGCATTCATCCCACACAACCATTTGACAATTTTGAGAAAAATTAACGGGACAGGCAACAGCAGGAGTACCTGGCCTTACCTTGGTTTGTGTGTTTCGCTCATGTAAGTAAAATATATATTATCACCTTGAAAGTTTGGTCTCATTATTCACAATTTTCTGAAAGAAAAAAACGTGAAAGTGGCACCCGCACTGAATCAGATTATAGAGTGATCTCCTTTTTAACACTGAAAAAAAATAGACAATGATATAGTCGTCTAATCAAGACAAGCAAAAAGTTGTAAAGTTTGAAAGAAAATTGATTCACTAATACACACATTCAGAAACATACAACCTATGACCTTTGCCTTGAAAGGATGTTTCCCTTTTGTCAAATTTAAAGACCTTAAAGTCAAGAATGTAGCTTACAGCTTCGAGCATACATACATACATATGTACTTTCTCTTTTATATGATACATATTGGAAAAAGTGAAATGACCAAAGCAAGTATCACTCATAGGCGGTATCATGGCGTAGATGGGACAGGTGTGATGCCACGGCTAATGGGGTTTCGCCCCATCAGGCATGGTACTGCCCTGTGAAGTCAAGACCAGCGGACTCAGGGTACGCCCTGAGTCCTGAGTCCTAAGACGAAGCTTATGTTTTTGCAACAATAATTGCAGAAGCATATAAATTTTTTAGAGGTTCTTATCACCCACGCTAGCTTCGTGGGTGTTAAGGTTAATAGGAAAAATTACGTGAGTAAAAAAAATCACATGGCCAACTAAGAAAACGTTACCAGATGCCGATGTGGAACGGTTCAAAGAACGCATATTCAAAGTGACCAGTAAGCATTAGTGTTAAGGTTCTTCTGCCTGGTCACTTGGCGGAAGGGGCAATTCAATTCACTCTTTCAAATGAGGAAAATACTGTCCTTGTTCTTTTGTCATTATCTTTCCTCTACCACCTTCTCTCTCATTCCTGCACTCTCTCTCCCTCTCTCATTCCCCCCCTTTTCTTCCTCACTTTCTCTGTCTCTGTCCGTCTGTCTTTCTGTCAGTCAGTCTCTTTCTACATTTATAATATCATGCATAGATAAGCACAGTCCACATTTTTATTAAAACTTAATTTTCTAAGAAGATTTTATCATTTTTCATGGAACATTACATCGAAATACATACTATTAGGTATTTATCATGTCCAAAACCTTCAGCATTGTGCGTATGTGTGTGTGTGTATTTGTATGTTTATGTGTGAATACGAGGTACTACCCAGAAGTTCATGGGATTTGAAAGGCGGACGCGAACCAAAGATAGTACAGACTTTTGGCGTTAAATTCTTTGAGTATTACCCTTTGTGGATTCATTGCACAAACAGCAGACAAAAAATACTCCAAAGTTTTTTTTATGTTTAGTTTTTTTACCTCGAACTTTTGGATACCAACTTCTTTATATATATATATATATATATATATATATATATATATATATATATATATATATATATAGATAGATAGATAGATAGATAGAGAGAGAGAGAGAGAGAGAGAGAGAGAGAGGGGGAGGGGGATATTTTGCTTTTATAAAAAATCTCGACTGGTAATCACTTGATGTTTTCTTACCCCTTGTTCAAAGTCCATTCTTCGTTTAGATGCACAAAACCCGTGTACCTACCCCAAACGAGGATAAGTGAAGAGTAACAAATACACTTGTTCAGAGTTGTCCCCCTTGATTCGGAACATTTTTTTTTTTCAATCAACTTGTAATTCAGGGAAAATAAACTGCTATTTATCCCAAAGAATCTTTGCTATTTTTCTAGTATGTCTTTTTTATAAACTTTCATTTGAAAACCAGCAACATTTGAAGAATAGTTTCATTTGAAGTCTTTACTTTTTTTTTTAGAAGCCTTCACCTTTACGGAGAAATCTTCACCACACAAGTGTTATGACGAACTCTGCAATTGCCTGATAGATGAATGCAAGCCACCTATCTCACGTTAAATACCTTATTACAAAATATCCAGGTTTGTGGGCGTCAAATGTCAAGTTGCTTTCAGGTAACATGTCAAAAATCTGATTCTCTGACTTCAATAAGACGTAAAGTAAAATGTCACCAAATTCTATTAGTAGATGTATATCCCACCTTTCAGGTGTTCGCTTTACGTCATTCTTCTATTTTTACGAAAAGAAAAAAAGTGAAAATAGCGTTCTAAAAGGTCCCTTCCTACATTTAGCGCAGTTGTTCCCAACGTGGACATTTTATAATGTTAGTAGAACTGCAATAGTGAAACTATCATTAAAAAATCGTTCCCCCCGTTCCCTGGCACAATTTCCAGCCATGCGGCAATTGAATATTGGGTATAGGTTTCGGACAGAAAATTTGGGAAGGATCCGGAAATTATTTTCTGATTGATGGATATTTTTTTAATTGTATTTTATACTAAAAATTATCCATGAAATTAAATTTGTGAAAAGTTGGGTCACAAGATAAGAGAGACGTGATTAAATTTCCTGATGGATCTGTGAATGTTTTTCATTAACAGTGATTTCCCTAATATTCGCTCCTGTCCGTCCACATATCTCTGGTGTCTCTCAGTTTCAATGACACTTTGTGAAAAGATAAGCAACATTGTAAGGAAAACGTAATTAAATTTGGGGGCGGATCCAGGAATTCGCTTTTGATTGTGATATATATATATATATATATATCTATCTATCTATATATATATATATATATATATATATATATATATATATATATATATTCATTCCGTTTTGATACTTTATACATTTCTGCATGCGTTCTTGTTTGTCCACACGTTATCTCTGAAAATTCTCAATGAATTTCAATGGAATTTTGTGGAAGTTTTGACCATATTGTGCTGCCGGCTGTCCACACAGTATCTCCGAAATTTCTCGGTGAAATTCAATGGAATTCTGTGGAAAGGTGGACAGCACGATAAGGCAAAAAGGTTAAATTTTAGTGTGGATCCTGGACTTTGTCTATATAAGATGTACTGCTGTATCAAAACTCGTGAAGCATGTCTATATCAAAACATTTGTACGCCATCTTGCACTTCATGACTTTCCAGGGATCGAACTGTGGTAGACTATTAGTTGAACCGTTGGGAAACCCTGATGTGATTTTAGGACGGGTAGAGTGGAAACGTAATCAACTAATTTGGCAGACAACTTGGACACCATCCTGAAAATTATACTTTTCTCGTGGTCAGACAGTTGTAAGATTTCTTTGAATGTTATCAATTACACTTGATGCTATGAAGAAACGGTGGAAAAACTTGTCCGTTGTGGATATTGGACGAGTAATGAGAATTAAGATGATCTGCCAGCCATCTTGGACGCCATCTTGGAAATTATACCCTTCTGTCAGATTGAGATAGAATTCTAGAATGTTACTGTTTACACTTGTTACCGCGAAAAAGCATTGAGAGAAATTTTGGGGTAAGGTGATTTTTTTCATAAATGTATTCAACACGAGGCAACATGAGAAACAACGGCTATTGTTGACGTCATTGATTTCAGTCTGGAAAAAAGCAAATAAAGAATTATCACCTATCATTTTTGATGTTATCATACAAAAATATGTCTAAAGGTCACAAGGATTGATTAAGAAAATGAAAAAAAAATAAAACAAATCAAAAACTTATTTTTTTAAGAGGTCGCACCTGATTTAGCATTTTTTGTGCCTGGCTATGGTTTTCTTACAGTAAGCGGTTATAGAGGCAGCTCAACCCTCTTTCTCCTTCACTGTACTTACCAATACCAATAATTTCGATGCCTCAGCACAATATACCATCACCATTAGGTTTGGGCTAAGGAACGCTCCAAAAATCACCCCTACATATTGATGGTTTTTGCTATTTGCTTTAAGCTATTTTTCCCCATAGTAGAGTTCTACTTTCGGTTTGCAGGGGAACCTGTATCACTAATTTACTAGAAAAGGGCTATTTTCTTGAATTTATTCGTGATTTTTGCGCGATGTTTATTATACCAAATACGTAAGACAACTCACCGTGGATCAATGGTTAGTAAGCTGGTCTTGTAAGTATTTAGCTGGTCTTGTACATCATAACTGCTGTAATGAGTTTAGTCTTTGATTGATGTCTCACTAGTAAGGTATTGAGCATAATGAGGCAAACTTAACTAATTCAATTGCCTCGTTGTTGAGCAAAGGTTAAGAAACTAAAATCTATCAGTTCTGGACTTGTGGTCTTGTGCAAGAATTAGTTAAGCTTTGAGTGTAATTACGTAAGTATTTATTAACTATAGCTTGTGACTATCATTTCATGTTAGATAGTGGTTTGCAAGCAAGTGCCACATTATTTTTGTGTATTCGATCCTCACTGGGTGCCTCACACACAGGTATTGTATTAAGTCATGTAAGTAACGAACCGAACCCTTTATTTAACCGACATGGACACATAACATAGTGGTTACAGAATCAGATAGATTACTTCCCCACACCTACCAGATGATACCTGATGAAGGCCGTAGAGTACAACGGCCGAAACGTTGCAAGAAAAACAACCAAGATGAGGATAATCTGAATAATAATAGAAATAATGATAATACCTCATCTAAAAAATTCAGAAGAACAGTACTGCCTCAATACATGCTACACAGACATAAACACACACAATCGCACACAGTCTCTCTCTCTCTTTCTCTCTCTCTCTCTCTCTCTCTCTCTCTCTCTCTCACACACATACACATATATGTAGATAAGCATGTGCACCGGCGTTTATATATATATACATATATATATATACATATATACATATATATATATATATATATATATATATATATATATATATATATATATGCATACATATATTGATAGATTGATAGATAGATGGAGAGAAGGAATTTGTCATCAAAGAAGTTTCCCTGACTTACAATGATTTTCTGCCATCTTTCAGCTAAATCATGAAAGAATGATTTTGATTCCGATTCGATGAATACTTCGCGAAATGTTACTATATCTTCCAGACTTTCGAACCGGCTAAGGAGTTTTGTATGAAATGATATAAATGAGAGTCTGAAGGTGATAAGAAATTATGCTGCATATAGAAGCCTTCCCCTCCTCAATTTCAGCTCCATTTTTATTTGCTCCGTTGTATTTGCAACAAGAAAATGAGTGATGTCTTGCAGTCAAATCACCGGTCTACTTCCTCGAACCTTTCCTTTTCGAACGTGTCATTTAAACGGACTGACTGATTTAATTTTATTGCATCTTTCTTCAAAAATTCCTCTTGTTCATTATTTTCGAAGTTCTCATGTCTTCCAAGGCATACTTTGCGCTTGTCCTCAAAATCCCTTATTTTTTTAAACTTTGTAAACTATTTTAAATTCTTGGATTTCGAACGAGCGAATTATGCCGTTCAAGGAAGATTAAAAAAACATAAATCTTATAAAAATAAACAATGACACAGTCATAATTGGAAGAAATATACATTCATAGTTGTCTATTTTGAAATTCAAAATGGCCGCCCATGAAGTTCATAGAAAAACTGGAAACCACGTTTTCATGATCTGAATGGTTGTTAAATACGATTTAACTTAATTTTGAAGATTCATCATCCCCCAAAAATGATAACTTATACTTTCCGATAGACAGGGGCAGATCGAATCACATGTTTTACTTCGCGTTTCCACCACTTGATAGCGCCACTGTTAACCTCATATAATATAAGAGCAAAACAAACTTCAAACAATTCATTGGTGTCATCATTCTTTTCTTATTGTTCTTTCCTCCATCTTCTTCCTTATAACTATTCATCCCTTAAGTCCACTTTCATAATACTCTACTTGTCTCACTAATTGGTCATGGTCTTCCTAATAACTTACTTTTTACTTTAATACACTCTTTTTTCTGATTTGAAATTTCATATTTCTCATTTGTAATAATACATTAATCCCATCTGTACTTACTTGCAAAAGAACTTGCCCAATCATATTGTACCAACTATCTCAACTGGTGGAGTAGGTTTGTGCACACTTTTTCCGAATGTATAAAGGATTATATAATTAACTTGATAAATGTTTCAGATTTAAACGACCCATCCAAAGGAAGTCTGTTACACATAGTAACTACTAGCGATATATGTATTTTGATGAATTGAAGCCACGGGGAAGATACAGCAATCTGTGGGGAAAATGTACCGACTGGTTCCGGTCTCTTCCATTACCAGGCTTTGTCTGTGTCCGATAGAAATAGTGCGATTACAGTTGAAAAATTCGAGCCAACTATATATCTATCGTCTGTATATTGATGTACGTATTTCTGAATCTGCCTATTCATATAGGTACCAAGGGACAGCATACTTAAATAAGTACCTACCGTATATCTATCTATCTATCTATCTATTTATCTATCTATCTATCAATCTGCTCTGGGTCAATTTGTTAATCTATTTGGGTAACCCAAAGGTACCTACAATCTATTTATATACTCCAGTATATTGGTACCATGGATCTATCTATAAAGGTACCAACGATCTCTCTCTCTCTCTCTCTCTCTCTCGCTCTCAATCTATTTGCATATCAATATGCACACAAGTATACGCTTGCCTGTAAGCTTTTTTCTTTGTACATTTTGCATAATTGTAACTAATTTGAAAGGTGATTTCAAGGGACAAGCACAAGACGCCAAACTACAAATTAACCGCTTTCGAAATGTTCATTCTATCCAACGTTTTATTCTGTCGGCTTCAATAACATAAGTATCAGTTAAATGCGAGTGAATCAATTGTACGGAGGACTCAAAACCAACTCCCTTACCTCGAAGCTGGGCTAGTCTAATCGAAGCCTTAAGGTGGCTGTGGTAAATAGCTTTTTCTCTTTTTTTTCTTTTTTATTTCATCTATTTTTATCTTGATTTTGATTGTATTTATTTTTATTTTTAGATAAATTTTACTTACCTGCATTCAGCTTGTTGATGCGATTTTATTCCTGCTTGAGCCGGATAATCAGCCTCTTTTATGTAGCCGAGAATTTCGCGATTGTGGTTCGCTGTCATAGGCCGATCCAAGAGTCTGCTAACTCGCAGGACGGATAATAGGAATCGATTTGTACGCCTTTTGAAGGAAGGCATCGCATTCGATGCGTTTGAATATTTTCCAAAGTCGCACGCCCCAAATTCGATGAGCTTTGGAATTCCTGGTCCAATTTTGAAGGTATTCAATCAAAGAACCGCTGTCTTACGCCGTTTTACATCTGAATACGGCTTTTTGTGTATTCCGAACACAAGATCGTCTCGAAGAGATCACGATAGGCAAGTACAGTGATCGAGAAAAAACGTCTATCTATCTATCTATCTATCTATCTATCTATGTATATATATATATATATGTGTGTGTGTGTGTGTGTGTGTGTATGTGTGTATATGTGTGTGTGTATGTGTGTCTATGTGTATATATATATATACATACATATATATACACATATATATATATACATATATATATATATATGTATATATATGCACATATATATACATATATATATATATATATACATATATGTATTCACACACACACACACACACGCACACACACACACACACATATACATATATATACATATATAAACCACCACATATGTGTGTCCTCTGTTGGATTTAGTAGAAGAATAACCTTCTATAAAGTGTGGTGTGGTAGTGCTCCTTTGTGGGTGATAGTGTGTCTACCTGTGTGTAGGTGGAATAAACAGGGAAAGTTTGCAAAATGCTAAGCGGGAATAACCAAATCAAAGATAGGTAAAAGAACTGCCTTTATTCCTTTTTTTTTCTCTCTCTCTCTCTCTCTTTCGTCCTTCCATACTCGATTGTTTGTTTATTTTTGTTTCTTTTTGCCGATCCATCGCTATCTATCTATTTATCTATCTATTCACCCATCTCTCTATCTGTGTGCAATTCCGTCTGGATCTCTTCAATCGTGTTAAAACGACTTCCTTTCAGTTGAAATTCCATCTCGGTGAAACGGGAGAAAGTCTCTCGAGGCGAGATCAGGCAAATAAGAAGGATCGGTACGTAGGTGAGTGCGTTTGTTAAGATGGAGAGCAAAGTCAGTGTTCTTCCAATTCACTTGACGTTTGAACCGTATGCTCTCCCTTGGTCCCTTCAAAAGCTCAAAGTAAAAAATTAGTATACACAATTTGGCCATAGGTCTACATTGAATTGGTATCGCTAAAATCTTGACTATTCATTTTGGTGATTCCCACTGCGATAACCACTGCTAGGTCTCAGGTTAATGACCATAAACGCCCATTGTACCTCACCAGTTGTGAGCCAGTCGATGATGTTGGGGTCACCTTTGGTTTCATCTTTGGGTCCCCTATGGACAGAAATGCGATTTTGTTTCTGGTCGTAACCCCTTTTCATCCTCACCGGGCGTTGTGGTCATTTATTTTCAAACCAGACTATTTCAAACTTTGTAACTATACCCCAAAACTACATAACGAATAGATATCTGCTTTTATAAAATTGTGTATCTGTCCAGGGCTAACAAGCCAGTCTTGCTGGCCAATTCGTTGCTGTTGTAGGTTCGATCCTTACTTGGTGCCTACTACCGTCGTTTGGTACTAGACTAAAGCTTTGTAGAAACAGCACCAAATCTAAGCTAATAACAAGCAAGTAAGTCTTGCAGACCAAATCAATAGTGTCGCAAATTCATTCCTTAATGGTTGCTCATCTACCGTGAAATTGTGTCAGACCAAGCTAAGCACAGATTGGAGGGGATCTACAGCAATGTTATTGATACCAAGTGTGTCTCGCAGACCAAATCTCTTTCATTCAATTTTCAGTAGTTACTCCACTACTGTGAATGTCATGTGCTGTGTGGCCGAACCTTTCATTAAGTGAAGGAGTGGAAAGAGAAATAACCTGAGACTGTTGATCTCTTGAGAACGCCGGTTGGAATGCCATCATTACTGGGGACGTCGTTGGCTGCAAACTCCCCAGTTACTGAGATTAACTCAACTTCTGTGGATTAAGAGTCCACGTGTTGCGTGGAGCTTATGTCCAGATTCTCCTATGACACAACGCTTTATCTTGGGGGATTGTTCAGAGTAGTACTCGGTCCAGTGTTTGATAGATTTCCGATTTGCTGATTTCGTGTGACAGTCTACTCGGTAGGTAGAACTTCAATGCCATCATAGATTCTGATACTGTCAACATTTTCTGCTTATTGGACTTTTAGAAATGGATTTGTGTAAAGACAGAGCAATTCAGATTGGATGGTTCTAATGAGGAGTTTGTTCAGGCATTTTCGTAGACCGCAAGAGCCGAACGCTTTAGGTATTTTTATTGGTCAGGGGTAACCCACTCATCGGTTAATGTGTGACAGCACTTGCTGTGAATCTGTTGTGAGATAAGTTTTAATGAATGGGCACAATTGTATTAATTGTATGTATGCTGATATCAAACAATTCAGATGAATGTGAAGATGTTTCAATCTTTCTAGAAAGTTTCTACCGTAAAACCAATCATGAGGCAAATCTCTGACACAAGTCAGTGAGGAATGAGTCCAGAACGCTCAAGGGTGGAAATGAATCCACGCTACATGCTACAAAGAGTCTGTACGCCTCAAAAACAGCCCACAGTGAGAATGGAAACACTTAGGATTCTATCATTGGACCGATAGCTGCCGAATATATGAATGGCACACACTGATATGAATGAGTGTCTAACCTGGAATTAACTAAGATAGACCAAAAAACCTGCCCTAATGGGCGGGTATTAAATTGCGTCCTAATCAAGAAATAGATAGATGGATGGATAGGGATTTTTCAAAATTGATTTGATATCACTCTTCATCCTGTAAGTAGGGGTGGGGGGATAATGTTATAAAAAAGATGTTCAGCTGATGTAAAGAAGGGTTTAACAATTTTTAAAAGGGGTCAGGTGGTTGATTAAAAAAAGAGCATGTTTATACTTTTTAAAAGTTGGCTCATCTCCGAAAAATGAGGGGGTTGTGTAAAAAAGAGAAGTGGTAGGTGTTAAAAATGTAGAAAGTTAAAAAAAAAAAAGGTATAATCGTAAAAATAACGGCGTAATATTAAGGAAACGGGGAAAAAAGGTTGTAATGTTGAAAAGAGGTACCAAGGTTGAAAAAAATGTGCAAATAGTGAAAAGGGGGCGATTGGATGCGTGGATGGGGATTTATGTTCCAAAGGGGATTAAATGTAAAATTCAAAATGTTATTTTGATCACTGGAAGTTCTTAAAAAATGGAGATGAACGTCCCCCAATTCTGATCCTTCAAGTGATAGAAAGTTCTCCTTTCGATTTCATTCCCTTGGAGTGATAAAAAAAATACCCCCTCAGTTTGTCCCCTAAAATTGAAAAAAAAAAATCTCCACCACAATTTTGACCCCCAAAAATGGAAATAAAGTGTCTTCAATTCAATCCCCGAAATCGGAAAGATTTCATCTCGATTTTCAACTCTAAAACTTTAAAGAATTTTCCCTTCGATTTTCACCCGTGAAAGTGAAAAATAAATATTCTTTTTTCATTTAAACAATTCTTTTTCGATTTTGTCCCCTGAAAAAAAAAAAAATTGAACCTTGAAAGTTGAACAGAAAACCTTTGATTCTGACACCTAAAAGTAGAAAGTGAATGCTCCCGTTCGATTTTTGCTTCCTAAAAATGCGATAAAATTTCTTTGGATTTTGACCGCTAAAATTGAAAGAAAAATTACTCTAATTTTTTCACCCTGGAGAGCGAAAAACAGTCATATAGACGTGAAAGAAATTCCACTTGTTTTTGACCCCTAAAAGTCAATAATGAAAATTCTCTATCGATTTTGACATCTGAAAGTAAGAAAAAAATCCCACCCCTCAATTTGACTTCAAAGAGCAAAGAAAAATTTCCCTTGAATTTTGACCACTAAAAGTGAAAAAATACCCGCTAATTTGAATTCCTTAAAGTGAAAAAAATATGATTCCTCTATTTTGACCCTTAAAAATGAAAAATAATCTTCATGTTCGCTAAAAATGAAACAAATATTTCTTTGGATTTTGACCCCCAAAAAAGGAAATAAAAGTACTTTAAATTTTGACCACTAAAATTGGAAAAAATTGACCTCAAATTTGAAATCTAGAAGTGAAGAATAAAACTTCCCCTTTGATTTTGTTCCAAAAAGTTGCAAAAGAAAAAACCTTTGATATCGACTCCGAAAATTGAAAAAAAAATCACCCCTCGATTTTGACCTGTAAAAGTGAAAAAATAAATTCCCCAATATTTTGACCTTAAAAGTATAGAAATTAAGTTTTTTTGTCGAAAAATGAGAAATAAAAGTTCCTACTTGATTTTCACCCCTAAAAGTGTAAAAAGTAGAAAGTTCCCTTTATGAAATCTACATGAAATTTGATCCTCAAATTCTGCGTTTCAAATAAATGTACCTTAATCGTACAACATCAAAACAGCACTATTTGAGGAATTCACGTACAACCAATAAATTTTGCGATATGAAGTAAGTTGGAAAATCTTCAAACTTCTTCAATAGAGAATGCAACCTACGTCACATTTTGATTTTGAGGATTGATTTGAGAAAAACGAATATAAAAAGTTATTTTATCATGTCATTTTCACCATAATCATGCAAATAGACCCCCCTGAATTGAACCCCCCTACAACATATTGTCGGGTGGGGGTTTCGAAACTGATTTACTAAAAACATAGGGATCAAGTCCGTACCAATAGAAACTTTCATGGGTTCGTAGTAGTTTTGGTGGTAGGCTAGTAGATACTAATAGACAGACGGATGGACGGAATTTTTAGCGAATTATGATTAAAAGATGTACGGCTGGACTGCAAAGTTATATTATGCAATGAGGTATCATAGGCAGCCTGTTCTCTTCACCAATTACCGGCATGTTTTTTTTTTCATTCAGTTAAGTGACAAGGACCCGGCTCACTCGGTGAATTCTCTCGATGTTAACGAGCGTTTAGAACCTTGAGACATCGCTCATATCCGGACCACTATCGTGCATCATTATTTCAAATTCTATAAAGACTTTTTTTTACCTTCGTTTTAATTTATAAGTTACTTTTTATCGCAACTTTTCACTCCAGCTGTTTTTCCTCCGTCAATGAGTTGATAGCGATGATTGGAAAATGAAGAATAAGCCTTAAATAGGATTCCAACCAACATCCCCAACGGGAAGTACCGTTTAGCCCGGTCTGCTCAATCACATGGACTACCAGTACTCAGCAGTAAGACATAAGTCTACATAACAACTGCAAACATATTTTTCATTCCACTTGGTAGCCACAGTTATTTACATTCTAGTAGTTTCAGTATTCAATACATTGGTAAAACAGAACTGGCTTAACGGTGCTTACCGTTGTGGATGTGGGTTCGAACCCCACCCAAGGCTTATTTTTTTCGGTCAAAGTCATTTACTCACTTACAAACACTGCGATAAAAATCAAAGGAAGAAATAACTGAGATCTCGAACCCAATCTTTTTTCATGTTAAACTTCTACAATTGAGATAAAATATCTTTCCGTACTACACTAACCAGTTCAAGAACCAGTGACGCCATGTATGAATAATAGTGAGACACGCAAAAACTGATTAGGGGTTCACTTCCACCCTCAGGTCGACTTATTCTGCAAAACGTAGCAAATCCCATTTACAAGAACTATTGATAAAGGAGTTGAAATGGGACACGAAGTTTTGGAATTATATTGTGTATAGAAATGAAATTTGTTTTGTTTACCGTTTTAGATATAAATGAAGCAAGGGAGTTTGCCCTCAGTGCTGCCAAGCTTGTTATTCTTTTCTTTATTAATCATTGCTTAAGATGCTTTTCGTTCGCTAAATTCATATTTTCAAAAATACCATTTTATTTCTCAACTAATCTGTTATTGTATACGTTTTTTGTGTAATACACTACACCTTATTTGGCCTATTCCCTAACTTCAAAGGACACGTGTCACCTCTCGTAAATAAAATGTCTATTGATTCTGATATTCTATTGTAACAAACATCCAAAAAATATAGAATGAATGGATGCTAATCCATTATCTGAAAAATGTATTCTGCAACCAGCACCATTAACTGTTTTAAAACTGATAGAATGTGGCTGTAAGGAAGCCTTCGTTATTGTGTGTGTAACTGTAATTTGTGTACAGCATTATGCAAGTATTGTTCTGATTTAGACAGGAAATGAAGATATAATGCTGATTTTTTTTCATTGAAATTAATGTACTCTTTATACTATGTCAGTTTTGATTATTACTTTAGATTTTTATTTGATAAAAAAAAGCCCTAACTATTGAACAATATGAGTTATGAAGCTGTGCTCATTTTATTGTATTTTCCAATTTCAAAATTTTGATTTAAAAAATGTAACGCCATAAATGACATATGGGCCTAAAACCATCAAATTGTTGGAAAAAATCGTACCTTCCACATTCCCCTTCAAAAGATTATAGCGAAACGATTTTAGCCAAGAAATCAATTTGGGTATCAAAGATCCCACGGGATTACATGGATAAAAACATGAATTAGTCATAATTGAATCTAAGATACAGCTTACTCGTTTGTTTTTTTTTAGTTTTTTTCCTGATAAATATCAGAAAACGATATATTTACAAATATGAGAGTATATACGAAGATAAATCAATAAGTCCGTAGGATAATGATGATAAATGTATTTATTTAGTATGAGAAATATTTATTTTTCAGAACAATCTTCTCTCTTGCCAATTCACTTAATTCAGTTAGTAAATATTAATAACATAAATCAAACATTTATCCAGGAGAAATTTAGATAATAAATACTCATGTTTACCAACATTGATACATCCTTTTATATATGTATGTATGTATGTATGTATGTATGTATGTATGTATGTATGTATCTATCTATCTATCTATCTATCTATCTATCTATATATCTATCTATCTATGCTTATTCATGCCTATCTCAAGGGCCATATAGTACCAGCAGCAGACCCGGACTGGTAGGAAAAAGTAGGTGCTCTTTATTTCAAACGGCTCATTAAGTATTTTTGTAATCACAGTAAAGACCGGAATAATATATATATATATATATATGCATATTTAATCATATACAAAGGAGGTGTCAAGGGCCGAAATTTAAACATTTACTCTTCAAATCGAAATGCATAATTATTGACTATAAAACAATTTTGTGTATTTATTATGGAACATGAATCCTCGTCTGGGCCTTCTTAGTTCTCTCAATCATCCATTTTGTTTAAACGAGGTACATTTTTTACTTATTTGGAATGAGATAAGGAGTGTGTGTGAGAGAGAGAGAGAGCAAACGGGGGGGGGGGTGAAAGAGACAAAGGAAGAAATCTCTTCATTGTAAGAAAAAAACTTTTTTCGTCTTCCTATTGTTTTTTGTGACATTAGCAATAGGTATTGTTTCTTTTTTTAAAATTCCCACAATCTTTATTACACAAGTATAATGCTTGTAAAATTTTATAATTATCAAAATTCGCAATCAGCATATTTGGAATGAAATAGAGAGAGAGAGTACATGAAAGAGAGTGAGAAAGCGAAGGAAAGAGAAAGAGTGATTTTGAGTGAGTATATGATCTTTATTTCAATTGAATTACACATTTTTTTTCAACGCACGTCTGATCCACCTCTTTGATTACTCTCCGGTGATTCATTTTTTGGCAGAGGAAACAATATTGTTTTATTATTCGAAATTTGCGTGTATATCAACCATCCCAAGAATCCCGTTGCGTCTACCATTCGAAACTAAAACCACATAAAGGATAACTTTTGAAATAATACTTGATTCGTTTTGGTTTCATAAGATTTGACTCAAATAACTGGATACCCTGATTAACCATTGAGCCGATGTAATGGTACCGGAAGCAATTTGAGGCATTCAGGGACAGCTTTTCCGAAAAGGGCATTTTACGACATTTTGATTGTGAGGCTCCAAAGTTAAGACAAAAGTTGTTTCCAACCTGGGGGCTGCAGATCCTTGCAGGTCCCTAGGTATGATACCTTCCACTCTCTGATAGACTATGAAATAAAGATTTCTTCAGTTTATATAGTTTTTGTGACCTTTTGACTAAGACTGGCCTGGTTGAATGCAGTAAAAGTGCAATGAGTGAGTGAATTGATTCTTCAAATTAATTAGCATACTTTTATGGTGTAGCTTTGCCCTCAAGTGAATATGAAGTAAGATATGACATTTATATTTCCCCTACCCACTATCTTGTTTGTCTGAATTTCCCCATATATTCAATAAAACGTTGAAATTTTCACATAAAATACAAAGGCTGATAGTTATAAGACTTATACATTTGGATTACTCGTGCACAAATCCACTGGGCCCACCAATCAAACCTAGTGCACCAAATATCATGTATTGTTTTGAGCTTTTGGACCACGGAAACATTGAGATAGTTGAAATGAGAAAGGGTAAATGTCTTACCTCTTCTAGTTGCCTTCAGTTTGAAGAACTCTTTCTATCAACTCCCCAAAAAATTCTTCCAAAAAATACAGCAGCAAACAGCAGCTCAGATTCGTCAATAAAATTATAACTTGAGTGAACCTAAGCAGCTCAGTTCCAGTTTCTAACAAGTTCAACTTTTTTATTAGAAGATTACAGAAACTTCCAGATCGAGCAAAAACACGTGAAAAAAGTTAGAGCTGAAAATGTCTTTGAAAATTGCGGAAATCGACTAAAGTTTTCAATTCCCAGCAAACTTTATGGTTGAAATCGTTTTATGTACTTATTCAAAGTCCTCTTTAGAATAAAATAACTAAAACATTAGAAAATTTCAAAACCTTCCAGGTCGAGCACGTGAAAAAAGTTATTGCTGGAAATGTCTGAAGTTTTCAATTCGCAGCAAACTTTATTGTTGAAATTATTTCATATACCCATCTAGAGTCCACTTTAAAATAAAATAACTAAAACTATAGAAAAAAAATATTACTAAGAATAAAAAGTTCATATTTTTATACTTACTAATTATTAAAAAAAATTATCAAATTTCTGGCTATCACAGATTTTTATCGGATACATTGGGAAAAATACAGCCAGATCTAGCCGGAAAATAATTTATTTTGCAACACTGGTCAGTCTGCAGCGGGACTGGTGACTTTTCGATTGGGTTTAAGCAAGGATATTTCGTCATATTCTATGGCTAAAGATCAAAGGTCGATAATGACAGCTTGTTTATCTTATAATGGGAGATTAAGTCAATTAGACGAAACACAGAACTTTGCTTCTCTAAAGATTCAAGCAATAAAGTTTCTTCTTTTTTTTAATTTTGGCTAATAATACATAGAGAATCCAAATAATTCAGAGATTTTATTTTATAAAGAAAATTATTTTGCTGTTATGAGGAGAATGCCATTCAGTTGGAGATTAGAAATACTAATGTCTTACACTTTCTTGTTATATTTTAGTAAAGGACACAGAGCTGCGTTCGGTGCCCCCGTGCCAGGAAGCCACGGATCAGTTGTCCTAGCTTCTCCTGTGGTTCCGGCGCCCCTGAGCCAATTAACCGAAATTCACCCAAGTGTCTGTGTGTGTCTGTGCAAGCGTGTATGTATGTAAGTGCAGGCATACCCACAAGCACGTTTATATTAATCGATAATAACATTTAAAGATTAAATTTAGAATTATGGGAAAAAACTTTATTTTTTGTACTTGAATTTTATGTCATTAAAACATTAGGGATTTTACAAGAATTGGGACAAATATTTCGGATTGGCCGGCTGGAATTTCTGTGAAAAAAGAATTAGTGATGCTCCAACGAGAGGAACTATGACGTCAGATTCTGTTCAAGCAGCCCTGGTTATTAATGATACTTCTGAGGGCAGAATCAAATGAACGGATAAACAAGTTTAACCAAGCATAAAACATTTGAAAGGACGAGCAAAGAATCAAACAAAATTCAAGCGAAAGACCTTTTTGGTTTTGAATTTTCTATAAACAAATGCCCTCTCTGTTTTTTTTTCTTCATCTTCCCCACTGCGTTGTATTTAATAACATTTATTTTCTTTCAATACTACTCCGTCTTCCTCTCCACCTTCCGGATGTTATTAGAGACCGTCAACCAAAACTGTCAATATATGTTTCTTCAGTTGTTTAGCTCTGTCTGGTTTGATGGCTAAGTATCTATCACGCGTACAGGCTGCACCAATGGAGCTAGAGGGCTGGAAGTTGATTCTAAATTGATCTCTTAGTTTCCCTCGGTTTCTATTAATTGACTAACGTGACATTGTTATAACTACTAATAACATTCTCAGTATCCTCTATCAAACTTTATAGAGACTTTAGTCCTTTCTCTTTCTTAAAATCTTCCGATTCTAACACTCGTTAATATTATTAGTTGTCCACATATCTTCGGCTTTTCAAAAATTCGCCTTAACGATTAAAAGGTGGAAAGTGAAACAAGTATTGTGTTTTTTTAGTCCCGATCTTTTTCAGAGGCGGACCACCCTCTCTTCCCTTTTTTCTCTCCTACACTCAGTCTCTTGTACACCATCATCATGCCGACCTCTAACGACTCAGCCCAAATACCAGACGACTGGTTTCTCTTTTCCTGTTCTTCCAACCTTGACTCCAGTGTCTTTTGCACAGTCCCAAGTGCACCCACTATAACTGGCATTACCCTGACCTCCATATTCCCCACCTTTCTCAGCTCCCGTACTAAGTTGTAGTACTTTGTTCAGTTTTTCATCCTCTTTCGTATCAAGCCCGTGGTCCAAAGGCACAGCCACGTCTATGATTTGGCAGTTTCTTCTTCTCAAGTACAGCCTCCTGGTTTTCTTGTTTTGGTGAGATGGTCGGTTCAGATGCCGAAGTCCCAGAGCAATTTATGGTTTCTGTTTTCCAGAACAGTTTCTGGTTCGTCCTGGTATCATTTGTCTACATTACCAAATCCTAGTCGTCTGCATAGTTCCCATTCTTCAGAATTCTTGTACCCCAACAATGACGTGGACTTGATTCTTTCTCGGATTTTTCAATCAATCCAATGTTGATTATTTTTGTTTTTGGCGATCTATGCGAATAATTACTTGCACGAAATTAACTTTAATGTCACAGTTTTCTCAGTTCCCGGATGAGGTGCTTACAATTTTTCACCTTATTTCGCTTCCAACTAGTTAGATACTAACAGAGATACATCTATGATTTTAAAAACACCGTTTTCTATGTTTTCGACTATCAGATCTGGTCGACTCATTTGAATTGGTTGATCGGTCTGGATGTCAAAGTCCCAGACACCAAATATATTCTTCATATTTTTTTATATTTCTTATAGTTACTGGTTTGAGCCAATAACATGTTTACATTATCAGAATCTAGCCGTTTGCACAGTTCAAAATGCATCATTGTTCCTACACTGTCATATTTATTTCTGTATCTATTTTGAGTCAGCTTGCAACATCCACTCATGCTGCGGTATTCAGCCTCCTTATCATTATCATTATTTCTTAATCTTGTATTATTTTCATCTGCAATTTGTTATTATTATTATTATTATTATTATTATTATTATTATTATTATTATTATTATTATTTCTTCATCTTGTATCATTTTCATCTGCAATTTGTTATTATTATTATTATTATCATTATTATTATCATTATTATTTCTTCATCTTGTATTATTTTCATCTGCAATTTGTTATTATTATTATTATTATTATTATTATTATCATTATTATTTCTTCATCTTGGATCATTTTCATCTGCAATTTGTTATTAATATTATTATTATTATTATCATTATTATTTCTTCATCTTGTATTATTTTCATCTGCAATTTGTTATTATTATTATTATCATTATTATTATCATTATTATTATTATTATTATTTCTTCATCTTGTATCATTTTCATTTTTAACTAATTATCATTATTCTTATTTCTTCATCTTGTATTATTTTCATCTGTAATTTATCATTATCATTATTATTATTATGATTATTATCATTTATTTATTTATCTATTTATCCATTTATTTTTGCTGTTCATATCCCGATGATTACTGATCGGATAAAAGATGGTTTTTATATCCATCGACGACCAAGCGCATATTTTTTTTTGTTTGCTTATCATCTGCATCGTCCCCCACCAACCCTCATCTACCCCACCTCGACCTTCCCCCTGACCGCTTCCCCCACAACCGTAGCCCCTCCCACGGGAATGAATCCTTCACTGTTTTCCCGCCATTTCACGATGCTGGCAGGATTAGGATTTCAGTCTTACGGTGATTAGATTAAATAATAAGCAGATAATCTCGCATCGTCAGTTCGGATCGGAAAGCAAGTCGCTAAATAAAACTGACTCGGCACCATCACAAACATCTCTGTATAATAACGGCGAACTCATCAACCCTACCATATACCAATTCGACTACAGTGGAAACTACTACTATTACTACCATCAAAAATACTACAGCTCAAACTATTAATATTCTGTCATTTTTCATATAACTAGTGGAATATAAATTCTGTTCCTCCATCTTCTACTTCTCGTAATATAACCAGTATTAAAAGTAATTATAAGCATGACGGACGTAATTTGTCAGTAATGGTTGTATCAATTCTTGACCACTGACAATCCCTTTTCCTGATTTTCCATGTATTCTCGTTGGAAAATCATTAGCAAAACATTTGCATTACGCATATCTTGGCTTTAATCTGTTTGCCAGGCTTGCATTCATTCCTGACCACTGACAATCCCCTATTTTCCTGATTTCTATTGTAAAATCATTCACATGCATATCATAGCACTATTCAGTCAGTCACACTTGCATTTATTTCTGACCACTAACTTTCCCTTTTTCCTACGTCTCAAAGCATTTCTATAATAGACACATTAACAATGCATTTACATACAATAACCTCATCCGGTCAGTAAATTTTGCGGCAATTCCTGACCATTGTCAATATCTTTTTCCTTATTTTCTCTGCATTCCTATTGCAAAATGATTTAAAGTGTATTTCGCTTCAAAATGATGCATGATGTTTTCTTAATAATACATATATATATATTTATATATAACAGCCCTATTCTGACAGTAAGATTTGCTTCAATTCCTGGCCACTGACAATCACTTTTGCAGTGATTCTCAATGTTTAACATATAGAGTGATGAATCGTACTAGAACAAAATGTAAGAAAAAATTGGCAAAATTCGTTACTTAATCAATATTTCTTTCACTTGACTGCCAGAAATATGTTTGTCAGTACAGGGGAGGTAAGAGGTAGAATTGTAGAGTAGCAAAAATATTAGTGGGCATTGATAAGTAAAGCCAAACTATGACCATGTATACCTGGTTCAAATGCAGCTGGGGGTTAAAATACGCATCCCTAGCAATGGTGCCAAACAGAAGATGCCATTCTCAACAACCTCCGTTACCCAGTTGTTTTCAATGTATACACACAGGATACCATCTAAACTCCTCCCTATTGACCAATGGAAATCACATTGCTCTGAAATCCTCACTATCTTGACTTACAATTCTGCCCGACAAAAGGAAAGATATGCCCTTTTTTTTAATTACTTTCCCGGCGCTGGTATAGCACCTGGTCAGTCGAAAGAAGGGGGTGTTTTTGTCTTGCTCGTCCTTTCTTTTGTCTTCCTCGGCCATCTATCGGCCTGAAAGGAATTTAGCTGCTATTAAACAGAAAACAAGGGTTGTGTTGTGTTGTGTTTTATGCAATAAATTCAAACTACGATCTATGCATATGATTGGACTAGTCTAGAGACGATTACTAGTCAATGTATTTATGACCAAAAAGAAATAAAGAAAAAGAAAGTATTCCCTTATTTCTTTACAGTGTGTGTTTTTTTAAAGTTTTTGCCGTTCTGAGGTAATAAGTGTTATCTCTTGATTGATTATGTATGAAAAAGTATATAAAATGGCTGTTATTCCCTTCAATCTTGGCTTTCCTGGACAGAACATTGATGAGACAAATCGTTTCATAATTACATGAGCAGTGATCGATTTGAATGATACAGTGCATATTTATCATCAGGTGATCGGGATAGATGGTCAATAAAAAATGTCGGGAAATATGAGGTCAGTAAGGTCGATTCCTTTCGACCTTGCAACGCCACTGACCTCCGAACCTCCACACGGGCCTTCGGTTAGGAGCACCTAGGATTTTTGTGGACAGGTTTTTTTTCTCTTGCGTTGTATTATATTGAAACTCTCTTTGAAATGATTTCCTGTTATTACACGGTGAATGTATCATTTAGCTTAGACAATGTAAATAGAATAAACAACTGAAGAAAATGGGGCTGCCGCAGGGATCGAATCTGAAACCGATAGAGTAGCTGCTTCAACGTAGCGTTGCTCTTACCATTGATCTAAACAGCCATATATATGTATTTATATATATTACATATACTTTGTCATTACGATAAGATGTTTAAAATTTCTGTTGCGGAATCATCGATTGTTTACCAAGTAGCAGCTTTGGCGATTTTAGAAAACAAAAGAGTTATATTAACGAAACACCCCAAACACGACCTCACTTTTAGCTATGATCCTGATATGTAGCTTCAGTCAAACATGTATTTTGTTATTTTATATACGGTATGATTATTATAATGTATTGTATATGGATGTCATTTTATACTACACGCCATTCAATTTTTTGAAACAGGGCTCACTTACATGGGTTACCCAAAAAACGTATTTGGAGATAACGGATCAGTAAGTAAAACAACAGGCGTAACTCATTGTAAGTCCATTGTAGTCTGTTTTAATAATGCAATATATATATACATATATATATATATATATATATATATATATATATATATATATATATATATATGTGTGTGTGTGTGTGTGTGTGTGTATATATATATATATATATATATATATATATATATATTGTGTGTGTGTGTTTTTACGTACCCAGAATCACCCAAATATCGTGAAGTATGATTCACTGGAGTCATAGCTTAAAACCTGGATACTTTCCCACCAGAAGTCAACCTGAAAATAAAATGAAAAAGATGAAATAGTATAAGGGCAAAATTTAAAAAAAAACAAAAGAAATATTGAAATAAAAACAAAAAAAAGAAAATAAGAAAGAATTGACCTCATCCCCACAAACAAAGAAGAAAAGAAAGAAAGAAAAACAAATGGTAGGCAGCAAACATAAATGAAAGAAACAATGGTGGAATAAAAGAGAAGGACAGGAAGAAAAAAGATGAAGGAAATAGAGGCTGAAATATATGAAAAAAGAAAGGAAGAAGACACAAATGAAAGAGGGAATGATGAAAGAAAAGTGAAGGAAAGAAGAAAGGCGGAAGCAAATAGTGGCTGGAATGTATGAAAAAAGAAAGAAAGAAGAGAAGTGAGGAATATAGATAGGACGACGGAGAGGCTAAAAAAGAGAAAAAAAACAAAAAGGATGAAGCTGGAAGCCATGATGAATCAAACAAGAAGTTAATAAGAAAAACGAACAGAACGAATTGAAATCTTTCTTAAACAATGAAAAGATAGATTAGCAAAGGCAGAAAAGAATGATTTAAATTCTGAACGGATAAGAAAAAAGAAAAAACTGAAGAGAAATGATGAAAATGATGAAAGCTTCGAATCAAATCTGATGGCTACATTATGAGCGTAGGCCGACTTTGGGTAACTTGGGTTGAAAGCTGAGTCTAAATCGGAAAAAATCAATTTAAAGATATGAAACGGAAGTTTACAAAAAAAAAAAAAAAGAAAAAAAAGAAGGTGGAACATGCTGGCATTAACAATCAATGATATTGCGAATCAATCATAAAGATTATTGATTTTGTGAAAACTTTAAGCGGATAAGTTGAACTTAGCAACGATAAAGAAAAGATCATATTCTAAAGTGCGTTCGAGGTTATTTTAAAATATTTTTGCTATTTCTTCTAATTGGATGACTTTCACAGTCACTGGCATTTGTAGATACACTTTTATGGATCCTTAGAAAAAATAACACCCTCACACATACAGATACAGACATAGTATTAATTTCTCTCTCTCTCTCTCTCCCTCTCTCTCTCTCTCTCTCTCTCTCTCTCTCTCAAACACGAAGACACCATGGAACAGCCCCCCCCCCCACACACACACACAGAAAGGCTCTTCCATAGGAATAGAGCATTCTGGTAGATGAGGAATGTGTAAATAGATATATCGCTTAAATTCAGCCTTACTGTCCGTCCAGTTCCGTAGTCCAGAGGTAGGATATTTGCCTCCGGGTTTCAATTCTGCCTCGCGGTATTGGATGGGATAATGGAAAGTCTATAGCTACACTGAAGAGATATAATACATCGAAACAGCTGTCTGTGAATGACACAAATATATATATTCTGCCGGCCTCGGTTGCGTATGTGATCTCGGGAGTTCCATGTCTTGAGTTGCAATGTCCATCGGTTATCCGCCATTCTTGCAACATAGCCAGCCCACTGCCATTTGAGATTTTGAATTGATTCTATGATGTCCCTTACTCCTGTCATTTTCCGGATTAAAGGGGTCTGAGTCTTTATGCAGCCTGATAAAAGAGCTGCTTTGATTATACATATGTTTCAGCAATTCGACATATACTGGATGTATACACCTTGTCGAGTGATAGCTTTCATGGCTTTCTACTGAGTCGAACGCCCTTTTGAAGTCGGTAAATGCTACGGCGAGTGGTAGTTTTATATTCTGCTGCTTTTTCTTTCAGCTGATTTATCGAATGCAGGTAGTCCATGGTCAAGTAGGAACATGTATAAAGGAAGAACTGCTGCCTAATAACAATAAATATATATTTTTTGAAATTTGCAGCAGTTTACTGGAGATTTTAATACATATATATTTGGTCCTCTCCCTAATCATGGTGAAACCTAATGTTTAGTATTTAAAGCTGTAAAGCTTTCTAGACTATATATATATATATATATATACATATATATATATATATATATATATATATATATATATATATATATATATATATATATGAATTAATGTCATTTTCCAAGGTTGACAATGAGTGTAACAACTTTTTACTGTTACTACTGCTTGGCTGGTATCTATAGAAGAGTGGTTTGCCCAACTGCTCACCCACCCACTTTTTGCTTTCCTGTGCCAAGTATCAACACACGCAAACGATGAGATATTTTGCCAAAATATCTAGCAATGGGATAGAACTCATGTGTTGAGATTCATGTTTCCCGAAAGAGTTAGTGCTAAGTGAACAGAAATATCCTCAGCCGAAATTCGAATTGGTTTGCTAATTTCTCTCTGTAGGGATAGCCGTTACCTTGATTAACTCGATTTCCGTCCCTGCAGATCATGACAGAAAGCAGAAAGCATCCCAAACCTTCAGGCTTCTATAAAAGATCCCTGCAAACTTCAAACGAGTATTTAAATGCTTCTTCTTTTATAATGGTTTCTTACGAGGACGACACACCTCCGAGCAATCTCTATCGAGAATTTGTCTAATTGTTGAACTTCAAGCGTAGACTTCTGTCTCTACCTAATTGGCTTCAATCGCTCTGGTTGTCATCTTAAGGTCTCCGTTCATTACTCTCATTAACAAACGTTTGTCTCGCTCTGAAAATATCCTCTTCCTTTCGCCTACACTCTTATCCTCTAACGAACCAGTATCACAATTCTCTGAGATGTTGATTTTGGGATATTTAAATTATTAGATAACGTCTCATGCCAACCTCCATCAACACGCGCAACAATTATTTTCTTCATTACATCAGGACAGTGCTCGTGTACTTTAACCGTGATGCAGCAGATAGAAAAAATTGTTGAGCAAGAGACAGTTCGACTGCAAGGGTATTACGCAGGTGATAATAATGCGCCTTGGCATGTTTTGTTCTGTTGGTTTATGCACTTTAAACATTTTGAGAGACGATGCGACACCAATTTTTCAAAGGATATCTTTGTAACGTAGCTTATATCCGTGTTTCCTATTTTCAAAGCATTCCATCGAATTCTTCATATTACAGATCGAAAGTCGCTTGCATCACGAAGAAAAATACTAAAAGTGAAAGATTTATGGTTCTAATTGCATTTTTTTGCAGATTCGATGTAAATAGAGATATACTTCCTTGTTACGTGACAGTGGTGTCTTCCCAAGAATGTAGATTGATTATTAAGTACGATTTCAAATTTTGACATAATATTGCTCACGTTGGTGATAAAGTCGTGGAGTAAAAAATACTAGTGTGTGAACTGCCAGCGCTGGTTCAATACGTTTAGGTCTGTAAATATAGATACTAATGATAAACGCAGAGGGAGGCCAGAACCTGTTCTTAATCAAGAATAATAATCAACTAAAGTTACCAACGACCTGCGAATAACGCGTTCAGCACTTTCCCTAGATTTCAGGACTTCAACAGCGACGATATCATGTTATCAAAAGGTAATAAGAAAGGTTGAGAAATTAGTTCCAGCATGAACTGAATGCAATGCTCCGGTAGCAGGCTCCAAACCTCTAGCTGGTTGTGTCTAAGCTTTGAAAATTGAGATATGAAATCATGCAGTCTCCTCCATACTTGCTTGACATTTTCCAATAGAGTATCATCTTTTTCAAACATTTTGAACTTCGTTTCTGTAAGATAGAGTCCAATATCAGGGAAGACATAATCTGTGCTTTTATTGAATATATGACCATTGAACCCAAAGAACTTTAGAGAGATGGTATATCATTATTCGAGGGTCGTTGAAGGAAGGTTAATGTTTCAAATAGATCATCTTTTGATCAGATAGCTACCGTTTTCTGTTGCTTATATCATTCAACATCTTGATATAAAAAAATGACCGTTCATATTTAACAAGCACAGTAAATAGCAACAATCGTGTTTGATATAGTCACGTTCTTCTTTCTGGTGTCAACCCAAGTAACATCAAGGACGTTGGTTTTGTCTCTATTGAAAGATTGGTATAAAAATCTTTTTTACTGTTTAGGAAACGTTCCTAATCATAGCAGTTTGAATTTCTATATCAGTAATACCTTCGGATATGCTCCGAAAAAAAAATTGGGAAAAAAAGCGAATAGTTGCTTTTCGAAAGGTGAACTTTCTTTTGAGAAACGTCCACCGTCATCCATCGTCGATAGTTCACCTTTTTTTACGGCAGTGTGTGGTGACATGAAGTACAATTTCTTTCTCAACAGCATCAGCCTTGTTATAAGCACTTATTCGGGAATATATTGTACCAGACAACCTTTTCACTCCCCTACACCTTCTCGTCAGTCAGATTTCTCTTTATTTTCTCTCAGTAACACACACCCTCTCTTTTTCCTCATCGCTGTCCTTATCTCTCCTCTTCCCTTGGCGTCTCACTAATCTCCTCCTCTTCCTCCTCCTCTTCACGTCACATCACCCCCCTTCTGGTAATTCCTTTGCTTCCACGGAGGCTCTTCCTCTGGACCACTTTATCCACCCTCTTCTATCGTAATCCTTTCCCTCATGGCCCTCCTCCACCTATTCCTCATTATCCCAGATTGACTCTCAATCAATCTTTTCCAGAAAACTCGTCTCCCCTCCCCCTCTACCACGTTGCTCTCATTTAATCAGATTAGCCACTAACAATTCTTCGACTTCCGGCGCAATTTCCGACATAACCAGCCCCGACATCTTTCAGATTCACTCTTTGCTGTCCACCGTGCTGCCATTTTGTGCTTGGCTTACTTTTGTTTTGTCTCTATTTTTCTCGGTCTGTCTACATACTCCTTGGTCACAGAAAATAGTCAGTCTGGTGGTCTGTCTTTAAGCTGCTGGTATGTCAATTAGAGTTTGTTCTCTACGACTCTCAGTCTGTATTTTTTTTTTTTACCTTTGAACACTACTATCGTGGTTACGGATAAGTGTTGGTGCGATTATCTCTGGAGATATGGATACCAATAATAAACCTCGAGGAAGTCCCAAACACCGTTTTTTAACGGTGATCAATTGTCAAGATCAGGAATCAACGACGCATATGCGAGGGTTCAAGCCCTTTCCGGAGAGTTTAAGACTTCAACAGCGATCATACAACATTATATCAAGGTAATAGGGAAGATGAATTTTTTTAGAAATATGGGTCTCACATGAACAATGAAATACTTCATGACAGTGACTGACATCACGCTTCTCAGTTGACGGTATCTCAGCTGAGGAAATCGGGATGTGAAGTTGATCGTATTCACTCCTAAAAAACATCGTCTATTTCAAGCATATGAACTTCATATCCACACTGAAATGTGCATGGCAGAAACACCGTAGCATTGGATAGCTTGAAAAAAACATTTGAGTTTTTTTGTACATTGATTTACACAACAATCTGATTTTTTAAAAAGTTCGTTTGTGAATAAGACTTCGTTAGTCTAAATGAAACTTGACCGATTTTATTTTGTAGGGTGGTCTATTTATGCAATTGAAAATGAATAAAAAATTCTCTTTTCACAAGAGAAATTGAAGTCAAACTTTTTTGTTCCAATTTCTTATTTAAATTGATTTTTTTTCTCTTTTGGATAGGAAAAGAAAACCCTGATTATTTCAACGAAAAAGAACAAAAACAACAATAACAAGAAAATTAGTTCCGAGAGGGTACAAAAGTAGGTACGGTTGTGTGGAGCGGGTGATCATTTGGGAACCGTGCAAATGATTAGAATTTGACTTTACTAACCAATGGCATAAGAACAAACCAGAATCCAACTCAGAGAATAAAAAAAAAACATTTCATTCTATGGACTAGTAGATTCAAAAGAGTGCTATCATATCAGCGTGCATTCAGTTTAAATTGATATACTGTGTAAATTTTTTAAAATTTATTCTCATATTATCAGAAGAAAATAAGTAACTTTTGGTATATTAAGCTTTTTATCTTTAGCGGGTAAAAAGTTGACATTAGCATAAAAAAAAGATCTATGCAGTTTATGGAGAATGTACCGAAGCGGTTTGCAAAGTTTGATTCTAAAGTTTTTTAATTAAACGATACTATACGGTTTGGTTGACAAGTTGAGATTGATAACGATCAAATTAGCGTATTACTTGAGAATAATCATCGTTATACAACGCTGGATATTATCAACTTACTCAAAATATGTAAATCAAGAGCTGAAAATCACATACATCAACTTGGTCAAGTTAGTTGCTTTGATGGGTGACTTCCACATAAGTTAAGTATTAAAAAAAACCTACAGGATTGTATATAAATATTCTTCCTTTTACACCAATCGTGACGGTCGATGAAACATTGGTATTTCATAACAATGTGGATGGAATGGATCATAGGTCAAATGAAATAAATCTCTATTGAACGTGCAAACAGCCGGTTTCATCCAAAGGAGATGATGTTGTGTAATGGAGAAAATAAAAAAAAGCATACTCTACTAATTCCCTGTCGTTTATCTATCAACTATTTCTTTATTGCTATACCACTTACCCCATCTCTCTCTCTCTCTCTCTCTCTCTCTCTCCATCTCTTTCTCTCTCCATCTCTCTTTTTATCTATCTATGTAACGTGCTATGAATAAAACAATCTGTGATGCGTAGTTCTCGACCTTCTGAATACAAACGCACATACACAACTGACAGAATTACATAAGCACTGAGAAAAAGATTGATTCAATTGAGTGGTATTCCGATGACGAAAAAAAAGTAAAGGTCCAGTTTAATTTGAAAGCTAAATTGTAAATAGAATGCCCTCTAAAATATGATTTTTTTTCAAAACTGGCAAATTTCCGAAAGATATCCAATCGATTGAAAGCTTATAAAACTGAAAGAATAGCACTAAAGCTTTCCCCTTCGGAAGTCGATTACATTCGATAAAAGAATGGTTAGATAGAAACTTTGGAATTATAGCAGAAAAATAGATAAATAAAAAACAACTCTGACGTATGTGTAGGTTCAGATAGAAGAAAAATCACCAGATGCTGCTGATTCAAAATGTATAGTTTCACAGGTGTGAAAAGAATACTTTTTTTCTCGGAAATAACATATGAAAAAAAAAAAGAAATCTATGAGGTTTTTTGTAAAATTCCATCTAAAGATGTGTGCAGTATGCAAATTGAGACCTGCTGATTTCGGATGTGATTGTTTTTCCTCTGTGATACATAGTTCTCGACTTTTAAGAGTATAAACATACACACACATTCTTTCGTACTTTATAATACACACACACACATATATATATATACATATACACATTTCTCTCTCTTCTTATATGTATATGTATATGTGTATACATATATATATGTGTGTGTGTGTACGTGCGTATATAAAGAGAAAACGTAAAAAAGTACAAACGACTGAGAACAATTACAAGTAAAAAAAAAAGAAAATCACTAATAATCAAGGGAAAGAAAAAAAATGAAGAAAAGAAACTAAAGAAATAAAGAATTAAAAGATGCTTCATAGACGAAGAAAAATCATGCCGAAAATAAGGTGGTAATGGCGGAGGAGAGAGAGAGACAGAGAGAGAGAGAGAGAGACAGAGAGAGAGAGAGAGAGACAGAGACAGAGAGAAAGAGAATCGTGGAAACGGAAAAAAAATCATAAAATGTCTTTTCACATGCATTTTCGCCGACAATAAAAAGAAAAGACTGCTGTCAATTAAAAAAAAGCAAAAAAAAAAAAAGAAGGCAAATAGAGAAGTAATCAAAGAAAAGACACCCTGAAATGTGGGAAGAAAATTAGAAGATATCCCGAAAGAGAATGGTGGCAAATTACGACAAAATATAGGAAAATGATGGATCTTTATTTTCGTCCATCTTTGTTTGATTAGAGCGCGTGTACTTTGGGCCGGACTTGGGAAAAAAAATATAATATCCGGCCGTGTGATGCACAAGTAGAAAAAAATACTATTGTCAGATAGAACTAATTCATTGGTTCTTTTTTCATCTTAGGTTCATTCATTTATCAATTTCTTCATTCTTTTATTCATTTATTATTATTGTTCTCGTCTCTGACGTTTTTCTGTTCGAGTCAACGAATCATATGAGGACACAGAAAGATTTCACACAGGCTCAAATACCAGACCCGTTTATATCTGTCTATCTATCTATCTATCTATCGCAGTCCGTTCATATCTATCTATCTCTCTGACTCTAAAATGATTTTGCTTATCAGTATGCTCTAAACCAGAGATGAAAAAATCTGGGATATCTATAACTGAATAATAATAACAATAATGATGTGCATTTGCGGTTCACGCTCATCTAGATGATAATGACCGATTTAAATGATAATTTTAGTATACTCACCTTTATTCATTTATTGGCAAACGCTTGAAAAAAAATTGGCCCCATTCTGATTACATTAAATTGCACTAATTTTCTCCCAAAGGATGACCCAAAGGATTACAGGTCTTATAGTAACTTATACATGACCCTGTCTTTTAATTTCTGTATTCTGAAGCATTTTTATCAATGTTTGTCCTAAGTCTTATCTGTAACATTTCATTATTTGTCTGCTTTTTTCCTTCTACTAAGACTCACTAACCCATAAAGTCTGTGTTATTTATCTTGACGTAACCTTCCCTTCTTTAATGTAAAATGGATTTTAGCATCTTTTTCTTACACTACGTTTGGATCATCATTAACAGTGGTACCTAGTCTTTATCACTTGGGACTGAATCACTACAAGGCTCTTTATTCACCAGCATTCTCCGCCAGGACTCGAGTGTCTATCTCAACACTCTTGTGGTCTGGATGGTCATGATTCTCCTTTGGGACATTTATCAATGTGTCAATTATTGTAGACACGAACTCTGAGTACAAGGGCTCAAAAACCTACCTTTTGCTCTGGTGGGGAAATATCTAAATACATCAGTTACGAGACGGGAATGTCTTAATTTTGCCCCATTCGATTGTGTGTATTTTATGTCATATTAAATGAGTCATATTAAGACAAGTCTGATACCTCTACCGCCTTCTTTCTTTCTTCTTCTTTTTATTGTCAAACTCCAAGCCTGGAGTTGACTTAGTTTTTTTTCAACAACAACAGCACTCCTCATCCAATTTAGGGGAATAAACTCCTTACTGTTTGTCTGTTCTTTTACCTTTAACCAAACCGATATGTAAAATTAATATTCCCCAACCATGATATAGAATCATAGCCAACTAATGGATAAGAGACTCTCTTACCGACTGAGCTAAATTGACCTTGGCTTTGACTGTCAAATCAGGCCCGAATAAAAAATGTGTCCAGAGTACCGGGTGCTATGTTCCCGATATATAGGACTGAAGAAATATAGATATCCATGGAAGACAGCTCTTAAGAAAAAAAAAACATTTATCGTTATTATTTTTCTCCTTTTTCCTTTCTCATTTAGAAGCTGAGTTGTTAGTATTCTCAAAGATGGTCGGAGAAGTGACTGGCCTAAACATTGTGGGATTATAGGGTACAGGTACGCCATCCTGTAACTAAAACCCTTGGGACAGCGCTTTCTGAAACTCAGATTTTTCTTCGGATTAATCTTTGGAGAATTTACAGCTCTCCAAGAAATTTCAGCCTTCAAAATGAAAGAATCATCAAAGAAATGACAAATAGGTTTAGTCATTTAATAGAAACAGCGCCATGTCTTCCGACAGTATGTAGTGTTTGGGCAATCAATTGAAAAAATTGAAAAGATGTGATCGATGAATGTTACTTCTCTCACCTTTTCTTGGGCTGTGATCGCAAAAATGTCTTATCCCCCCCCCCCCAAAAAAATTTTTAATTCAGTCAGACACAAACTGAGGGACCAATTTATCATACACAGTGTGAAAACTGAACCACCACTAGAAACCTTTTACGGGTGAATTAAAAAAAAAGAATCCTACGCATAATAAGGAGTAAATGTTTAAATATTCAGACCTCCAGTCTCAATAAGGCAGCTTGAACGAGCGCAAGATACATATATAGTCAGTCAGCCAGAGCAGCTTTAAAACTGAAGAAACTAATGTTGACAATTTTGGATGACTGTTCTTACATCCGCAAATCATCAGACGCTTGCCCGACAACACAAACGCGTAGCGTGAGTTATGCTGAGGCGGCTTCAAAATAAAGACTTCTGTTCTGAAAGCCCGGTGGAAGTGAACAAGATGGATTTCGTTACGTCGGGTCATATTTGGTACCAAACGCGAGCAATAGGGTTCAGGCCTTATCCATGGACTGTTTATTGAACTTTTCGGTTAATAAGGATCTTAGGTAGATTATGTACTTGCATCGACAAGTGGGAATACATTTTCAAGGAAAAAGAACGAAACAAACGAACAAGAATTAGATCAGGAATTGAAGAATTTCTCTTTGGGCGATTAATCATTGGGGAACTTGCAGCTCTCCAAGAAATTTCAGGCTTCAAAATGAAGGAATCACCAAAGAAATGATAATTCGGTTCAGTCATTCATTTCCTTGAACCTTTCCGCAAGGTTCTTTGGGATTGTTCCTATGCCTCTGACCTCTATTTATATTCTATACTTCACGTTCCACATTTCCTTCAGTTCTCGGGCAAAATCCTGAAATGTGGTTTTCTGTTCTAGGTTGGGTGTTCTGTTTGAAACTGGAAGTTCCAGACGATTTCTTGTACTTCATATTCTAAGACAGACTCTGGTCAGTGCATACACCATTGGTTTGTATTGTTTCGAAATGTAGTCACTTGTACAGTATCGAGTGGATCACCTTTCTTACATCGTCATGTCAGTTCTTATATTCTTCCTGGCCTGATTTGCTATGCTCTCTGTTGTTGTTCTTGTTACTTAGTACCTTTGTCCATCAATTCCCTCAGAGAAGAGTAAAAAAAATGTCGTGGTAACAAAATATTGTAGCTGAAATTTGTGATTTTATGACGATACATTGTCTGCCTCAGTTATACTGCAAACCAAAGCTATGATATTCATATGTGTAATATCATATATCTGTGTCTATAATATCCAAAGATAATGAGTGATCTCGTTTCTGAAGGCTCTTTCTGCAACGATATAACAATAAAAACAACAATACTGACAACAGCATTGAGTATGATAAGGATGAAAATAACATTAAGTAAAAGACAATAATATGCAAAGAATAAAAGTCTAGCAATTACTATAAAAATAGCAATGAAATAACAGTAAGAAAAGCCAATAACAATCAGGAAAATAGGCATAAATTAACTTGTCCTAGTTAATTTATTTCTAATAAAAGAAATTCCGTTTGCCATACAGACAAGTGCCTCTCAAAAGGTGGACCACCATTAGGCAGGCGAAGGGTCATTAGAGAGAAAGGTAGAGAAACAGACAGAGAGAAAGAGAAAATAAGACATAAAACAAGTGAAAGGAGATAAGGAAAGGATGGGAGGAGGGATCGGCTTGAAATGTGGAAGGAAAGGATGAAATAACGAAAAAAAAAAGGTAAAATGAAAGTGAAAGTAGCAAACGAAAGTGAAACTAGAAAACCAAAGTAAAAACATAGGGCGGAAGTAAAGGCAGAAAATGACAGTAGAAATAATTAAAGCTGGGCTGAGGAGCGTTGCAAAGGTCGAGGAGAGCTAATAAACATATGCTGCTGCCCCTGGCTTTTCGCTCTCGATTGAGTCGAGTGTTTGTTAAATTGGAAAGTGCTTAACGTTCGGTGGTGTTTTTGTTCTAGTCATTTTCGTGATTTCTTTTCTTCCAACGTTTCGACTGAAGTATTCCTCGTGTATCTCCAGGTCACGTGATTTATTTGTGGCAATAAATATTACATGATGTTATCATATTGTTTATTTTCAAATTCTTTTGAGGTTGTTGCACATGAAATGTTGTTTTTTTTACATCATTGAGAATAAGGCTAAAAGTAAAAGATTCACTGATGTAATTATACTGGGGGGGGGGGAGATTCAGTGTAAATAGAGATAAAAGTTCGTTATCATTTAGGGTTTTTGACGAAAGATATTAGACTAATTTCCAAGTACGTTTTTAAATTAAGAAATGATGCTGCTCAAGTACATAATAACATCAACAAAGCAGCTGGAGTTGACGCTACTTCTGTGTGAACTGTTCAACATTAGTTCAATGGGTTTAGGTTTAGAAATCGATACCAGTTGTAAACCCCAAAGGAGGCACAAAAATTTTCTTAATGATGAATAATTATCAAAAGTAAATACCAATGAACCACAAACAACGGTTTCAGCACTTTCTGGAGAATTAGAGACTACGACAGTGACCCTATCACGTGATCTCAAAGCAATAGGAATGGTTGAAAAGTTGGAAACGGGTCTTGCTTTAACTGAATGGATTGTTCCAAGACAATGACCGACAAGACAGCTCCCCACTGACAGTTTATTTGCTTAGAAAATTCGGATATGAAGTCTTACAGCATCTTTCATATTTACCTGACATTTCTATGATACATTATCATTTTTTTTTAAATCTTCAACTTCATTTTTACAATGAAAGGTTGAATGATAAAGAAACTATAACTCGTGCCTTTACTGAAATTGTGACCATTAAACTCGAAGAATCTTCATAGAGATGACATATAAATACAAGAGGGTTGTTGGAAAAGATTATTGATTCAAATGGGTAATATTTTGATAACCTATTTTCCCTTTTCCGTTGTTCATCACATCCTCCACCTAAATATTAGAAAAAGAAGACACATAATAACGTAATATTCTCATTGATTATTCTTTGTTACTTAGTCTTTGATTATACATAATCTGAAGATGAGTTAAAGCTTCACTAAGTTCCCTACAACTCTTGCTTTACTTCCAGATGAAGCAAACCTTAGTAAATAATTATAAGTTGATGAATTTTTAAACGCAATATGAAAACATTCGTTATCAGTTACTGACAGTCCGAAATTTTGACCCTAAATTTCCTAATATCTACACTTAGTCGAAAAATGGAAAGATGGATCAATGAAAAAAGAAAGCAAGGGTTCAAAACCTGATGAACGTTCAATAGTATAACTTGATAGCACAAAAAACGGAATTATCAAACCGTATTTGACTTTCAGCTCAGGTTGGTTGTGTTCACTCAACATTATGCTTAAGACAGGTATGAATCCACTTCTATCAGTTTTCGTTGGTTGTCGGCAGACATCTTGACAAAACTTATCTTGTCGGTACTTACGATCGTTGACTGAAAAAAAAAAAGGATTGGTCGAAGAAAACTTGAGCCAACCACTCTTCCATGAATAAACCTTACTCTGGTGCTGTAGTAACATGAAAATTGTTACACCAATTGTGAACCATGGCAGGGGACAGTTTTAGGAGCTTATCTTTTGGAGATAATAAACAAACCATTCTCACCAGACAATTATCTATGTCGAACCTGACAGGGTAGTATACCTTGATTGTGAAGCCCTGAGCTGGACGAATCTACATAGTAACGATACAGATATCATTATGATGCTTCTTATCGTTCTTTATTCAACAACTGATGAATTACCATCACGTTCATAACAACCAGCCATAAGCATAGATATTGGAACTTCACTTCCACTACTGGATATAAATCAACAAACAAAGGTGATACAGTACAAATAATGAAAAACCGTGAAAATAACCAATAGATAGATTAACCGGTATAGTTTCGAAAACAATTTTATACATCACAAACCAATAACACAACTGAAAGAATATTGCAAAAACTAAAATAAAAGAATCAATTAAAAAAACGAACAACGCAACTCGCAAAACCAATCGCTACTGCGAATTTGAAAAAAAAACAAACTTAGGATACTACGTATGGAGCAATCATAAACGAGAAAAACAGAAAAAAGAAGTGTTAATATGATAGGTTTGGGCTTTCCACCTAAGGGGTGGGGACGAACCTCCAAATAACTTTATAAATGGAGATCCGAATAAATCGAATGATTCACCCGATGAGGCCCAAAGGACAGAAACATAAACGAGTTTGTGCAGCGAATCCATTATTTCACCAAGTTTAAAGCTCTGCTCTAACAGAAAGTGTTTGTATCGAGTACTTTTATGAAATAAACCCACCACACATCGTACATTGAATCACAGATTTATACTTTAGTATATATATATATATATATATATATATATATATATATATATATATATATATATTGTAAGATGTACATATGTATATGTATATATTGTTGAAATTGTCGAACAAGGAACATCTTGTTGTTTTTTCTGGTTTTTACAGAAGAGAATATACGCATGGATTCATGGGATATAATAGCTGTCCCAATATCTTATTATAACAAGCCCTTTTGGATTGACAACTAGCCATTTGGGGGTTCGTTGAAAAATTCCACAGTAATATCAACCACACTATATTCGGGTCAACCATTGTTGAGCTGATGTGTGGTAGGCAATTTTAGTTCTCAATTTCATTCCGTCGGACCAAATATGTCCATTTCTAAAGTACATACTGGTGCATTGAAAGAGACGAAAAAGACCAAGAATAAACGAGATGAGAATTCGGATTGCTAGCAGTTATTTAGCCTTTGCATTAACGTCGGCTGTTTAGCACAATGGTAAATGCATCGCTACGTCGAAGCAGCTATCCTATCGGTGGCAGGTTCGATTTCTGCAGCCTTTAATTGTTTATTCTATTGACGTTGTCCAAATTGAATGATATATTGAACATGTAACAACATGAGATCATTTCAAATAAGTTTTTCTTTAAAATATATTGCAATTCATAATTCATTCCGTCGGACTGAATATGTCAGTCTATATATATATATATATATATATATATATATATATATATATATATATATAAACTGACATATTCGGTCCGACATATATATATAGAGAATTGTTCCCTATCGACGCAGAGATGGTTTATAACATGCATGGGCATCCATACCTTGACAAAATCACTTGTGCCATTCTGAAACACGCTTTGTTCTTCAACTAACATACGCAAATATTCACCAGAAATGTCTTGGTGATGCTTTGTGCATTGATCTTTCTACTCGGATAATCTTTAATTTCATTTACAGTGATAAAACGAAAAGACAAGAAATGAGATCTCTTTTTTTCTTCATCAATAAGTAAAAGAGTTTCCGAACAAGAACTGAAAATAAAGAAATCTTAGTCAGGGCAGAGACGAAGCGAGAGAGAGGCAGAAAGAGACAAAGACAGAAAAATATATATATAGAGAGAAAGAGAGAGAAATATATAGAGAAGGAGAGAGACAGAGGTAGAGAGAGAGGAGCAGAGAACGAGTGAATGGGGAGAGGGGGATGCCAAATGTAAAAAAAAAAAATGAAGTAATGAAAAACGGAAATACTGAATATGAATCATTTCTTCCAGAAATTATTCACAGTCAGTGAAGTGGACAAAGAAAGAAAGAATGAATGACTGAAAGGAAAGTAAGAAAGAAACAAAAAGTACGATTAGCATTAGAGAAACGAACTCAGTGGAGAATAAAATTGATATAGAGTGCAAAAGAAGAAGTTTAGAAGCCAGAGAAAACGGAAGACCAGAAACTGAGAATGAGAACTTCTAGGTCCGTTGTTGAAAGTGCAAAGGTTAAAGTGTGGGAATATGGGGGAGTGTGTGGGAGTAAGTAGATGACGTAGTGATAATTGACCGGAAGTAAAAGGAAAGTGCTTGTCAGGATATGCAGGTGGTTGTGGGAAGTAGCTGAAAGTGGATCTTAAAACAGAAGAAAACATCGCAGAGAGTGAAAGCTCATGGTGGAATCGGAGATACGTTCAAAATAAGAAAATAACTCTTTTAGATATCGTGTGTTTGCTATGGATGTTGTGTTGGATGTTTCCCAGCAGAACTAGAAAGCAAGCCAGCCAGCCAACTAGTCATCCAATCTTTTTCTATTGGCAGATTGACACTACAGAATCTTCCAACCCTCCACTGGCATAAATCTGACCATGAATAAGACTAAACTTAGTTGAGTATCTATCTATCTATCTATCTATCTATCGATCTATCCATCTATCTGTACACACACACACACACACGCACACATCATTAGTTTCCATCAGACAGAATGTGATAACATCATATATATATATATATATATATATATATATATATATGTGTGTGTGTGTGTGTGTGTGTGTGTATGTGTGTGTGTGTTCGTGCGTGTGTGAAGGAGAGTGTATGTGGAGGTGCAGAGTCTGTCTAACACTTTGCAGAAAGGGATAGAATCAGAAGAATAAGATTGAATTCAAGCTGAATTTGTTCCGATTCACTTTACAGTGATGTTGACAAAATCATAAGTCTATTTCTCTGATAGATTATGCCAAGTATACTCCCAACAAAATATGTAGCATGTTACTTGGGGTGGAGATGCTCACTGATAAAAGCCATGAAGGATTGAACACGTTATCCCGACGATCTACTAGATTATGAGATCATTTTGTTATATAAATGCATATACAAGAGGAGAGAGAAGAAAAAGGAAGAAATGGCAAGGGGGGGAAGATAAAATGATTAAGAAAAAGAAGAAGAAAAGAGAGAACTGAGATGAAAAAGCAAAAAGTCACAGAAAAGAAAAATGCAGCTCTGAATAAAAGGAAAGAAAAGCGTGAGATTATTTTGAAAAATGAGAAAATCCTAAAAAAGGTAGAAAATAAATAAAAAGTATATAAAATAACATATCTGCAGAAAAATACTGGAAACGTTAAAAGAGAAAAGATTAAGATATAAAAAGTCCGAATAAAATAAGCAAACAAGAAAACTAAAAGAAACAAGAAAAATAATGCAAAGAATGAATGAGAGAAAAGGCCAAGAAAATTGACATCATGGAGTCCTAGTCGGAAGCCAGAGTTCATTGGTCGCTGCGTGTCACGTGTCATCGGCGATGTCAAACCAATTAAATGTCTTCTTTTGCACGCCACTTTGACTCAAGGGTCGTCTTCCGGTATCATGTTGGCATAAATGGCTCTCGCTGGTGTTGCACGACACCACGTGATCGAGCAAGAGGCGTAATCAGCCGGCAGGGGTGCATCACGAACTGCTTGACTTTGTATACTCACTTGAGAAAAGGGCGGGAAAGAACGAGAATGGATATGCTATGAGAAAAGAGCACGAAAACGGCGTTCAAAGGATCGCAAAGAAGAGAAGGAAGGATAAAAGAAGGATAAATGAAATAAAAAATAATGAAAGAAGGAGAAAATAAAAATACTGGGAGAGGAAAGAAATAAGGGAACAATATGAAATAAAATCAAAGAACATATTTGGTGAACACATATCGATAATAGTCAAGGATACGAATGAACAAAATAAACTCATCGGGCTTCAAAACAATTGGATCGCACAAAGAAGGAGAAAAAATAGAAGAAGAAGAAGAAGAAGAAGAAGAAGAAGAAGAAGAAGAAGAAGAAGAAGAAGAAGAAGAACGAGGAGAAAAAGATGTAATAATAATGATAATAATAATAATAATAATAATAATAATAATAATAATAATAATAATAATAATAATAATAATAATGATAATAATGATAATAATAATGATAATCAAAGCGATAAGATGAAGAGAATAGAAGTGAAGAAGCAAATTGTGAACAGAGGAAAAAGAATAACAAGAAATTATTCTGGAAACAAAGAAAAAGATGAAGAGAAATGGAGATAGAAGGAAAGAAAATCAGGAAAAGGAAAATGAAAAGAACATTGAGAATTAAAAAAATAGAAACAGTAATATAAAGAAAAAGAAAAACTAAAGGCAGATTAAACAATCTGAAGAAGAAGAAGAAGAAGAAGAAGAAGAAGAAGAAGAAGAAGAAGAAGAAGAAGAAGAAGAAGAAGAAGAGGATCATCATCAGTGATAGCAACAACAAGAACAAGAACAAAAGTAATATATATAAGGAGGATAGAAGAAAAAAGATGTGAAGAAGAAAATGAAGAAGGAAAACATTTTAAAAGTCTATTTGACGAGACTGAGAAAAATACTAAGCGAAGATGGGACCATTTGTGAATCAAAGGAGGAGAAAAATAAAAAGTTGATAAAAGTTCATGAATGAAAGCGAAATTAAGAACAAATGGAAACAGAAAGAATCACATAAAGAAGAAGAATGAACACAAAATGAAAGGAGAAGGAAAAAATGGAGAACAGAAAAAATGAAGGAAGAAAATGGATGACAGGAGAAAAGAAATGTAATGAAAGGAATGATCAATGAATGAAAGAGGAAATGAATAGAAACAAAGAAAGAATAGAAAAGAGAGGTATGACGTCTAGAGAGAAGAAAGCAGAAAAATGAATGAAAAATATTTAAAAAATCTTTTTTTTTTAATGAATGAAAACTACCGAACACGAATTGAATGAAATCAAGATATTCCAGAAGAGAGACAAAGAAAGAAACAAAGGAACAAACAAACTGTGACAGTATTTAGATAGAAAGAAAGAGAGAAATAAAGGCAAGGTATCCTTGAAAGAGACAAAGAAAGAAAAGAAGTAAGAAAGAAATGCAAGATGTCCTTTAAAGAAAAGATGTAAGAAAGAAATGTGAGATGTCTTTGAAAGAAAGAAAGAAAGGATTAACGAAAGGAAGGTTAGTTATTCTGAGAGGAAAGAAAGGGAGAACGCCGATATGTTCCAGGAATAAAGAAAAAACGAAATAAATGAATAAAAAAAAGGTAGCGTGTTCTAGAAAGAATGAAAGGCAATATATACTAGCAAGATATTTAAGAAAAAAAAGAAACAGAGGAAAAAGACAGAAGCGAAATTAGGGAAAAATAGAAAAAAAGACAAGAGAAGAAAGTCAATGAGACAGATGTGTAGAAGTGTAAATATCAGAGGTTGTAAAGAGAGGGAACCAGACAGTGCGGGGGAATAAGGTCAGGGAGAGGAACGGGACAAAATGAAGATATGGGAGGATCTAAATGAAAATATGACGAGAAAAAATAGGGAAGAAGAAGAGGTAGCAGAAAAGGGGGATTGAGATTGATTGTATAATCCAGTTAAATTTCCGTTAATCCTTTTTATTGATCAGCAAGGACTTCAAGTTGAAAGTGGTTCATTTGGGTGAAAAACGAATCAAGACGAAAGAAGGAAAGAAACGGGCAAAACTCGAAGAAAGAAAATAGAAAATAGAAAATATAAACGGTAGAGAATGATACAAAGAAAATAAAAAAGATGAACCAGCAGAAACGAATACACCCGAGAAATGCCGAGGAGCGCCGAGAAAAACTAAAGGGGAAGTTTGAACAAATATTTATTTTAATTCATCTATCTAATTTGTTTTAATTTATTTATTTTAACTTTTTTGACGGGGGTTCAGAAAGCTGATTCAAAACTAGAATAATGAACGTCATAATTCAATGAAAAAGTTATGAATTGGAAAAAAAAAATATGGAAGACACTAACAAGCAAAATATAAAAAGAATATTGGTGAAAATTCTGGATAAGAATATAACTGAAAATCCTGCAAAGGAAATCCATGTATTTTGGATTGTGGATACAAAAGGAAAGAAACTCAAATTTAGAATTCAACTATGTAAAATTTACCCATAAAAACATTTTGTATTATCAATAAAAAATCTTTGATGGAGAGGCAAAAGTATTGTTACTACTACTACTACTACTACTACTACTACTACTACTACTACTACTACTACTACTGATAATAACGATAATAATAATAATAAGACCGATACAAGTACCTAGGTGTCCTTGAATGTGACACGATAAAACGGGAAGAGATGAAGGAGAAAATTAAGAGAGAATACCTCAGAAGGATAAGGAAAATATTAGAAACCAAATTAAATAGCAGAAATCTAATAAAAGGAATGAACACCTGGGCTGTGTCAGTAATTAGGTATACAGGACCATTCCTAGGATGGACAAAGGAAGAGCTCCAATCAATGGATAGGCGAACAAGGAAACTTATGACGATGCATAAAGCATTACATCCTAGGGATGATACAGATAGGCTATACGTTAAGAGAAAAGAAGGTGGTAGGGGGCTCATCAGCATAGAAGATTGTGTCCAGAGAGCTAAAGTAGTCCTAGATAGATATGTGCAAACAAATAGTGAAGAAATCATAAAGAGCGCGAGGGATAGTGCGACAAACAATAAAGTAGAAAACAATGGAACAGTACAGCAAACTAGAAAAGAAAAGTGGGAAGGGAAAAAATTGTACGGCGAGTTTAAAAGACAGATAAAAGAAATAGCAGACGAGAAATCATGGACGTGGTTACGAAAGGGAAACCTTAAGAGAGAAACAGAATCGCTCATCATTGCAGCCCAAAACAAAAGCATAAGGACAAACTACATAAAAGCAAAAATCGACAGAACACAGACAAACAGCAAATGCCGCATGTGCGGTGAGAGAGATGAGACAGTGAACCACATAACTAGTGAATGTAGCCAACTCGCCCAGAAGGAGTATAAGCATAGACACGATAGAGTAGCAACGATGATACACTGGGAACTAAGTAAACAAATGGGATTCGACCATGGGGAAAAGTGGTATCAGCACAAGCCAGAGGCAGTTTTGGAGAATGACAACCACAAACTACTGTGGGACTTTGACATCCAAACTGACCACCTCATCCAGGCAAGAAGGCCGGACTTAGTAATAGTAGACAAAAAAAGGAGGGCCTGCCAAATAGTAGACGTTGCTGTACCTGCAGACCATAGAGTAAAAAAGAAGGAGGGTGAGAAAAGGGAAAAATACCAGGACCTAGCAAGGGAGTTAAAGAAAATGTGGAACATGAAAACCAGGGTAGTACCGGTCATAGTGGGCGCACTAGGAACTGTCCCCAAAACGCTGAGGGAGAGACTGGAGGAGATCGGGATTAGGGGGAGGATAGAGACCGTACAGACCACAGCACTGCTGGGCACTGGACGGATACTGAGGAAGGTGCTAGAGATATAAGGACTGCAGCGAGGCGTAGCTCTGTCATGATATGCGAAAGAGAGAGGAGACGTTAGCTGAAGACCTGGGGAGACTTATTGTCACTCAGCCTTCAGCGATAACCACTGGGCAACCGGTGTGAAACTGTAAATCGCAGAATTACTGCGATCTATGAGTACGAGGAGAGGAGGGCTGGAGACTTGAGGAGACTTGCTGTCACTCAAACTCCAGCGGTTACCACCAGGCAACTGGTGTGAGATTCCATAATAATAATAATAATAATAATAATAATAATAATAATAATAAACGATATAAATACCTCGGAGTTCTCGAATGTAGCACTATGAAACGGGAAGAAATGAAAGAGAAAATAAGAAATAAATACCTGAGGAGGATAAGAAAAATATTAAAGACCAAAAGAAATGAACACATGTGCATTATTATTAATAAGATAAGCAGGTCTGTTTCTTGGATGGACAATCAATGGACCGGCGAACGAGAAAGTTTATGACAATACACCAGACTTTGCACACCAGAGATGACGCAGATAGACTGCATGTGAAGAGGAAAGAAGGCAATAGAAGATTCATCAGCATAGGAGACTGTGTCCAAAAGGCCAAAACAGGATTACAAAAGTATGTGCAAGCGATTAGTGAAGACATTTTAAGAAACGTCCGAAGCAGAGCAACAAAAAAAGTAGCAAACGAAGAAGCAGTCAAAAAAACAAAAACAAAAATCAGAAAAAACTACGTCGAGAATTCAGAAGGCAGATACAGAATGTCACAGACGAGAGATCATGGACATGGCTACGCAAAAGAAACCTGAAGAGAGAAACAGAATCGCTGATCAGTGCAGCCTTAAACAAATGTATCAGGACAAACTAGATAAAGGCGAAAATCGACGGAACCCAAACAAACAACAAATGGCGCCTATGCAGAGAAAGGGATGAGATCGTAAACTAGTGAATGTAGTCAACTAGACCAGAAAGAGTACAAAAACAGACACGACAGAGTAGCAACGGCGATACACCGGGAACTGAGCAAACAAATGGGATTCGATCATGCGGGCAAATGGTATCAACACACCCCGGAGACAGCTCTGAAAAAAAAGGATAAATTAGTTTGACATCTAAATTGATCACCTCATCCAAACAAGAAGACCAGACCTGATAGTCATGGACAAGGGATGGAAAACCTGCCAATTAGTAGACTTATGATCGGTGGGGACGATAAAAGAGGAAGGCTAAAGTCTCACAGTCACTCAGGCACTGCAATGAACTGCACGAATACTGAGGAAAGTGCTAGAAATATAAGATCTTTGACCCCAGCTGTTAGCAGTGGCCAAACAGAGGAGGATGAAAAAAAAACAACCAAATGGTAGTGGAGGTATGAACCACAGTACTGCTGTAATAGGCGAGGGTGAGATGAGATGAGAGGAGAGCTGTAGATTTGTGGAGACTATCTGTCACTCAGCCTTCAGCAATAACCACCGGGCAACTGGTGTGAAACTGCAAACCACAGTACTGCTGTGGATTATGAGAGTGTCGAGAAGAGGGTTGAAAATTTGAGGAAACTTGCTGTCACTCAACTTCTAGCAGTAACCACCAGGCAACTGGTGTGAAATTTCTGATGATAATGATGAATGAACGACTTTGGTTTGACAATATAAACATTTATGCAAACCAGGGACTGTCTCAAAAAGTAAAAAAGGAAAATACTTGGAACCTCTGAGATCCAGATCGACCAACCTATCTCATCGAGAATATTGGACAAAGAAAAGAGGAATTCCCAAACCAAAAACATAGCAGTGCCCACAGAGCACAGAGTAAAAACGAAAGCAAGCGAAAAATTACGAAAATATCACGAGCTCGCCCGGGAATTGAGAAAACTGGGCGAAACAGCCCTAATGAGTTCGGATTCCATCAAAATCTAACAGTATATTTATTTAATAAGTTAATTGAAGAAAGAAAGTATGAACAAAGGAAGAAAAAATGAGAGGAAGAAGGATGGAGATAATGTATGGAGGAATGAATAAGAGAAAGGAGAAAGAATGAATGGTTGAATGAAAGAGAGAAAGAAAAAATAGTCGAAAGAAACCATGTAAGAAAGGTAGAATGAGCCAGTGATTGAATTGAAGGAAGAAAGAATGAAAGGAAGAAGGAGGGAAAGAATGGGATAAGGACTGAATAAGAGAAAGAAGTCAATGAATAAGTTATTTCTCTAGCCTTTTGTTGGGAAGTGACCACAGAAAAAAAAGTCTGCGAATGCTGCCGGACACAAACTAAGGTATCAATTTAGCATGAACTTATGTGGCAAGTTGAACCTCCACTGAACACCATTCAAGGAGGCGACATACAGGAAGCAAAAAATCTGTTTCCCCGTACATAATAAAAGATAAATTATTAAATATCTAGTCCCCTGTCTCCATTGGTACGGCATAGACACACATACATGAAGAGCCAATAAACTAGACAGCCAGCCGTACGTGTTTAAAAACTACGGAAACCTTTTTTAACAGTTTTAATTGACGTTTTGCTAACAGATTTAGTCATTCAATAAAAAACCGCCATGTGACCAAAATCTTTTGGCAGCATGACATAAGTCAAAATGTCCAATGCAAACGGACCAATTTATAAAAGGTCGAATTTATGAAACGTCCGTAGAATTAAAAAAAAAACTATTTGGTTGGGGGCTCAAAAAACGAAAGAAACCTCATTTCTAGCTCTAATAGCGAACAAATGTTTGATTTTTCAGTCTTTTAGCTCTTTTGATGAGGCATGTACATACCAAGCCAGTCAGCAAGCCAGACTAATCTAAAATTTGGAGAAACCTATGTTGACAGTTTTGGTTTTTGGTTTCTATGAAAGAATGAATGAAAGAATGAAAAAAAAAGACTTACTGAATATATAAATGAAAAATGATTAGTCTGTTTCGTCTCTCATCAGAAACTATCATAGGACCAATGTGTTTTGGCACCATGTCTCAGTTGGGGTGATTGATTGTAAAAAAAAATGGAAGAAGGGGTGATCAATTAATAAGTTACTTCTCTCTTTTGTTTGTTAGTGATCACTAAAAATTGTTCCGGAAAAACAAGCGAAATTGCTGCCGGGCATAGCTAAGGGACCAATTTATATAAACTATCATTGAAAATGGATCCCCTGCCCCAACCAAAAGTCAATTCAGATGCTGGAGGGTGGAATTTAGAAAATACAAAAAAAAAATTTCTCTAGACTTGACAGGGATCAAATGTTTCAATTTCCAGACCTTTAGCACTTTTAGTGAGGACTGTATGAGTGACACAGCCAGTCAGCCAAACAGCTAGGCCAACTTTTTTTAAAAACTGGAGATGCCCATATTGATTGTTTTGATGACAGTCTAGGTTGGTGATTTCCAGTTGAATGAATGAATGAATGAAAGAAAGAAAAATAGAAAGAAGCAAAGTAAGGGAGAAAGAAAGAAGGGAAGGTAAAGAGGGAGAAAGAGAGAAAAGAGAAAGAGAGAAATGAAGAAAGACAGAAAGAAGAGAAGAAAGAAAGTAGGGAAGAAAGGAAGAAAATAATCTCTTATCAAAATAAACCAGGAATGAAGTCTATTGTTCTTTAATGTGCGCGAATAAGGAATTAATAATGGATTGATCAGTTGAAGACGAAGAGCAGAAACAAAAAAGCCATTCTTCCTAAGACATTGCTTGCATTAGTAATGTCATCATTAGTAATGTCATTATCGATAACATTACGAGTATTGTAAGCATCATCGTTATTATTGACAATCTTCTCATCATTAATAGAATCATTATTATTATTATTATCGTTTTTGTCAAACAAAACCATTATATTATCAGCAGTTTTATCATGTTAACAATATTGAAGCACATATTTATAAGATGAGCCGAATCGACTTTGATATGGCTACGTAGGGAGAACCAAAACAGAGAAACTGAGTCAATCTTGAATACCATGTCATAAAGACGAGTTATATAAAGGCCAAAATAGACAACATTCAGGTTGACAGCAAATGTAGACATTATAAAGATAAGACAGCCAAGTACAGGATAATCAATGTAGTAATTTAGCACAAAAGCAACATATGAACAGATATAACTGGGTAGGGAGGGTGATCCACGGGGAACTATGCAAGCCACAGCGTTTTTGAACATACAAAGCAATGGTCCATGTGCAAACCAGAATCTCTCTCAGATAATGAAACACGCTGGGTTTTTGAGGTCCAAACGGATCATCCAATATAGGCCAGAAGATTGGATCTAGTTGTTGTGAGGAGGAAAAGATCGCATTGGATCGTGGATCTCGCTGTTCCAACAGACTACACCACGCAGGTGAACGATGATAAATATCTGAATAAGTATCTTGACCTTGCTAAAAAAAACCTGAAATATTATGGAAAATGAAAGTGGCAGTTGTACCAATTGAGGTTGAAGCTACGGGAATAGTACCAAATAGTTCAACAAGGACATCGGCAGAACAAGGAATCCGGTTGAAGGACATAAACCATCACTTATTCATAACTGCTGAAACCAGTTAGAATACTGAGGTAAGTTCCCAAGAATTAAAGAGACTTGCTGTCACTTGATCTCTGGTAAAGGCTGCCAGTCACTGCTTGTGTGAAAACTCGATAATAATAATAATAATAATAATAATAATAATAATAATAATAATAATAATAATAATAATAATAATAATGAAAGAAAAGAGAAGAAAATGAAAAAAAGAAATAGAAGTTACATGGTCAAACAATGAATGACAATGATCTACTACTACTACTACTACTACTACTACTACTGATAATAATAATAATAATAATAACAATAATAATGATAATAATAATAATAATAATAATGATAATAATAATAATATTAGTAATAATAATAATTCCATTGGAAATAATAGATGGATGGATGAACAAATGAACAAATGAAAGATGGCGGACGTCTTTATTTCTCTCTTGTTTTTCTTTATCTTTTATTTTTCTTCTACTCGTTGAATAAAACGTTAATGCGTTGCTTCCGTCGAGTCCATATCTGGAAATATGGCACCATCAAATTGGAGTGGATTTAATTCTCAGACGTTGTTGTCGTAGTGGTTATTGTTGTTGCCGTTGTTGTAACTTCTGCTTATGGCGAAGGATTTAAAGTGGGACGAGTTGCAGACGACAGCCGAATGGAAGAGAAATAATGGTGGAAAGAGATTGAAAAATGAAAGAAATGAAGCAAGAAGAAACCAGGGGGGAAGAAGAAAGAGAAGAGGAAAGAAATACCGAACAAAATGGTTTTATTAAAGTGTTCCGGATTGTCCAACAAAAAGAAAAAAAAATATCGACAAGGATACGGAATATGACTGGCTTAAAATATGGCTTTTATAAAATCCACATTATCTCTTGCAGTATGCATGGTCTCATGTCAGCGTACACATGCATGCATATATGTATTACTGTATAGATACAAGCTCGTCCAACTATGATACGTATATGCTTGCTAGACTGACTGCTAAAGCATATGGTCATGTTGACCCGTTTTCAAGTTGGCATTTTATAAGTTTATTGTACGAAAATATTCTGTTCAGCGAAAAAACTCTTTCATATTTTCCCCAACAATCTACCCGCTTGGTCTGTCTGTCTGTATCTATCTCTCTCTCTCTCTCTCTCTCTCTCTCTCTATCTATCTATCTATCTATCTATCTATCTATATATATATATATATATATATATATATATATATATATATATATATATATGCTGAAGTTTAAGGGGAGAAAACAACCGACACATTTTTTATGGTTTATCTATTTATCAAGAGTGATTGATTATATTCAGTATTGATTTAATTACTTATAAAATTTCTGTTAGGACGTAGAATTTGAAATTAACCCAATTATGTGGATTTGCCCATGAAAAGAATGAAAAAACGATCTCGTTGAGAGAATGACACCTTAATTCTTAACAGTTTTTTAACCATCTTAATTCAGTTTGAAAAATCTTTTATCATTCTAATGATGTAATTATGAAATTTTCATGGTTAAAATTCAATCACTTATAAAGGTTAGAGCTAATATCATGATGTGTTGATTTGCAATTCGACTCCAAATTATTTCTGTATTAGAATGAAATAAAATTCTACTACAAAGAATAAAAATTATGATACAATTATATCATGTTGTTATTTGAAAAAGTAATTGACAGGTTTCTTTAACAGATATCATTGCTCGTAATTAAAATTTCAATTATACCAATATCAACAATATTATAAAGGTGAAATAATTAAATGAATGAATAAATCAATAAAATTAGTGATTGTTATTCTATAATACCTGTATTCAATATCATTGATTGTGATTTAAACTTTTCAATATAACATCATTCTGAGAGCATTTCATTCCTTCGATTACGCAAATTCTTTTTGTCCTTAAGCATTGAATTTCTCTATTGTTCCTCCAGATATAAGAGCATCTACCATTAGAACATTATGGTTGTATTGAATGGCTAAGGATTTACCATTTAATTAAGGTGTTAAGGCCTTTTGTTTTTGATTCCAAAAGTATTTTGAAGTGCTGTATCGTTTTTTTATTTTTTATGAAGGAAATTGCGGTTGTATTACTTGGATTCTTTGCAATATATAAATATATATATATATATATATATATATATATATATATATATATATCGCTGGGCAGGATTATTGATACCATCGAATTCTTTTGTATAGCATGTATCAAAACTGTTACCGAGGGCGGCATGCAACAAAATGTTAAGGAATATTACTTTCCCAGTCATAACTTCAATTTCTGCTTTGACATTACGACAGGCATGTTTAAAAAAAATAATTTTTTGTAAATCACTTTGGACATCCTATTATATTTGATGATTTTCTATTTGTTTCTGTTGATATCTTACAGGTCATGCAAAAGAATTCAAGGGTGCCAATAATCCTGACCGGTGATATATATATATATATATATATATATATATATATATTGTACATAAACTTATACACAGAGAGAGAAAGAGAAAAAGGAAGAGAGGGGAGACACACACACACAGAGAAGAGGGAGAGAGAGAAAAGGGAGAGAGAGAAAAGAAAGGAAAGAAATGGTGCTACGACCTATTAATATTATATAGGAATACATCCGTATGTTCGTGTATATATATATCTATCAAATATAATGAATATGTGTTCGTTGTTAATATTTCTCATATATATATATATATATATATATATATATGAGAAATATTTATATATATATATATATATATATATATTGTCGTGTTTGGACGTGTTCATTGAACGCGTTCATATTTTTAGTGGATGGTGAACTAAACGCATCAGTTCTGAAACTAAGAACATGAATGCTGTTCACTCTCAAAGGAATTAACGACACTCATAGGAGTTAATAACACTCAATCACGTTTAGCCTCCGAGATTTTGAGATAATAATTTTTGTGTTAAAGAAACGATGAATCAGATTTCGAAAGAAATGAAATGATTTTCTGGAAGCATTTTTAAAAAAAATTTCTTGTCATATTTCCATTAGAAGACCAAAAGACTAATGAGTTTGAACATTAGTACGGAAAACCATAATCAGCATAAATACTGCTGCTGCTACATATCCGAGTTCGTTATTACAAAACAGAATTCGTTCCATTCATCAAATTGAACTTTTCCAATGCAACAGCTTGAAACATTTTTCCCCAATAAAGAATACTCATTTAATTCAACATCCCACAAAAAACTATACTACTCTTTAATGTACATTAATGTGCAGTAGAAAAATATATTAGAAAAAATTACTACATGAATGTCTTCCGTAGCTGTGTCAACATTTCTGCTGATATATTTTTTTTTTTAAATTAAGTTCCGTACATTTTTATGAGGTGAATCAATAAGTATTTTGATGCTGAATGCGTATTTCTAATGCAAATTGTGTACAAAGAGGCATTTTTTTATTCGATGATGATGATGATGATGATGATGATGATGATGATGATGATGATGATGAAAAATTGACTGGATTTCTTGACCCAGGCGGGAACTTTGAATTTCATCACCGTAGAAAAAGGTTCTGTTACTAATAAATGTTGAATTGAAGGTAAATCAAACTTTATTTGGTACATATTCCTCATCACCATCATCATTCAGTCTTTCAACGCCCTTCGGACTCGCCACACTTCTCTATCATGGGCGTCGCAGAGCCAGTACTTTCTGAATTTGTCTATCTTGTCCCTCCATCTAATATTCTATCGGCCGCATATGATCTCGGGGGATACATGTATTGAGTTGCGATGTCCATCGGTTGTCCGCCATTCTTACAACATGGCCAGCCCATTGCCATTTGAGATTTTTAATGGATTCTATGATGTTTCTGACTCTTGTCTTTTCCCGGATGTTACCTTACTGTCTTGTGGTCTCTCCATGTGAGGCCCAGATAATTCTTTTATGTGCACGTTCTCAATTTGCGGATCTGTCTCTTGGTTAGGTTCCATGTGACAGCTTCATAAGTGACTATTGGGAGAATGCATTGGTTATACATTCACTCTTTGTTAATGATTGATAATTATTTGTAAACCATCCGTAAACGTTACTTGGATAAAGTTGCCACCGTTATTTTTGATAAGGTTTAATTGACTATCAATTTACCATATAGTGATTAATTAATCAATATAAATGATAGGTGATGTATACCCATTTTTTGTGCAACATCTTTAAAATCTTTGATATCCAATTTGGAAAATGCATTTCATATTTTTCAATATGTTATTCCAAAGCTATTTATATTTTTGTTAGAAAGGAAAAAGACCTAAATTTCAAATATTACAACGCTGAAACGAATGTTCTGATTTTTTTCTCCAATTCAAAGGATGCTGTTTTTCAATGAAAAGGAAACATGAAACAAAGACCGCCGCCATTTGTTTACGTCTTGAAATTTAAAGAAAACCCAAATATGGTTGTCAATAAAATTGAATTTAATGCTGTAGATTGTGAGCCAATTATCTGCTGATCTTACAAATTTTAACTATTTTTTTCTTAAGGCCACTATTATAATAATGTATAATTATTTTTTATTTTACAGTCAAGATAATAACGAAATATGTTATTTTGTATAAATATTTATTTGAAATAATGAAGTTTAATCTATTTTAAATCCACTTTATTTTTACTACTATTTTACTACTAGATGGTTGCAACTTGATAAAGTCATCCAAATAATGTTTTTTGTTTACAACCAATTTTTAACCGATAAAAACAGTAAATGCCTCTCGACTAAGTTTAATAACCTACCAATTTACGATTTATTATTGATGGTTAATATAAAGTGTTACCGGATATCTCGTTGTAGGTCATAGGAGAAAAAGCGGAAGGAATGAACGTGAACTATATCATTTTTGAGTTTGAAAAAATTAAAAATTGTAATCTAGTTCATTTTAATCTATGTGAACTGAACTATGAGCTAAAACTTCTGAACTTGCACAACATTATATATATGTATATATATATATGTATGTGTGTGTGTGTGTGTGTGTGTGTGTTAAGAAATGGACGTATTTGGTCCGACATAATGAATTATTAATTGCACTGTATCATACAGAAACTTATATGAAAGGATCTGTTATCGTGTTAATATATCACTCAATTAAGACGATGTAAATAGAATGAACAATTAAAAGAAAATTTAGGGCCTTTGCACTACCGGCGGCTGTATAGCTCAATGGTAAGTGCATCGATTTCTGACCCATTTTCTTCAATTATTTATTCTATTTACGTTATCTTATTCGAGTGATATATCAAGATCATTTCAAATAAGTTTCTATATGATAAAACGCAATTTATAATTTATATATATATATATATATACATATATATATATATATATATGTGTGTGTGTGTGTGTGTGTGTGTGTGTGTGTGTGTGTGTGTGTGTGTGTGTGTGTGTGTTATTAATGTACGTTTCGCCAGTACCGAGTGATGTCCAGAGAAAAAAAGGAATTACATGAAGACGGATATTTTGTACAGTTTGTCTGTGAGTTGTGGTTGTAAGGGGTGTTAGTCTATTGGCACATCATATGTGCAGTGAATTTTGTGGTGGGATTTGAGTCATGACCTCAAGGAGAGGAGATCATCTGTCATGATTTGAGATGTTATTGGATGTCAGATGTTGGTGGTTGTGTGCCAGGTTAATTCTGAATTTAGTTGGCTCAGTTTGAGCGGAACGTCGAAATTAAGAATCATTTGTCCTGAAAAATTGTCTTTCAATCATATATATATATAGAGAGAGAGAGAGGAGGGGAGAGGGAGAGAGAGAACTTGACATATATATGAGAATAAAGATATTTTGTTGATAAAATGCAATAACAATTATGAATATTACTTATGAGTCAATACAATTGTGTATGATTGTGGAAGCAAACATACATCTATCTGGCGGTGCTTACAGCCAGACGGGGAATATATGAACCCTCTGCAATTTGCTGACGACTTTGTATGGATACAAGAAACATGAGATGAGCTATAAAAAAACAGTAACTGATCAGAATAAGGAAAGCCTCGAAGTAGACTTAACGTTAAAGATAATTAATACGAAGGTAATGATTAACTATGTGAGGTGAAAAACAGATGCTTACAAGGACATCTTTAAAGGTAGAACTTCTTACACATACTAAGGTACTTGTGTGTTTATGCTTATGCATTTATTTAAATAAGTAAATGCATTTATATACATGAATAGACAGCTGAATGTATTCATGTGCTGCATATGATATATGTATATGATTATAAATTACATTATATATATATATATATATATATATATATATATACATATTGGTATATCATATCATATTGAAACTCTTCTTCGAAATGAACCCCTGTTATTACTTGGTAAATTAGGCCTAGACAAGTGAACATTTAGAGAAAACGGGGTTGTAGCAGGAATAAAACCTGCGACTATAGGGTAGCTGCTTCAATGTAGCGTTGCTCTTACCATTGAGCTATACAGCTGCTCGTAAAGCAAAGGCCAAAATAGCTGTTTTAAATCCAAATTCTCATTTTGCTTACTCACTGTCTAAATCTGCTCAATTTATTTCATTCACCGCGACAATTATGTTATTAAGAAATCGATATATGATCTGACAGAATGATTATACATTGCGTTATATTGTACTGAAGTTCTTATTTGAAATGATCCCCTGTTATTACACGGCGAATGTATCATTTGGCGTAGACAACATAAACAGAATTAATCTGTATTATCGGTGGCTGTTTCATCATCATCATCATCATCATGAGTCTTTTATCATCCGTCGTTGGACATAGACCTTCCCCAGGATACGCCAGATCTCTCTATCATGGGCGTCTTGGATCCAATACTCTCTGAATTTGTCTAGCTCACCCATTTTGTATTCTGACTGCCTTGTTTTCGCATGTGATCACTTGGAATACATATTGTTAGTTGTGATGTCTAGCGGCTGTTGACCAGTCTGTTGCCATTTGAATATGATGTCTCAGACGCCTGTTTTTCTCTAATGTTTTGTGCCGTCTTATGATTTCTGCATGCAATGTTGAGCATGTGCACGTTGCTTGGTACTCATTTTGCGGATAAGTCTCTTGGTCAGGTTCAATGTTTCAGTGCCATAGAAGACTATCGCGGGTGTAGAATTGGTTGTATACTCTTCTTTCTAGGATTAATGGGATTTTGTTGTACTTGAAGATTGAACTTGTCCTTCTGAAACCTTACTATCTTGGAGTGATTCTTTTGATTTCTTCTTCTTTTGAGGATTTCATAGAGATTCGTTGTCTCAGGTAGATGTAGTGGTCAACTTTCTTCATTTCTACGTCTTCAATTTTGATCATTGTCTGTTTATTTCCAACGTGATTGTTGCACATGACCTTCATTTTGCAGAAGTTTATTTGAAGGTCGTCTTCCTTGCTCTCTTTATTTAGTTAATCTAGCATTAGTTGGAGGTTGAGTAGGTTCTCAGCAAAAAAGGACGATGTCGTCTGCAAATCTGAGGTTGCTCAAATATTTGCCGTCTATTTTGATCCCTGTATCCTCCCAGTCTAGGCATCGGAAGATCATCTCGAGGCAGGCCATGAAGAGTGTGGGTGAGCTAGTATCTCCTTGTCTCGCCCCTTTTTTGAGCTGAAAGAGCTCTGAGTCTTTGTGTAGCCTGATAAAGGAGCTGCAATGACAGTATATATGTTGCAGTACTCTGACATATACGGGGTCTACACATTGTAAAATAATTGCCCCAATGACCTTGGCAATTCCTACTGAGTCGAAGACCTTCTTGAAGTCGATAAATGCTACAATGAGTGGCATTTTATATTCTACTGCTTTCTTTTTTAGTTGATTTATCGAAAAGTAGTGGTCTAGGGTCGAGTAGCTTCTTCTAAAACCAGCTTTGTACCAAACTTCTGAGATCTGTTTTTGGCATAAGTTGAATAAAATTACTTGTTTCCTTGTGATGATCTTACCTGCTTCTTTGAGTAGGTTGATGGTGATGTTATCTTGAATAGGGGCTTCTCTCTTCTCTTCTTTACTTTCATGGCTTTTTCCCCTCCCATGGCATAATTTCTGAGAAATCCTTGAATTGATTGCAACCGTTGATTTGTGGTTCTTGTTTGGAGTTAAATTTATAGTAGAATGTTCGGGTACTTTGGACGATCCTGTCTGTTGTGAGATCTCCATTTTCTCCGAATATACTAGTTAAATGTTTCCGTCCTGTGCTCAGAGTTTTGTTAAATAGCTTTAAAACTCCGACCTTTTTCCGAGAATAGTTTCGATGATTGCTGTTGTGTATCTTTTGTTTTTTCTCCGTTTCTTTTGGATAGTTTTATTTTAATTTTCTCTCTTCTTGTCATTGGCCGGAGATTCCTGCCTTTTTGTTTCATCTGAGATTTTACTGATGGTTTGTATTCTCTTTGGTCTAAATAAAGTGATGACTTCAATTAGAAACGCTGTTACTTTGTTGCTGAATCCTGTAATGTTGATGTCGTTCTCTTCTGTTTCGGTAAGAAGTCTATATCTGTTTTGCATGTTTAGCTCAATGATAAAAGCAACGCTACGTTGTAGCGGCTACTTTCTTTGATTTTTTATTCAGTTTACGTTGTGAAGGCCAAACTAATGATATCTCATGAGCACCAGAAAGTCTGACAGGATACTTTTGCACACATTGATTTTTCTCAAAAATTATGAATTCATTACAGAAAAATCATTCTTCAAGCCTTCACAGAGAAGTTGTATTTTCATTGTAACTATAATACCAAACTGGATCGTCACTTTCCGTCTGTCATATTGAAGTATACCTTCAAAGTATTTGATTTCCTCTTCTTTCGAAAAAAAAAATCAGGCTGTCTTACGTTTTGTGAATGCAAGAATTTTGACCATCGTCGAAATCGACTACGGATGAGAAAAAGGGCAAAAACAATTGTTACATCAGGTGATATTAAAAGCAATAACGATATAATTTATTTTTCAATTTTTGTTTACCTTTCATAGACATTTATGCTCGCTCACTCGATTTTAAAAACGGCGCACAAAAGGTGTGTGTCGTTTTTAACATCAAGTGATTGTGTGGAACTCAACAATTTATAATCATTATTCAATGCAATCAGTCAATTGTGCCATTTCAGTCACTTGATTTTTGCTGTTTTCTCTATCTGCAGTTGATTTTGACAATGGTGGAAATTTCTTCCAACACATAACGAAGGATTGCCACATATCATTCACAATTAAGAATATTTTCTTCATATGATCGGAATCTTAAAACTAAACTGTACGGATGACGTTGACTCGAAGGGACCTACACACTTCTGTTCGGGAGTCTGCGTAAACCTACTCGACGATGTGCCACACTAATGCCAAGATTCGATCGCACTTCCCGCCAGTTGAAAAAAGCAACAACATCCGATCCATTATTGGCTCGCGCTACACCTATCCACATGGTTGTGTTGTGTAGAAAACTTATTCATATCTAATATGTTTTACTTCTGTATTGTCTAATGTGCAATTATTTCTTCCCCGGGCAATGTCAAGATTACAGCAGTACGCCGACAGCGAATACTTATATGGAGGTAAAAGCTGGGAATCGGTGAAGAAATGATGCTTAACTGCATGCAGAAGTGTGCGTTGACCGGTGCAAGGTGTGCAAGAACACCGGGAATCCTTGCTAGTATATATATACTCCCAAAACAGGGAAATGGTAAAACAGCTGACAATCTCTAAATAAAGAATAAAATTACAAATACAAATACAAGTAAAACCAAATTACATGCAACAAGAACCTAAAATTACATAATAAACGGTTATAAGACAACACGTTGGAATAACAATAAATATTTACTAAAAGAACGTTGGGTTTTTTTTCAGCGTAACAATATGAAATGTTTACATGACTGTATATGTGTGTTTGTGTGTGTATGAGTGGGATTTTCGTGCGTGTGTTTGAGATAGAAAAGGAGCAAAACAGAGGGAGTTAGATCAGTCTGGCCCAAGGACAAAAGTGCAATGATATTGTACTTTCCAAGTGGGATCTGCTTTCCTGATTGCTTTATAAATCAGTATACGAAATTTTGGCCCGTTCTAATGAAAACGAAAACTGTTTGGGATATATTCTTAACTGATGTGCAGGCCCCAACTTCAGATAGATAGATAGATAGATAGATAGATAGATAGGCAGATTGCAATCTTTCACTGTAATAGTTTTCTTTTAGGTAACAGATGAGTTAGTAGAGATAAGAATCTGTCTCCCTAGATGTTTAGGTCAATTATATTCAACGCTTTCTCTCGGCACTTGATCTACTTGAGTTTTCAGTTGCTACTAAAGAGGATATCAATCTATTATCGAACGGATACACACTGAAACTCAACACCTGATAATACACACGCATCCCCATTTTTTATTGCCATTTCGGCTTGGATTAAAGTGTAGTATCTGTTCCCCAGCATAGACCGAGGCGCCGGTACTGACGCTTGTGGTGAGTGTCAAAGACCGAGTGCACCGGTGCAATGCGTAAGACAATTAGGTTATACTGAAGCTGTGCACTGCTACGCACATGGGGAGCCTTTGGACTCCACTTCTATTACTCGGCCCAGCTGCATGGATCCGTTGCCCCGGGGCAGCACTGTCCTATTGTACTTAAAGGGACAGGTCGGACTCGTGCTTGACGCTTTCGTGACTGCAGTTGCTTTAGCAACCACAGTTGCTTGGCAACCAAGGTCGCATCGGCTGGAGCCCTTTTTGATGGGTTGCTCCTTTTTTTTCCCTGCGTAAAGCCCTGACCTTATGTCGTTTATTGCCCCGGTGGGAGAGTAAATAAATAGCATACACATGCGCCTACGCACACGTGTACGTATGTACGTATTCGTTTATCCTATTTCTCTTCCTCTTTTACTCCATTCCTGACTCGTAATGTCGAGAAACGAATGATGAACTTTTTTTTTCAGAATCATGTCATGCATGATTGCCACAATTTTGTCAGGAGATATGTCTATTTCATCAAATCCATTACATCATTTCAGTTCTTCCATATTTATATATATATGTATAGAAAGAGAGAGATTGAGAGAGAGAGGGGGAGGAGAGAGAAAGACACAGATACATTACGTGTGTATACAATTAATTACAGAAAGACATTCAATTCACCTGTATGCCTTTTAGTGGGGCCAATTGGCCAAATAATTGTGCACTTATAAAGCAAAACATTTGGTACAATTATAGCCAGAGGTCCCCTACCCTAAGAAAAGAAGAAGGATAATAACTCATCATTTTCAATACGTCACTCATGGCAGGAATTTCAAACTGTTTTCCGATCACTTTTCCTATCAGAAAGGACATAATTAGTTGAATTTATTTGAATTTCGGATAACACGTGCAAGTCATAGAAAATTCAAGATGGCCACCATAACTATTAGAAAAATTGTAACTGTGATAAAGTTGCGTAAACGAGTCTTATATGGATAATCTAAGTGTCAAATCATGCATCTTTTATGATACCGAATTCGAAATTAGAACTTTACAATCACCAGAGAATCTTCTTTTTATCTTATGATTCAAGCAGACCATCATGTGTAGGATCAGTTGCTAGTGTCAATATCAAAAGTATACACACTGTTTAGATGGGATAACTAATATTGATCATGATGTTCATCGTAGTGTTGGTGATGATGAAGATGATGGTGGCTATGGTTATGATAGAGGTGCTGGAAGATGTAGTGGTGGTTGTGGCGTTGATGATGATAGAGGTGGAGTGGGATGGTGGTGATGATGATGGTGGTTTTTTATAATGGGAATGATATGGTCGGTGATGGCAGTAGCTGTGATGATGGTGATGATGGTGAACATGATGATGATGCTGCTGCTGTTGGTAATGATGTGATGGTAATGGTGGTGTTTGTGGTGGCGATGATGGTGATTGCGATAATAGTAGTGATGCTGGTAGTTAATCACAACTGGTGATGCTGGGGTTGGTAATGGTGGAAGCAGTGATGATGACCATCCCCTTATCATCACCATGACCATTATCAACGTCATCATCACAACCATCATCACCACAACTACCACTGCCGACATCACCACCATCATCACCAACATCACCATCACCACCACAATCATCAACATCATCACAACCATGATCAACACTATTACTACTAGCATCAACACCAACATCATCAGCATCACCATTATCAGCATCATCAATATCATCAGCCCCATCAGTGAAGATAGTTGTGGTGTTAACATCAGCATTTGACCTCCACACATTATTTGCATGTATCATCCTAAAGTCAATTCCCCAAAATAAATTCAATTAATTATGTCCTGAATATCATATAATATCCATTGTTGATTAGAAAATTGATCTGAAAAAAGTCTTTAAAATACCTGCAATGGACAACGCATCGAAAATTTATGTCGGCTCACTATCAAAATTTTGTTGGAATGTCTTTATAAAAGGCATATAATGCTATAAGTATACCAAATGTCGTGCTTTTATCATAGAATTAATAATTGGCCAAGCAGTCCCACTATTCCTCAAAGGCATGGATCCACTTCTTCCTATGGGTTGCCCTATCTCCAATCATATTGTCACTGCCATGCCATGAGATTTTACGGAGATGAGAATGGGTTAATGAGTGATGTTTAAACCGTTCTGTAACAGCTACATTACCTGTCTGGACTGTATAAGTAAAAAAAAACAAACTGTTAAGGTCCAAACAAAATATACGAAGGGTAAATGGATAAAACTCTATGTCTATGCATATATGGATACGAATAGTTGTGTAATCACATACCCTGATATACACACAACCGCAAACGTGCAAATACATTTTTTGTTCGGGGATTTTTCAGTTGTATGTTCAACAAACAAGTAACTTTTAAAAAAAAAAAAAAATTATTTTCTGAAAAAGTCAAAATTCCAAACAAACTTTTTATTGTCTCTATGATTTTCGTTCGATTTTTATTTTTTGCAACCAAGGTCTTTCATTGGAATTTTCAAACATACTGTCAGATACTACTTCTAAAAAAATTTTTTTTAGGGTGGGTACGCCGTTTTCTATTCAAATATAAAAAATGAAAATAGTTTTTGTCAAAGGAGCAAAGAAAAAAGAATTACTCAAAGAAATTTAACATGAAAAGTTTTTCGAACATAACCGATAATTTTTTTTTCTCAATCTCCGGATCTGGACATTGGAAAGAATAGTTTCATATAAATATTTTCCCCTGTCATTCTTGTCAACAATGACTCATTGATTTCTTAGATTAAAACTAATTTCTCTACCAGTTTTAAACAGTTGTTTTATGTACTCCGGAAGTAAATTGAACAGTAATAGAAGTATCAGTAGTAACAACAGACATCGGTCAGAAACTATTTTTGTTCACACCCATTACCTTTCGAAAAATACAATTGAAAGTTATATTTTTTTATTTCATTTCTTTCAGATGAAGAACTGAAGTACATTTTTATTGCTTTCTAACTACTATTTACCTTCATCATTCTTGGTATTATTTTTTTAGGTGAAGGTTCCTAGAAACCTTTTGTTTTCCTAACGACTTTTATTTACTTTCAACCAATATCACCTTCGTTGACTTTTGAAAAGAGTCAGTTTTGATAAAACGATTTTTAGTTTAGTAGGGGTTATACTTGGTACTTGACAATAATGGTGTCAGTTATATAACAATGCGAAATCTGTTTTCAAAACACAAATATTCATCTGAGGATTCATCTGAGCATATCTAACAATTAAGAATTACCCCAAAATATTATTCTTACAAAGGAAGTAATTTAATTCTTAGTTTTGTATAACGATCAGACGGTAAGGATCAGTTACAGCAACATAGTCACAATAAAATAGAACTTTTCTAAAAGTAGCCTAGGTCTTACTGATTGAAAGCAGGAAATGATTTGTCGGAAAATTCTTTTAATAAGGTTACTAGTAAAACGAAGTTAGTTTGTGTTTTATCATGACTCAGATGGATCGTTATTCTTGGACTGCGACTGAATAGCGCAGATCAGGATTGTGGGTACAGAAGAAGTTTGAATATGTTCCTCCTTTTGTACAGTGGGGTAAGAATTATATTAAATAACATAGAAAGATAGCGTGCTAGATAGATAGATAGATAATATATTGGTTTTATCCATTTGTGAATGCCAGTACTCAACTGTATAATGGATTATATATAGATATGTGTGAGTTTGAGTCTGTATGTACGCATGAGTTCAGACCTCTTTACATATATATATATATATATATATATATATATATATATATATATATATGCGTGTATGAACATATGTACATCATTTACATGTAACCATACATATTTTCTAAGTAAATGTACATATATATATGTGTGTGTGTGTGCACATATATATATATATATATATATATATATATATATATATATATATATATATATATATATATATATATATATATATATATATATAGTCTAGAAAGCTTTAATCTTTGAACATTAAAATTAAAAAACTTTTCCAAAAGATTTTTTGTATCACTTCAGTCACCCATTTCCCGATTATCTGTTCATGCAGTTTATGTTATTCTCTCAATTGTTGCTATTTTGTCCTGTTTCGCACATACATTGTTAGTATGGTACAATGTATAATTTTTTTCTTGTTGGGATCATCAGTTATTTATCATGTAACAGTTTCGGGGATTTTAAAAA
>OY735210.1:8434595-8442095 GCA_963457665.1 Thysanoteuthis rhombus
CATCTAAGTGCTGATTGGGCTCGATGCTATCTAACTTCGACGATCAAACCAGAATCGGTATTGTGTTTTTGTTGTGATTTGAACGTAAATCTTTTTCGTGAAAGCAATGCCCATCTCAGTTACCGACCACAGAAAACCGATTTCTTCCTGATTGTTAATGCATTCTGAATAGAAAAAATCACTTATAATGTATTTCTATAGTAAAATGATTTACCATACAATTCTGCAATAAATCATTTGCATTATTTTCTATAATAAAATAATCAGTGAAGCGTTTACAATACACATATAACTGTCCTATTTTTGTTTTAGCTATACTAAATCGATTTCCGACAAATTACTGTCTTCAATCATGAATTTCAATGCATTTCAACAATAGTAGCTTAAAACCTGACCAGTGGCAATACCTTTCTTCCTGATTTTCAATACATTTCTATTGTAGAATCATAAGCAATACATTTGCATTATACCTACAATAGCCCTATCCCGTCAGCCAGAAATGTTTGCATTAATCCCTTGTGATTCACAATCGCTTTCTTCAACACTCCCAATGCATTCCTAGAGTAAAATTACTGGCAATACATTTCCATATTAAAAACAATTAACAATCATTAGCCATGCATTTCTTTATTGAAATCATTCGGAATACATTTACATTATACATATAATTCAGTTTTTAACGCTTCACGTTCTGTCCGCAGACAATCTTTTTTTCTTCTTGATTAACAAAACAAAACTTGCAGATTCAGGCCGAAACCTAATACTTATTTTTCCCTTGCCAGTGTAAATATTTAGTTTACAACAGAAAATTACTAAATCTGGGCCAATAATTAGTGGAATAAAGGCAAAATCTGTGGGTACTGATAAGAAAAGCAAAAAATTTGCCAGTGCAAAATGCAATCATTTCATACCCCATCCTGCGTGCCCCGGCGATCAAATATACCTAGAACTCCTCATAAGCAATAAATAAAATGAATGAAAGTTCTGAGGTACAAGTATCCCTCATTTAAAAAAAATTCGCTTAGCACCATTTCCCGCTTTTACAAAAACAGGTCAAAATTTAAAATAGCCTTCCAGCGTGCCGTTATAGGGGCAGCATGCACCCTTTTATTTTCTCTTCTCTGTCCCAGGCTCCTGTACCTTCAACTTCTGCAACCTCTGACTACTCAGTCTATCATACCATCATCACTATTTTTGTAGTCTGGGAACATTTTAAAAAAAATTCCCATAGAAATAAATCAAAACTGCTTCACGCCACTTCGGCTTACGAATTTCTTTTTTTTTATAGGAACGCTTTGCTATCGCATAGCAAGGAAAACCTCTATTGGTTCAATAAATCTAACGTCTTATATCACGTTTGCATAAATAGTAGAATTATACGTTATCAGATTTTTTCTTTGTTTAATATGATTAAAACAAAATAGATGTTTTTACATTATTTGGAAGGATAGGTTTTGAATTTACAGATCTTTGGAATATGATTAAGGGTACCTGCCACAGAGAAATGGCTTTTCTCACCAGACTGCGGTTGGTGAACACAATCTTCAATGGGGTCTCAACAATTCTGTATTTGCATAAAATGAAATTATGTTTGCTGAGCAAGTCAAACAGGATGTTTTCAGTTTCAGCATATAACGATAAGCAACACTATTGACTACGGGATGGTCTGTTAGTTCCGTGAAGTATTTGTATTTACGAATCTTACTATGGCACAGTGGAAGAGTTTGATTTGTTTTGTTTTTAGCAGCAAATATATATATATATATATATATATATATATATATATATATATATATATATATATATATGTATATATATATGTGTGTGTGTGTGTGTGTGTGTGTGTATATATATAGCAGAATATGATTTTGCTATACAAACTAGCTCATGTTTCTGCCCTCTCGGGGCCTCATCAGGCGAAACATGAGCTAGTTTGTGCAGCGAATCCACATTCTACTATTTATTTCCAGCTCTTCTCTAAAACAACTTAACTTCAATAGTAATAAGTTGTATGTATTGAGCACTCTATGAAATAAATCCATTACATATCAGAAGTGGCTTTATATTATTAATATATTATTATGTTGTGTTATACTGCTAGCATGATCTGTACCATGTATATATATATATATATATATATATATATATATATATATATATATATATATATATATATATATATATATATATATATATCATTATTATTCTGTTGAATTTTATATCAATTTCTTGATTAAATCATTGACAGGTTTGAGAAACTATTATGCAAACATGAACAGCGAATGTGCAAGATGAGAAAGTGGGTATAAAAAGGTTATTTAGGCCTTCGTCTTTCCACCAGGCTGTTTAGCTCAATGGGAAGAGCGACGCTACGTTGAAGCAGCTATCAGTCGCTAGTTTGATTCATGTCGCGTAATAACAGGATGTTATTTCTAATAGAGTTTCAAACAATGTCAAAATTATTCTCTCAGGTTATACATCCATTTCTTAATAATCATTCATATATATATATATATATATATATATATATATATATATATATATATATATATATATATATATATATATGTATATATATATAAATATATATAAGTCCACAGCCTAGTGTGTTTTGCACAACAAATGCACTTGAATGAGTGGTGAATCCCAATCACATAAAATATTATAATGTAATAAGTATTCCAGTGAAAATTCTGTTTTTAGCCAGGCTACAGACTCACTGTTCACACCCATGCACATACATGTGTGGGGATGCATATTTACATATTTTTGTTCATTTATATGATAGATCTATATCTATATAGATGCACATACACACACACACGCACACACATATACACACATATACACACATATAAAAATGTATAAGTACACATGTATATTTTAGCAATAGCAAAAAAAATCAAACTTCACTCAAAATTCCCAAAAATGACTGTCGGAGGATCTTAAGGTGAAATAATAAAAAATCGAGTGGACAAATGTATCTGTTGTTTTTATCAATGTATATTTGAAAAAAAAATTGCTGCCTCGAAACACACACACACACACACACACACACACACACACACACATATATATATATATATATATATATATATATATGAATATATTGATATGGGTCTATGCTTAATCCGACAATGGGAGTAAAATGACAATATCGGGAGACTCTTTTCGGACGAATTATTCCTCATTTTGACGTTCAGCAAATTCCTAGCTTTGTGTGTACAAATGATGAACAATTTCAAAATCGAGAATAAATGCTAATGCCGTCATAAACACCAACTAATGTTTTTTTTGTAATCGTACAATAAATATATTCAAATGAATAACGTTCACACATTGTATCGACTCATAAATTTGTAACGCTTTTCCCCCCCAAATAACTAGCAACTATAATCAAGCATCATTTAAACACTAATGAATAATTCATTTCTGAAATTTTTTATTAAGAATTTTATTACCTTTCTCTGTTATTTAGTTTTTAGTTAGCTTTCAGGTTATAACTATAACTAGATTGATAGATAGATAGATAGATAGATAAATAGATTGATAGATAAACTGAGATAGATAAATAGATAGATAGATAGATAGATAGATAGATAAGCCTTGACGCTTCATAGTTCAAGTCGAATCTGGGCAGAGAAATGTTAATTTTATTCATAAGTATTGTTTAACAAGACGTAATAGACACATAGGGAAGAGTTTACTCCCTTAAACTTAGTGAGAATTGTTCTTGTTATTACGGGGCGAAAACAGAGTCAACCCCAACTCAGACTGGAGTTTGACAATGGATAGATATTTAATTATTTTCCTATTGGGTGCGTCATATTCCAATTCTGTGGGAATACATTAAAGCACAGAAAAATACCTCAAAAGCATTCCTTCCAGAGTACCAAAAACCTTTCAAAGAAAAGAAAAATAATTACTTTGTCTGTGCCGTCCGCTTAAAATAATTTTTCAGGGGAACGCGAACTGCCTTTTTGCCGTGATTCGAAGTTTCGGGCAAAAGACAGGGAGCCGCTGGATATGAATTAATAATTTAATGATTGCAAATCCACAGCAAATCCCGAGAGAGTCTGAGGAACCAGGATTATTGCGAAACCCGCAGGGGATTTGTCAGGGCTTATCGAAAGACTAATCAGGAATGAGGAAAGACGGGAAAAGAGGAAAAATAATAAGATGAAGAATTAATAATAATCATAATAATAAGACAACAACACCAACAGCAATAATAATAATGATAATAATAATGATAATAATAATAATAATAATAATAATAATAATAATAATAATAATGATGATGATGATGATGATGACGATGCAGATATTTGTAGTAACCTTGGAAACCGTCTCAAAGAGCCCACGAAAGGAGCTGGTACAATTAGAAGTCTGGGGGAAGAAATGAGTCCATCCAGGCGAAAGCACTTCTAAAATAAGCTTGAATACTAAGGAACGTCCTGGAATACAGAAGAAACTTGTTGTCTCTTGATTTGCACTGAATACAACGTGTCATCACTCTCAGAGAGAAAATAATAATTATCACTGTAAACAAACTTTTTTTCTTAATAATAATAATAATAATAATAATAATAATAATAATAATAATAATAATAATAATAATAATAATAATAATAATAATAATAATAATAATAAAAAAGATGTGAATGTTTCAAGCTAGCTCAAACGGAATATAAATGAAACATGAGAGGGGATACTGCGTTATGTACTGGGAACTGTACAAATGGATTCCGTCTGATCATCTAAACAAATGATATGAGTGCAAACCGGTAGTTGTGCAAGAAAAATAAAATGCGTAAATTACTCTGGGATTTTGAGATCCAGACTGATTGTCTAATTCTGCCAGATCTGAGTGTAGAAAACAATGAATGTCATACCGTGGAGGTTGCTATTTCAGTATACGATAGAGTGAAGAATAAAGAAAAGGAAAACTTTGAAATACACCAGAACTTCGCCCGAGAACTAAAAAATTGTCGAATATGGAGATTTGTGATTGTGTCCATAATAACCGAAGCACTGGGAACCATCTGAGAGACAAGTGAAAGAATAGGATATTCGAGGAAAAATCTACAGCAGGATTGAAGGAGGTGGAAGATATTTGAAGAGGTCTGCACTCACAATCGAGAGACACCCGTTTTGAAAATATACATATATTAAAAAATGGATAATAATAATAATAATAATAATAATAATAATAATAATAATAATAATAATAATAATAATAATAATACATTTAAGACTTTTGATGCCAAAGGCCAAGAGGATTGGCTTACTATCAAGCAAAACAACCACTTGTAACATCTAAAAGTGTACGAAAAGTCTGGTGCAAAACTCCAGCGGTTACCACCAGGCAACTGATGTGAGATTCCAAATAATAATAATAATAATAATAATAATAATAATAATAATAATAATAATAATAATAATAATAATGATGATGATGATGATGATAATAATAAAGTGGAAACTCAAATTGTAGCACTGACATGATAGGCGAAAGAGAGTGGAGATGTTGGCTGAAGACCTGAGGAGACTTATTGTCACTCAGCCTTCAGTGATGACCACTGGGCAACCGGTGTGAAACAGTAAATCGCAGTATTACTGCGACCTATGAGTCCTAGGAGAGGAGGGCTGGAGACTTGAGGAGACTTGCTGTCACTCAAACTCCAGCAGTTAACACCAGGCAACTGATGTGAGATTGCAAATAATAATAATAATAATAGCTTGTTGACCTGGTAGAAAAAGAGTTTTAAAAGGTTTCCCCTCAATTTTGGCCTCTAAAAGTAAGAAAAAATCGCCTCAATTTTAATCACTAAAAAGGGAAATAACCGTCTATATTGAAGAAAAAGCTCTTTTCCTTTTTAGGAATTAGGGGAAACTTGTTCTCCTTTGTATGGGTTAAAAACGAGGGAAAAGTTTTTCCCCCTTTTTTTAGAGGGTTTTGTTCCCTTCCGAGGTGAAACTTTTGCGGAAACTTATTCCTTATAGAAGAGTAAGGGGAATATTTATTTTTCCATTCTGGGACGAAAGCGATTTTCCCTTATCCCTCAATTTTGACGCTTTCAAAGGTTTCCCTTAACTTTTGATCCCTAAAAACGAGAGAAAAAGTTTGTCCTCACTTTTAACCCCCATAAAAAAAAAAGAAATACATCTTCCCCTCTCTTTTAGCCCCTTAAGAATAAAAAAGTTTCTCCTCAATTTTGGCCCAAAAAGGAGAAAAAGTCCCTTCACTTTTGACCCCTATAAAAGAAAAAAAGTCTATCTCAATTTTCGATCCAAAAAAGGAAAAAAGATTCCTCTCACTAGTGATCTCTAAAAAGGAAAAAAAAAAGAAAAAAGATTTTCCCCACTTTTGATCTCTAAAAAGAACAAAAACTAAAATGAAAATGCATGATTCATTAAACCATTCAAAGAAAACGAAAAAGGATATTTTGCACGAATATAGTCAATTCGAACTCTAAAATGCCTCAAAGTTGCTTCTCAATTTTGAATCTTGAAGAGCGAAGAAAATTTGTTCTCGCTTTTGAGCCCTAAAAAAGAAAAGGGCTCCCCCCATCGTCTTAAACCCTGGAAAGAGAAAAATAGCTTCCTTTCATATTTGACCTCTGGATAATTTTGCACAAATTTACAGCCTATTTTGGGCCTGCTGGGATTGCTTTGAGCAGTGGGCAATTTAAAAAAAGAAGTGATACCAGTAGAAATTTAATAATAATAATAATAATAATAATAATAATAATAATAATAATAATAATAATTATTATTATTATTATCATTATTATTATTATTATTATTATTATTATTATTATTATTATTATTATTATTATTATTGTTGTTGTTGTTGCTGTTCATGTATTATTGCAGATGTCTGGTGGTTATCGCTGGAGATTGAATAAAAACAAATCGACTCAATTAGCAGCACTTTCCTCAGTATCCTTGCAGTTCCTAGTACAGGTATTTCAGACACGGTTCCAAGTACCCGGGCTAGGTCCTGTTATTTTAAAGATTTTCGCTTTGTTTTGTCTCCAAACTGCGATCTGCTGACACAGCAACGTCTACGACCCGTCAGTTACTCTTGTCTTTTATTATCATTATCATCAATATCTTTAAAACACTGCGCTGATAATAAAGAGAATTATAAAGGAGATAAAAGATTCGACGCTGAATGCGACGATAAGAAGAGACAAATACGATAAAAAAAACATTTATTAAATGTATAATCAATATCTAAAATGATGATTGTGTTCTTGGTGTTGGTGGTAATGGCAGTTGCTCTCTCGAGGGTGGTGGTGGTTGCCATCTTCAGAGTGGTGGTACTGGAAGCCATTTTTAGGGTGATGGTGGTGGCAATCGCTTTCGTAGGGGTGGTGGTATTGGAAGCGGAAGCCATCGTGCGGGTGATGATGGTGGTGATTTTCTGGCGATAAAGGTGGCGCGAAAAAAAGATAATCTGAAAGAAAACTCGGATAGTTACCTGAAAAATTA